>CM045990.1:60476779-60866967 GCA_025175895.1 Wurfbainia villosa | reverse complement strand
GGAAAGTGTTCTCATACTTTCATAATCAATTTCGCCAATTGATGTGTCAGATAAGAACCTACTTTTCTAGGGCATTATTATATTTAAATTAGCTGGCACAAGCAAGATGTAAATATAATAACCAATCCTTAGCCTTTATAGAATATGATACAAAATGTTCCCTATTCAACCATCACATGGTTCTAGGGTATACACTACTCACGATACCACACTGTAGCGCCTTATTATTAGCATACTACATATGGATCCATTCAAAGTCTACATGCTTAAACAGGTTATCATGACTGAAACCTTCTTTGGCACATGCATCACCTATCTTATTCATCATTAGCATGACCACATATCTTATCTCATTTCATAACATGCATAACGAAAGGATTCGTTCATGAGTTCTAACATATCGAACCTCTTAAATAAAGGGATACTCATTAAACACAAGTCTTATAAGCGAAAGCAATGTCTTAAATTGTTCTTAGAGCATATAAATATAAGCAGATAGTGAAGGGTCTTCTTCCACCATGCCACTATCACACACGCACATGGCCCCTCCTGCCACTTCCTCTAGTGCAGACTTCCTTTATCTGCAGTATATGGACAACATAAACTATAAGCATATAGCTTAGTAAGATCCTTGCCTACTCACAAAAGCCACGATTTCATCAAACTATTAGAACATGAGCATCTTTGGCATAGAAAATGACCTAAGCATTTCATAGCAACACTAATCAACAACATATCCAGGTAATAGTACAAAAAGAACTAAGCATGGCATAGAATTGTTCATAAGCAAGATAAGCATAATTAATCTAAGCAGGGCATACTTTGAACATGAGCGTTATAACTGCATAAACTAAGCATGCATGAAAGAACGTAATCATAAGCGTTTTAAAACTTAACATTAAGCATTCCTAACCTAAGCCTTCGTAACAACATACATCTTAATCCTACATAAAGTACATAGACGAACATTCTTCAAAGTAACCATAACCATTCATCAGGAAAATCCAAACATGCATAAAGGACATAATCATAAGCATTTGGTTAACTTGAACATAAACATTTGTAATAACATAAACCCTAATCATGCAGAAGGAACATAATCGCAAGTATTCTTAACCTTACCCATAACCTTCACCACATCATAAATTCTAAACTAGCATAAAGTAAATAGTCACCAAATACTAAGACTTAACTCTAAACATCATAACTTCATAACATCTAGCATGCATAAAGAACCTAGTTCGTAAGCATTCAGAGCATTTAACATAAGCATACACAATATCATAAAAGTCCTTTCTTTTCAAAACATATACTTATAAATACTTCAATATCATCATAACTTCATAACATCTAGCATGCATAAAGAAAATATTTCATAAGCATTGAGAGCATTTAACATAAGGATACTCAATATCATAAAATTCCTTTCTTTTCAAAACATATACTTATAAATACTTCAATATCATCATAACTTCATAACATCTAGCATCCATAAAGAACATAGTACGTAAGCATTGAGCATTTAACATAAGCATACACAATATCATAAAAGTCTTTTCTTTTCAAAACATATACTTATAAATACTTCAATATCATCATAACTTCATAACATCTAGCATGCATAAAGAACCTAGTTAAGTAAGCATTGAGCATTTAACATAAGCATACACAATATCATAAAAGTCTTTTCTTTTCAAAACATATACTTATAAATACTTCAATATCATCATAACTTGTTTGGGGCCCAGTTAAGTACCGCATAATCGCGTTCCCTAATAGGTGGGGTAGCGAGCCACCATCCTATTAGAGCAAGACCTCTTACGTCTTACAGGCAAGACCTCTTCGTCTTCTTGTGTCCCTATGGATTTGATTAACGACCACTGTGGTTGGTACTTAACCTCTTGCAAAGTAAAATACTTAATTCTTTTCTTTTGGACATAATATAAAGAATGCTCTTGATCCCCATCAAAGAAGGAAGCATCTTGATCTTATCTTGACATAAGGAGAGCTCTTGATCCCTACTTGAAAGGGAAGCATCTCCATCTTATCTTATCATAAGGAGGCTCTTGATCCCTACTTGAAGGAAGCATCTCTCCATCTTATCTTATCATAAGGAGAGCTCTTGATCCCTACTTGAAGGAAGCATCTCCATCTTAGTCATTTATAAGGGCACATGCATTCATAATCATAAGAGTACCCTAAAGGGGTCCTAAAGCATAAACGTGTTCATCACATAAGCATGTTTCATGACACATTGCATCGTAAACATGAAGCATATTTCCTAAGCATATTCATGACATATTAAATCACCAAACATGTTCTTCACCTAGGTATATTTCATGGCACAATACTCCATAAACTTGAAACACATTCCGAAGCATATACATGGCATATTACTTCACACAACATGTTCATCACGACATATTACATGGCACATTACATCATAACATGAAGCATATTTCCTAAGCCTATTCATGGCATATTAAATCGTAAAACATGTTCATCACATAGCCTAATTTCATGTTGCATTGAATCATAACATATTCATCACCCAAGCATAGTTCATGTCATATTAAAAACTATACACATAGCACAATTACATATAGGGGTGTTTCATGAAACCTAACCCTAAAACCATGGGTTGGCGAAACTTGTAAGGGGCTCAAGCTTAGGTTTTGTCCCATAAAATTCATTCATAAAGCATTATAACCTAGCTTAGCATCATGAGGATATTTTCATGCCACCTAACCCTAGTTACCTAGGGTGGCCAAAACCTATAAGGGGCTCAACTAGGGTTCTTGTCACCTAATATTCATTCATGAGCCCTATAACTTATTCTAGTGTCATTAGAACCATTTTCTTGCAACCCTAACCCCAGATAGATGAGTTAGCTGAACCATGGAATGGGTTCAACTAGGGTTCTTGTCACCTAATATTCATTCATGAGCACTATAACTTATCCTAGGGTCATTAGAAACATTTTTCTTGCAACCCAAACCCTAATTATATGAGTTGGCCGAAACTTGTAATGGGTTCAACTTAGGTTTAGTCCCCTAGAATTCATTCCTAAAGCCTTATCATGGCCTAACCTCATAAGGGGGAGTTTCCATAAAAAACCCTAACCCTAAAAAGCCTTGGGGCCGAAACCCATAAGGGCACCAAGTTAAAAATTTTTTTCCCCTAAAAATTCCTATAGTGTGCATACAACCTATAGGAGTTCCCTAGCATCATTTTCATGAATCTTAGCCCAAAAACTTAATTGGCCGAAACCTACAAGGGCTACACTTCATCTTTACGAAATTTAACCTCTGAAGCAATACTGCTTTGCGGTGAGGAAATCTTACTTCCTTCGCTTTGCTTGAGATGACCTAATGGAGTCACCTAGCTCTCTCCTAGCTTGCAAGGGGCTCTCGGCCAAAGGAAGAAGAAGAGAGCTTGGGTTTCGGTGAGAATGAAGAGAAGAGGAAGAAGGAAGGAAGAAGTGGCCAAGTGGAACTTCTCTCTTCTTTATAAAGGGGAGGAAGAGAAGTTTCTCTTCTCTTTGTCAAGCCTCTTCATTTACCCTCCTCCCATTTATCTATAGGTTCCCCTTTTCCTCTAATGATATGATTCTATTGGGCTTATGGTTAGTGGGTGCATCTATAAGGCTTGGCTATCTCTAGAGGTGGGGGGTTCAATTCCTAGGCTTTGCATCTCTTTTTGGCTTATTTTCTTTTATTTCTCCAAAAAGGCCTACATAAAGCCCATCATCATAAAGCCAAAAATTCTCGTAAAATTGCTAGAATTTCACGGGCGCTACAGGTGGTATCAGAGCGGGTTCACCTTTCCACTATCACACATCAAGCCTCCATCCTGCTATTTCCAAGTAAGTAACTTTATGCATACTTGAGTTCTTTTATAATAAAGAATGACTCCTATCTAGATAGAAATAATACCTCATCATGTTTTATTAGATTGGAATCACACTTGTGATCTAGATAGAAATAATACCTTATCATGTTTAGTAGATTGGAATCACACTTGTGATCTAGATAGAAATAATACCTTATCATGTCTTAGTAGATTGGAATCACACTTGTGATCTCGATAGAAATAATACCTTATCATGTTTTAGTAGATTGGAATCACACTTGTGATCTAGATAGAAATAATACCTCATCATGTTTATGATATGAGATACCACTTGGAATCACACTTGGAATCACACATGTTTATAAAACCCTATTGAGACTCAAATATTAAGGATACCATACCTTGTTTATGATATGAGATATTAGATGCACGTATATGAGTAGAAATTATAATAACACCTTAATTAATTATTCATTTATCATTTAGATAACATGAACGGGAGACGTAGTGCTAGAGGGAATGACTCGACCCCACCGGTTGATGCATGTGGTTACCGAAGCATTTGTCACAGCAACAGTTATCAATGCTCTCACGAATCAACAAGGAACCCTAGCACCACCCGAGTGGACGCAGCGTAACTCCTAACACGACCACTATGGTGCAAGCACCGCTAATCAATCTTGCACGGGTCCGCCCGGCCTATCTCGATTGATGGCGAGGCCAAACCGAAAATTTCTTCGGTGCCGGCGAACCATGGGATGCCCCACTGGTTCAAAAACGGTTGAAAGCATCGTGGAGCGGATTGGCCCGAGCACGAAAGGATAAAATGTGCCTCGTTCGTCTTTCCGGATGCCAGGATGTGGTGGGAGAGAGTCAAAGCGAAGAGACAAGTAAATCAAATGAGGTGGATAGACTTTGAATCGGAGTTCTTCGAGGAGTTCTTTCAGAGACGGATCACAAATAAGCACTACGATGAGTTTCTCGAGTTCCGACAAGGCGATCTATCAGTTAGTGAAGCTATGAAAAGGTTCAACCGCACGCCTCGCCAGTTAGTCCGAATCAGATTGGGCAGAATCCCCGAGTTTACGGTGTTACGCCTTCACCTTCGCGGTCGGGGTGTTGACGTCTTGAGCCACATCCCTTTTCATGCGGACCACCAAAATTTATCCCTTAAGTCCTGATACATTTTATTAGATCCGGGATGCATGGTATAAGGTGTTCCATGGGATTCCTCGAGTATCTTCTGCCGTAACTCCGGATCGTTCGGAATGCATAGGCGATCCCGGAAGTATAATAATCCGCCGTCGGTGATGCGGAATCCATTATCCCTTCCTTCCAGTACTTCTTGTTTGAACTTCGGATATACGAATCACCATCTTGCTTTCCCTTTATATCGTCGAACAGCGTCGTTATAGTCATGGTGGAAAGTTGTCGAAATGATTTCTATTCCGTAATTCATTACTTCCCTTTTGGGGTTGAGATAGCATCGATAAGGACATCAAGCGACGGACTTTACGCTAAGCGCATACGCCACCTTGTTGGCCTTTCGGGTGATAGAATATCTCACAATCATAATCTTTGACTAGCTCAAGCCATCTGCGTTGTCTCATGTTTAGGTCTTTACGGGTAAAGAAATATCTCGGACTACGGTGGTCGGTATAAATCACGCACCAAGCTCCGTATAAGTAGTGTCTCCATATTTTTAGAGCGAATACCACCGCCACTTGATTCTAAGTCATGGCGGGATAATTTATTTCGTGCTCTTTGGTTCTAGAGGCGTAGCGATGACCTTGCCGTTTGCATAAATGTGACTCCGAGCTGGTTTGGAAGCATCACTATACATATCGAAGCTTCCATTATCTTCAGGGAGAGTCAGAATGGGAGCGCTGGTCAGTCTCCTTTTCAGTTCCGTAAAACTCCTCTCACAGTCCTCAGTCCATTTGTATTGCTTGTCCTTTCTGGTGAGGGCTGTCATAGGGGCTGCAATTCTAGAGAAGTCCTCTACAAACTTCCTGTAATAGCACGCTAGCCGAGGAAACCGATTTCACTCGCATTCCTTGGCCTATTCCAGTTCCGTACAACCTCAATCTTCATTGGGTCCACCATGATTCCATCTTTAGAGATGACATGACCCAAGAATGACACTTGATTGAGCCAGAACTCACATTTGGAGAACTTGGCATATAGTCGCTCTTTCTGAAGAATCTGTAGTACTGTCTTCAGGTGTTCGGCATGCTCTTCTCGGTCTCTCGAGTAGATAAGAATATAAATCGATGAAGATGATCACAAATTTGTCGAGAAAGCCGAGAATACTCGATTCATCAAGTCCATGAACATTGCAGGAGCATTGGTTACGCCAAAGGGCATAACTACAAACTCATAATGTCCGTATCTTGTTCGGAAGGCCGTCTTCGGAATATCGTCTGGCTTTACTTTTACTTGATGATAGCCAGATCTGAGATCGATCTTTGAAAAGACAGTAGCTCCCTTCAGCTGGTCGAACAAGTCATCGATCCTGGGAAGGGGGTACCTATTCTTGATGGTTACGTTGTTCAGTGCCCGGTAGTCTATACACATTCGCATAGACCCATCTCTTTTCTTAATGAACAACACTGGAGCTCCCCATGGTGAGTGACTAGGACGGATAAATCCCTGGCCAAGTAACTCCTGTAGTTGTTTCTGTAGTTCTTTCAACTCAGTTGGCGCCATTCGGTAGGGTGCCTTGGAGATCAGATTAGTTCCGGGAATTAATTCGATCTCGAACTCAATTTCTCTATCAGGTGGTAACCCAGGTAGGTCATCAGGAAACACCTCCGGATGGTCACGTACCACTCTGACATCTTCTATCTTCTGGTTCTTCGCTGATATGGTATCCACCACATGTGCGAGAAATCCGGTGCATCCATCTTTGAAAGAACTCCTCGAAGAACTCCGATTCAAAGTCTATCCACCTCATTTGATTTACTTGTCTCTTAGCTTTGACTCTCTCCCACCACATCCTGGCATCCCCGGAAAGACAGAACGAGGCACATTTTATCCTTTCGTGCTCGGGCCAATCCAGTAGCTCCACGATGCTTTCAACTGTTTTGAACCAGGCTTGGGCATCCCATGGTTCGCCACACTGAGAAATTTTACGGTTTGACCTCGCCTTGAATCGATAGGCTGGCGGACCCGATGCAGCATTGATTAGCGGTGCTTGCACCATAGTGGTCGTGTTAGGAGTTACGTTCTGCATCCCTGGGGTGGTGCTAGGGTTCCCTTGTTGATTCGTGAGAGCATTGATAACCAGCTGTTGCTCTGTGACCTGACGCTGTAGCTCGGTAACCACATGCATCAAATCTGGTGGGGGTGCTGAGTCATTCCCTCTAGCACTACGTCTCCCGTTCATGTTATCTAAGTGATAAATGAATAATTAATTAAGGTGTTATTATAATTTCTACTCATATACGTGCATCTAATATCTCATATCATAAACAAGGTATGGTATCCTTAATATTTGAGTCTCAATAGGGTTTTATAAACATGTGTGATTCCAAGTGTGATTCCAAGTGGTATCTCATATCATAAACATGATGAGGTATTATTTCTATCTAGATCACAAGTGTGATTCCAATCTACTAAAACATGATAAGGTATTATTTCTATCGAGATCACAAGTGTGATTCCAATCTACTAAGACATGATAAGGTATTATTTCTATCTAGATCACAAGTGTGATTCCAATCTACTAAACATGATAAGGTATTATTTCTATCTAGATCACAAGTGTGATTCCAATCTACTAAAACATGATGAGGTATTATTTCTATCTAGATAGGAGTCATTCTTTATTATAAAAGAACTCAAGTATGCATAAAGTTACTTACTTGGAAATAGCTGGATGGAGGCTTGATGTGTGATAGTGGAAAGGTGAACCCGCTCTGATACCACCTGTAGAGATAGCCAAGCCTTATAGATGCACCCACTAACCATAAGCCCAATAGAATCATATCATTAGAGGAAAAGGGGAACCTATAGAAAAATGGGAGGAGGGTAAATGAAGAGCCTTGACAAAGAGAAGAGAAACTTCTCTTCCTCCCCTTTATAAAGAAGAGAGAAGTTCCACTTGGCCACTTCTTCCTTCCTTCTTCCTCTTCTCTTCATTCTCACTGAAACCCAAGCTCTCTTCTTCTTCCTTTGGCCGAGAGCCCCTTGCAAGCTAGGAGAGAGCTAGGTGACCTCCATTAGGTCATCTCCCCAAGCAAAGCGAAGGAAGTAAGATTTCCCTCACCTGCAGTGTATTCGTTTCGTAGGTTAAATTTCGTAAAGATGAAGTGTAGCTCTTGTAGGTTTCGGCCAATTAAGTTTTTGGGCTAAGATTCATGAAAATGATGCTAGGGAACTCCTATAGGTTGTATGCACACTATAGGAATTTTTAGGGGACAAAAATTTTAACTTGGTGCCCTTATGGGTTTCGGCCCCAAGGCTTTTTAGGGTTAGGGTTTTTTTTATGGAAACTCCCCCTTATGAGGTTAGGCCATGATAAGGCTTTAGGAATGAATTCTAGGGGACTAAACCTAAGTTGAACCCATTACAAGTTTCGGACAACTCATATAATTAGGGTTTGGGTTGCAAGAAAAATGTTTCTAATGACCCTAGGATAAGTTATAGTGCTCATGAATGAATATTAGGTGACAAGAACCCTAGTTGAACCCATTCCATGGTTCGGCCAACTCATCTATCTAGGGTTAGGGTTGCAAGAAAATGGTTCTAATGACACTAGAATAAGTTATAGGGCTCATGAATGAATATTAGGTGACAAGAACCCTAGTTGAGCCCCTTATAGGTTTTGGCCACCCTAGGTAACTAGGGTTAGGGTGGCATGAAAATATCCCTCATGATGCTAAGCTAGGTTATAATGCTTTATGAATGAATTTTGGGGACAAAACCTAAGCTTGAGCCCCTTACAAGTTTGACCCATGGTTTTAGGGTTAGGGTTTCATGAAAACAACCCTATATGTAATTGTTCTATGTGTATAGTTTTTAATATGACATGAACTATGCTTGGGTGATGAATATGTTATGATTCAATGCAACATGAAATTAGGCTATGTGATGAACATGTTTTACGATTTAATATGCCATGAATAGGCTTAGGAAATATGCTTCATGTTATGATGTAATGTGCCATGTAATATGCCGTGATGAACATGTTGTGTGAAGTAATATGCCATGTACATGCTTCAGGAATGTGTTTCAAGTTTATGGAGTATTGTGCCATGAAATATACCTAGGTGAAGAACATGTTTTGTGATTTAATATGTCATGAATATGCTTAGGAAATATGCTTCATGTTTACGATGCAATGTGTCATGAAACATGCTTATGTGATGAACACGTTTATGCTTTAGGACCCCTTTAGGGTACTCTTATGTTATGAATGCATGTGTCCTTATAAAATGACTAAGATGGAGATGCTTCCCTTTCAAGTAGGGATCAAGAGCTCTCCTTATGATAAGATAAGATGGAGATGCTTCCCTTTCAAGTAGGGATCAAGAGCTCTCCTTATGATAAGATAAGATGGAGATGCTTCCCTTTCAAGTAGGGATCAAGAGCTCTCCTTATGATAAGATAAGATGGAGATGCTTCCCATTCAAGTAGGGATCAAGAGCTCTCCTTATGTCAAGATAAGATCAAGATGCTTCCCTTCTTATGATGGGGATCAAGAGCATTCTTTATATTATGTCCAGAAAAGAAAAGAATTAAGTATTTTACTTTGCAAGAGGTTAAGTGCGTGAGGGTCGGTGGTCGTTAATCAAATCCATAGGGACACAAGAAGACGTAAGAGGTCTTGCCTGGTAAGACGTAAGAGGTCTTGCTCTAATAGGATCGTGGCTCGCTACTGACTATTAGGGAATGCGCATTATGTGGTACTTAACCTGGGGCCCCCCAAACAAGTTATGATGATATTGAAGTACTTATAAGTATATGTTTTGAAAAGAAAAGACTTTTATGATATTGTGTATGGTTATGTTAAATGCTCTGAATGCTTACGAACTAGATTCTTTATGCATGCTAGATGTTATGAAGTTATGATGATATTGAAGTATTTATAAGTATATGTTTTGAAAAGAAAGGACTTTTATGATATTGTGTATGCTTATGTTAAATGCTCAATGCCTTAACTAGGTTCTTTATGCATGCTAGATGTTATGAAGTTATGATGATATTGAAGTATTTATAAGTATATGTTTTGAAAAGAAAAGACTTTTATGATATTGTGTATGGTTATGTTAAATGCTCTGAATGCTTACGAACTAGGTTCTTTATGCATGCTAGATGTTATGAAGTTATGATGATATTGAAGTATTTATAAGTATATGTTTTGAAAAGAAAGGACTTTTATGATATTGTGTATGCTTATGTTAAATGCTCTCAATGCTTACTGAACTAGGTTCTTTATGCATGCTAGATGTTATGAAGTTATGATGATATTGAAGTATTTATAAGTATATGTTTTGAAAGAAAGGACTTTTATGATATTGTGTATGCTTATGTTAAATGCTCAATGCTTACGAACTAGGTTCTTTATGCATGCTAGATGTTATGAAGTTATGATGTTTAGAGTTAAGTCTAAGTATGTGGTGACTATGGACTTTATGCTAGTTTAGAATTTATGATGTGGTGAAGGTTATGGGTAAGGTTAAGAATACTTGCGATTATGTTCCTTCTGCATGATTAGGGTTTATGTTATTACAAATGTTTATGTTCAAGTTAACCAAATGCTTATGATTACGTCCTTTATGCATGTTTGGATTTTCCTGATGAATGGTTATGGTTACTTTGAAGAATGTTCACCTATGTACTTTATGTAGGATTAAGATGTATGTTATTACGAAGGCTTAGGTTAGGAATGCTTAATGTTAAGTTTTAAAAGCTTATGAATACGTCTTTCATGCATGCTTAGTTTATGCAGTTATAACGCTCATGTTCAAAGTATGCCCTGCTTAGATTAATTATGCTTAACCTGCTTATGAACAATTCTATGCCATGCTTAGTTCTTTTTGTACTATTACCTGGATATGTTGTTGATTAGTGTTGCTATGAAATGCTTAGGTCATTTCTATGCGATGCTCATGTTCTAATAGTTTGATGAAATCGTGGCTTTTGTGAGTAGGCAAGGATCTTACTAAGCTATATGCTTATAGTTTATGTTGTCCATATACTGCAGATAAAGGAAGTCTGCACTAGAGGAAGTGGCAGGAGGGGCCATGTGCGTGTGTGATAGTGGCATGGTGGAAGAAGACCCTTCACTATCTGCTTATATTTATATGCTCTAAGAACAATTTAAGACATTGCTTCCGCTTATAAGACTTGTGTTTAATGAGTATCCCTTTATTTAAGAGGTTCGATATGTTAGAACTCATGAACGAATCCTTTCGTTATGCATGTTATGAAATGAGATAAGATATGTGGTCATGCTAATGATGAATAAGATAGGTGATGCATGTGCCAAAGAAGGTTTCAGTTATGATAACCTGTTTAAGCATGTAGACTTTGAACGGATCCATATGTAGTATGCTAATAAAAAAAAATATATAGACTAAAGTAGCGCCGCCCTGAGAGCAGATAAGGGCGGGCGCTACAGGTGGTATCAGAGCGGGTTCACCTTTCCACTATCACACATCAAGCCTCCATCCTGCTATTTCCAAGTAAGTAACTTTATGCATACTTGAGTTCTTTTATAATGAAGAATGACTCCTATCTAGATAGAAATAATACCTCATCATGTTTTAGTAGATTGGAATCACACTTGTGATCTAGATAGAAATAATACCTTATCATGTTTTAGTAGATTGGAATCACACTTGTGAACTAGATAGAAATAATACCTCATCATGTTTTAGTAGATTGGAATCACACTTGTGATCTAGATAGAAATAATACCTTATCATGTTTTAGTAGATTGGAATCACACTTGTGATCTAGATAGAAATAATACCTCATCATGTTTTAGTAGATTGGAATCACACTTGTGATCTAGATAGAAATAATACCTTATCATGTTTTAGTAGATTGGAATCACACTTGTGATCTAGATAGAAATAATACCTCCTCATGTTTTAGTAGATTGGAATCACACTTGTGACTTAGATAGAAATAATACCTCGTTATGTTTAGTATAATGGAACCGTACTTGTGATTGAGATAGCAACAATACCTTACCATGCTTTATATGATGGAAACATGTCTTTAACCCAGACATACCATTCCAAAAATTTCGAAGATCTGATTTTCGTAATTATCGGTGTCGGGTCTATGCTCATATGAATTGAAATAAGCCGGTTTAGTACGGGTTAGTCGGTCTTGTGCTGACTTCATTTTTCAATTTCAGATGGCACGGACGATGACTACCATGACCCGTCGTGATGTGTCCCGAAACCGATTGAGGGAAGCTATTGAAGAGATAGTTTATAAACCTGATGGTGGGGTCGCCGGACACATGAGGAGACTCGATGGTCTCTTTAGGAGACTCGAGCAGTAGGAGTTTCCGATACTGTATAATTATCGGATATGGGCCTTGGTACGCTCCCTGCCAAACGATTTCATGGTAGTCGTGCATCACGTATGGGGCCGCTATGAAGGGCGGATAACATATGCGGAGTTGTGCTGGGAGCTACTGGAGCACAAGGTTCAAGAGAAGCCTGTGGTAGAGAATCCGGTGGTAGCTGGCCTCAAGAGGAAGGAAGAGGGTTCTGTAAACAGTCAACTTAGTGGCCAGCCGGATGTTAGGACCTTTGTAACGCTAGAGGGGGGGTGATTAGCGTCAATGGAATTCAATCGCGGTTGTGTCTACAAATTCGTTAGCGCAGCGGAATATAGATAATACAATAACAATAATGAAAACACAACACGCTAACATGAGTATATAACGTGGTTCGGAACCGCACGGTTTCTACTCCACAGATCGGGCTCAAATGAGCCCTAGCGATGCCAATCACACACCACTATCAAATAACTCCTTCTCGGAACAATCCGGAGGTGGAGAAACCTCGTACAATATGATTACAACAATAATCAAATGAATACAAGCAATATAGTGAAATACAAAGCAATACAAGTAAAGGAAACACTTTACAAATGCTCTTTGAATGCTTGATCACTTGGTTGATCGAGTAGCACTTGGAGACCCTGAATTGCAGCAGCAACTCGCCCCAAATCGCCTCAAAGAACCATTCCTTTTTCTTCCACCACGAGCTCCATATATAGCTTCATCCTCGTCTTTGGAAAAAGTCGATCATGATCGATCGTGACCATCACGATCGATGCCATCGTTGTCGTGAGACAACGGCTAGTTCCACGCTGGATAAGTCCAACGGAACTACTATCAGTCGACTGATTGTGACCATCAGTCGACTGATGGAGTACTCACTCGACCAGTCGAGTCTCGACTCCATTCCGCGGTCTCGAGCACCACCGACCGATCGACGATCGGCCGATCGCTGAGCATCACCGACCGCAACCTAGCAATGATCGCTAGGCCATAAACATGAGGTTTTAACTCAAGTATGGTTCCCATACTTGCTAGACCACCCTTAGCCTAGACCTAAGCCTTCTAGTCACCTCCATCACCTCACGCCTCCGGATCCCTCCAAGTCATCCATGACTTGTTCATCCATCGCGCTAGCCTTCAGGTGCTTCCGCGGCTATGTCATGCTAACGGTGTCTACACCGCCAAGGCACATTGGACTTACGCCGCCAAGACTCCGCTTGGACTTTACGCCGCCAACCATTGGACTTATGCTGCCAAGACTACCGCTTGGACTTTACGCCGCCAATATTAATCCCCTTGGACTTCAAATGCCAACCCAGGTTGGACTTTCCATGCCAAGACCATGCTTGGACTTTCCTTGCCAACCCATGTTGGACTTTCCATGCCAAGACCATGCTTGGACTTTTCCCAATGCCAAGTGTCCCACTTGGACTTTCCATGCCAAGACCGATGCTTGACTTTACCATGACAATTACATTGTCATATGTTTTGTCGAAACATCAAAACACATCAAAACATCACTGAGCAAACTCGAGTCCCGTCGATCGTGACTGGGCCGATTCACCAACAATCTCCCCTTTTGATGTTTGACAAAAACTAAACAAAACATTGAGTTAGAACACTAACTCAATTCCCTTACCAATTATCCCAAATTGGTAATCTTAAAAACATTTTTAAAATGTTTTCTCCCGAGAATGTTCTCCCCCAAACATTCTCCAAACATTCTCCCCCTTTTTGACAAATAGCAAAAAGGTTATCTCTTCAAGGAGGTCAATGTCTCATGTCCCAATGAGATCTTACAATCTCCCCCTTGATCCAAAAATACCTAGGATGCCTACAATCTTCCTAGTGATAAGTCTCATATCACTCAAGAGAGGCAATCCTATTCACTCTCCCAATTTCCAAATTGGGTATCAAAAACTCATCAATTTGCCAATTGATGATACATTCCATAACTTCTCCTTTTCAAGGAGAAAAACACATCCATCATCCCAAGATGGATACCTCCCCTAAAGGCTTGCTCCCCTTGACCATTGCACCAACAATGTCCTTGGGAGTCCCTAAGCCAATAGGAACTCTAAATCATCAAAATTAAGGTTGGAAATTCAACATTGAACTTTCCACCACCTCAATTTGATACTTTGACCTAACACCTCTCCAAATCCATATCCAATGAATTTTCACCCTTCATAATGCTTCCCAAAGCATATCCTAGGGGTAGGAGTGGTTCGGGACCTTTCATCATTGAATTCGGGTTAAACAAACCTTGTCAACCCAAAATCAGCCTTGGCGATCGACTCTGTCGAGATAACGATCACATACCCATCGATCGCCACCCAAGAGGCGATCGATAATCAAAATCCGATTTTGATTATCAGAAATGAATTTCAAAAAATCATAAATAATTATACGTTTATCGAAAAATCACAAAATTTGATAAGTATAATACTTATGACCAATACAATGGGTGAAAAATGTTTGAAAATTATTTTACCCATTAAATAGTGACATTGGTACAAAGTTCAAAAACATTGAAATTTACAATGTTTTGGCCCTACTTTGTATCAACTTCATCAATGGTGATTGCTATCGAAAGATAGACTTCACCAAGGTTTTTCAAAATGATTTTAAAATGTTTTCAAACCCTATCTTGGACCATAATTTATTGGCTAAATATACATAGCTTGTATATTAGCTTTCCTTATGATTTTTGGTGATAATTAAAATAAGTTTGAGTTCATCTAGATTCCGTTCAGTTACGTATTGCTACCATGTATTTAGGGTGTATACATACACATACATGTCAATTAGATGTGAGATGTGGGTTTTGTTCTCCCTAATCTAGAGTTTTATGCATTTTCTAAAGCAACTCTACTTGATTCCCTTATAACTGGAACTCCAAGTCATGCCATAGTCCTTAAATCAATTTTAATCAAGTTAATGCATGAATGTATGATCATGGCATAAATAATAGTATTATTAAAACGTGGCCAATGATCATGATGTCATGGCATAAGATGAGATCTAAAAGACACATGACATTTATCCTTAATTCTAAAGCATAATCATGACATATAAAATGATTAAGAATAAACATGATGTCATGACATGGCATGTGGTAGCAATACAATTATACAAATATTTATTCATACACACAAGATTTTTCAGAAATAAGGATTTCATTTAAACTTAAATTTGTCTTTATATCAAAAAGAAGATTGGCTAAGCTCAATCTTACTACAAACATTGACAACCACAAAAACAATATCCTCTAATCGTCCGCAGGAGGTGGCAATGGAGGTTGCTGCTGACTCAGAGTCCAGGCCCGCATCATCTCTAGCATATCGCGCTGATGCTGCTCTATGCGGCCCTGGGTCTCCTCCATCCTATCGAGACGTGTGCCAAAAGCTGCCTGGCCTGCCAATAACTCTGTCAGTCTGGAGTCAACCGACTGCTGATACTCCTCAAATCTGGACTCCAGCCGGCCACGACGAACTGATGGACCAGCCGCTGATGTGTCTGCCGGCATCTGGTCATCCTCATCAGAGGTGTCCGCATCCTCGTCGTCCTCCATCTCGGGCGGAGGAGGCCGCCTCAGGCGCCCTGGGTGGTCGTGGCGCCAACTCCATCTGTCCAGCGCCCATCCGTAGCTTCGCTAAGGAGAAGTTACGAACTGATATACAGTCGTACACTTCCGATAGCTGTCGCAGAGTGCCCCTATGGATGTTAATGCCTACGGAGTCGAGCCATGCTGTGATGATATGTCCAAATGGCATATGCACTTTCCCTTGTACAGGGGAAGTGAAGTGCACAATGCAATGGAAGATGTTCAATGCAAAGTTTATGTCTAACTGAAGACGCATGGCATATAGAAGAAAGAGATGGGGAGGCCGAATCTTAGCCAGACCCCGAGTGATAATGGGCAGAAAACACCCAACAATGACCTTATAAAGGACATTGTCAGGTGCAGACAACTCAGTGATAGAAAATAGGTTTTGGGCCGGTGGACGTGGATAACCAAAAATGCGCTCATGCATGGACTCCATAGTGATATGGGCAAAAGGCTCAGGTAGGGGAAAGTCCATGGTAGGGTAGAAGATAACGACGGCCTACATTGAGAAACTCCTCGCAAAGATTGCAGAGTGAACTCAAATCGCGTTTTGCAACGCGAGTAGTGTATGTAGGGCCGTCATCTACCTTTTTAAGGTTTTGATAGAATTCCTTAATAAGGTCGTCATTGATTGGATGCGTGCACAAGACGATCTTCATCAAATTGTAGTATGCAATGAGTTCCATGACGTCACTACAATGCCTATCGAAAAAATTCCTATCTATGTACCTAACCAACATAGGTTGGTACAACCGAGATTCACTCTGGATGGATCATTCCTACTGCTCTCCTATTATGAATGTAATGTGATGATATGCAATGCAATGGCAACGCGATTAGATAAACCTACATTGTAATGGAAATGAAAATTAGGGCTCGGAAAGAAGAATCGCTTAGGCGCCTTTGTGTGGAGGGAAGACTCAAGAGTTCTTGAGGATCGCCGAAAAGTCGCCGAAAGCTTCACGCTGAACCCTAAACGGAATAAAGACAATAAACCCTAAATCCCTTGAACTAGTGCTCCAAGATAGGTCAAAAACAAAGGAAGGGAGAGACATGCTTATCAAACCTAGGACTTTGGAAGATTGACACGGAAGAGCCGGTCGGAGAAGGAGACGGCGATCGGAGAGATTGAAGGAGGAAGAGCTGTCGCGTGAAATGCGAACCTTAGCGGTTCACGTTTTAAAAACCACGATTCGGCCGACGATGTGGAGCATCGATCGATAGCGGTTTAACATGAGTTTGAGTTTAGCCGGCCGTGATCCGCCGCGATCGTTGAACCTTTGAACCTTACAAGAGCGTGCTCGGGCCGATCGATGTTGCTCATCGATCGATCGATGTGCATATCACTCGCTCGTCGAGCACTCGTGATGGCCTTGGCCTCGGTGAACGATACCATCGATCCGACCGATGGACCACATCGATCGATGGTCGATCAATCGAGTCATGGAGCTAGCACTCATTTCGATGGCCGTATCGTATCGTAGCTCTGTTATCGGTCGGTGATAATCAGATCGATCGGCCGATGTCGATTTCGTTCAAAATCGAAAATCTCGATTTTATCATCTTAATTGTTCCATTTTATCACGTTAGATCTTGTATCTTGAATGTATTGATGTTATACTTTTATTTATGTATTTGTTCATGTATTTTAATGTTTTATTTCATTTTTGCAAACATTAACATTCAACGATTTCCAAAACCTAACATCTCACCCTTTCTAAGTGTTGAAATACACAATCAAGGTAAAAGACTTGTTTTGTGAGATGTAATCTATCCTAGACATTCATTTCATGCAAACATATGGTAAAACATATGAAGCATGGTGAATACAAGACATCAAGTTGTGTGGCACTTGAGTATCACTCTAGATATTACCTTTACATCTTAACCACATTTCTTGATACATGACCTTCCCAAGTGTGCCAATAATCAAAAGTACACACTATGACCTCTAAATCTAGATAGTGTCAATTTTATTGATTTTCATGTTTTCAAGATATATATTGACACAACCTAAAATTCTTTGAAATTAAAACTCAAGGATATTTCCAAAGTAATCATAACCTTAAAGTAACCTTAAAGTGCCACCTTTATTATGGTTGAGTTAACTACCCATCCAATCAAGGTTGGCACACCCTAAACCCATCTAGCGTGAATCAATCACGCTCTTAGGAACCCAAAACCTATTTGAGCTCCTAGGGTTAATTAGGTATTCCTTAGGGATAACCTCCCTAGATACCTTCCTAATGACCCTCCTAGGCTTGTTAGCCTTGGTCATTTTGGTCTTGCCTAGGTTAACTTTAGGGATTGCCTCCCTAACAACCTTCTTAGTGGCCACCTTAGGTTTCTTCGAAACCTTAGCCACTAGGCACACACCATGGTCAACTCTAGGGATGACTTCCCTATTGACCTTGATTTTCCTAGACCTTGTTAGTGTTCCATAGTCAAATGGAACACTATGGTAAGCCACCTTAGGCTTAGGTTTGTGACCCAAACCTTTCTTGCCCTTGGTTGACTTTTGACTCTTAGGTCCTAGATGTTGACTTTGACTTCTTGACCTAAAAGTTTGACAATTAGACCCTTGAAATTGATTTTGTATCTTGTTTAGGGTCTTTTCCAATTTCTCAAGCCTTGACCTCAAGGCTTGGTTCTCTAATTCTAATTGCCCAATTTTAGAATTTTGATTTAAATCTTGGGCATTGGACTTCTTAGGCATATGCCTAGTCCATGTAGGGTTAATACCTAGATGTTCTTGTATTTTCTTAATAGATTCCCTAGGTATGGTTTTTCTAGGGACATTAGTCCCAAATTTCTCCTTATTATTAAGGTGTACCTTCTTAGCTCCTAAACAAATATGTTTGTTATTTCTAGCATGCTCTTTATGATAAATAGCAAGAGAATTAAAAGCATGCTTTTGCCTAGAAATTGAAGGTGCATTAACAAATTTTACCTTAGGGTTTGCCTTAGAGGCTCCCCCTACACGTGTTGCTCCTTCTTGCCCTTTCTTCTTTCCCCTTGGGCATTGACTCCGGAAATGTCCCGGTTGTCGACACTTGAAGCACACCACGTGCTCCTTGCTCTTTTGACTTGGGGAACCGGCATCCTTTGACTTTTCTTGACTTTTAGGTCCCGGAGGAGCTTTCTTGATCCTCTTTGGGCATTTGCTCTTATAATGCCCATACTCCCTACACTCAAAACACATTATATTATTTTTATTTTGAATTGAGGTGTTTGAGTTACCGATGGTGGTGGTGGAGACCGGAATTGGACTTTGAGCTTCTTCATCTTGACCGGATGTTGAAGGCTCTTCTTGAGGTTGCTCCGGTATCGAGGATGGTCTCTCCTCCTCTTCTATTTCCTCTTCCGATCCGGAAGTTGACTCCTCACTTCCTCCCGATTCCTCACTTTCACTTGAGGATGAGCTCTCTTCTTCGGTCTCCTCCTCTTCCGAATCTTCTTGGACCGATTCGGGATTTTCGTGGAACTTGATCAACTTGTTCCACAATTCCTTGGCATCCCTATAGCTTCCTAATCTAGACAAAATATCGTTAGGTATCAAATCAATTAGCATTTTTGTTACCTTAACGGTTGTCTTGAATTTTCCGTTGCTCCTCGGTCCATCTCTTCATCTTGAGGATTTACGCTTGTCTCCTCTCGGAGCATCAAAACCTATAGTCACGGCAAGCCAATTTTCTATATTTGTCATTAGAAAATATTGCATTCTACCTTTCCAATACGCGAAATGTTCGCGGTTGAAGGAAGGTGGGATGTTGACGTCGTCACCCAATTTTTCTTGAAATTCCATATTCTTCCCTCTAGCTTCTTCAACTCTCGGCGGTTAGGACATTGTTAGGACCTTTGTAACGCTAGAGGGGGGGTGATTAGCGTTTCTTCGTTTCTACAATCAAGTTAGCGGAAGCAATACAAATACAAAACGAATACAAATACGAAATAAGAAACCAAACGCTAACACCCAATTTACGTGGTTCGGAGATGACGCTCCTACTCCACGGCAATCCGTAAGGTGGATTAGCCCTAGCCAAGCTTTACTATCTTCTCCTTTGGATGAACCAAGGTGGAGAAACCTTTCTTACAATACACTCCTCTTCTTTACAATGATGGATGATGAAGAACAAGAGAAGAGGAGGTTTTGGATTGCTAAAAGCACTTAGAAAACTTGGTGAGCACGAGGATGAAGTTAGGAGTTAGAGCACTAGCCTCACCATGCTCCCCATGACCCCTTTTTATAGAAGAGTGGCTGTTTTTCCCGTTAGACGATCGGTCGGTGATGCATGCCATCGATCATCGCTGGCCAACGGCCACGAACGCGATCTCCGCGGAGATTCGTAGTCGCAATCTCCAACGGCCAGGTGATCGATCGATCTCTCCATCACCGACCGATGGAGTGATCATCAGTGATCGGCGGCGATGAGTGAGACGCATTCGTGGCATTCTTGATCCTTGATCGCTGTTGCCCATAGCGGTCGATCGATCGTAGTATCAGATCGTGACATGCCCAAGCGGTCGGTGATGGTCGGGTTTCACTGACTCGGTAAACCGACCGGTCGATCGATACATCGTATCGATCGACCGATACTCATAAGTATGAATAATTCATACTTGTTTTTATACCCTAGACCTAGACTCAACCTTCTAGCTCCGTATTAAGCCTTGCGCCTTCAGGATCCCTCCGAGTCCGCGACTTGTTCATCCTTTGCGCTTTGCTTCCAAGAGCTTCCTTTGGTTTCGTCATGTCTTGGGTTGCCAAATGCTTGGACTTTACGCCGCCAAGACTACAAGCTTGGACTTATGCTGCCAAGACCTTACTTTGGACTTCCTTTGCCAAGGTTCACTTGGACTTTACGTTGCCAAGACTACAAGCTTGGACTTCCTTTGCCAAGGTTCACTTGGACTTTACGCTGCCAAGACTACAAGCTTGGTCTTATGCTGCCAAGTCCATCCCTTGGACTTCCTTTGCCAAGATCATACTTGGACTTCTCTTTTACCTGTCACTTAAACACATTCGCAATTAGATCACAACACATTGCCTAACTTAAATGATTATCCAAACATCAAAACATATAAATGCTTGGAGCATTGTTGCACCAACAATCTCCCCCTTTTTGATGTTTGACAATCATTTAAGTTTAGGTCTTTTAAAATATAATCATATTTCCAATATAGATTCTAACTTAAACATTCCTTCTCCCCCTTTGACAGACATCAAAAAGAGAAGGATTCATAAATGAAAGAGTTAAGGGTATTGGATCTTGGACTAAGGTATAAGATTGAAATTAAGCTCCCCCTTAATCCAAGATATGATGTGTAAACCATATTTGAAGCAAAGCATATCAATGAATTAAACATGAAGTTCTAACTTTGCACCAACAATGGATTTTAGGGAAGAAAACGATATTATATATGAAACTCCCCCTAAAACACTGCATTAATCTGTCCTAAAACTTTGTTTATTGCAACATTATCATACCATAGTTTTAGGACATCAAAGATACACTAAATATCAGAAAATGGAGCTTAATATCGTATCAGACTGGTTTCAAACCCGATCGCTAGACTCGAAATCAAATTTCGGCCTTTTTCAGCTCAACTTTAGAAATGCGGTAGAAATTCCAGAAATCTTGAAAAATCACGAAATTTCGCGTACACATTTCTGAAATCATACTTGATGAAGGAAAAATAATTTGAAAAATATATGTTTTTCAGATTTCAAGATTGATACAACCTTGGAATCTAACAAAAGTTCTAAAGAGTTTGCAACCTTTGTATCACTTTTGTGGTTCATTTGGAAATTGTTTTTCAAAATATGATGAACATAGTTTAAAATATATATTATTTGGAATTTCCAACCATGTTCTTTGAGCTATGTATCCATTACTTGAATACAAGCCTTCCCAATGATTGGTCCATAAGGTGTTTATGTCTCTAGGTGTGTCATTGGCTCATAGTAATGCATCATAACAAGCATGATGAGCCAAGTACACCTTTCCTATTATCTCACATGGTTCTAGGTGTCTCAATACAAAAATCAAGGTTCTTAAGGCTTTTTGTGAGATGTAACAAGGTATAAAGATAACATATAAACATGGGATTATTGCAAGCCTAGAATTTTACTCCATTAAAGCACATACCAAGCTCTCCTTAAAGATGAAAATTCATTTTGAAGAGCTTTGGTGAAGATATCGGCAAGGTTGGACTTAGATTCTACATAATTAAGTTCAATGTCCCCTCTTGCCACATGATCTTTTATGAAGTGATGTTTCACTTCAATGTGCTTGGTCCTAGAGTGATGTACCGGATTTTTGGTCAAGTTGATGGTACTCACATTGTCACAATAAACCTTAATGTTAGAGTAGTGTAGCTCATAGTCCACAAGAGTATGTCTCATCCAAAGCAATTGAGCTACACAACCACCCATAGCCACATATTCGGCTTCGGTGGTTGATAAAGCAACACAATGTTGCTTCCTACTCAACTAACTAGGAAGACCCAAGAAATTGGCATCCACCACTAGTACTTTTCCTATCCAATTTGCACTCGCATAATCGGAATCAGTATAACCAAGCAATTCAAATGACCTAGTCCTAGGATACCAAAGTCCTACATTTAGAGTACCTTTAATATATCTTAAAATTCCTTTGACGGCTACTAAATGTGATTCTTTGGCACAAGATTGGTATCTTGCACACATACCTACCGCAAATAAAATATCGGGTCTACTAGCGGTTAGGTATAGTAGGCTACCTATCATACTCCTATAAAGTTTAAGATCGATTGATTTACCATCATGATCACTATCTATTCTAGTGCTAGTGGCCATAGGAGTGCTTACAATTTTGGCATTTTCCAAACCAAATTTCTTGATCATTTCATTTGCATATTTGGTTTGATAAATATGGATACCTTCATTTGTTTGTTTTACTTGTAATCCTAGGAAAAAATTGAGTTCTCCAACTAAACTCATTTCAAATTCATTTTCCATATTTTTTATAAAGTCTTGAAGTAGATCATCATTTGTAGACCCAAAGATGATATCATCAACATATACTTGGGCTATGAATATATCTTTCAATGTTGACTTTATAAATAAGGTTTGATCTACTTGTCCTCTTCTAAAATCCTTAGAAATTAAGAAGGATGACAATCTTTCATACCATGCCCTAGGAGCTTGTTTTAACCCATATAATGCTTTCCTAAGCTTATATACATGATTTGGATAATCTATGTTCTCAAACCCGGGTGGTTGCTCTACATACACTTCCTCCTTAATAAAACCGTTTAAAAATGCCGATTTAACATCCATTTGGTAAAGTTTAAATCCCATGTAGGAAGCATACCCTAAGAGAATTCTAATAGATTCTAATATAGCAATCGGGGCATAAGTCTCATCATAGTCAAGCCCCTCAACTTGATTAAATCCTCTAGCAACCAACCTAGCCTTATTTCTAGTGATATTCCCTTGGTCATCTAACTTATTCCTAAAGACCCATCTTGTAGTAATTATGGTGCTATCATTGGGTCTAGGTACTAACTCCCAAACTTGACTCCTCTCAAATTGAGCCAATTCATCTTGCATTGCCAAAATCCAATCCGGATCATGGAGTGCATCATTGATCGATTTAGGCTCAATTTGTGAGAGCAACTTGACTAGTAGGAGTCTATGAAATGACCTAGTTCTTACTCCTTGAGATAGATCTCCTACTACTTGGTCAAGTGGATGATCTTGATGAATTCTTAGGTTTCTAGAAGGGTTTCAAATTGATCATTGTTATCCTTCAACCTTCTTTCATCATCGGAATCTTCTTTTCCTCCCCCTTGATCATTGCCCCTAATAGTCAAATTTTGAAGTTTTTGGGTAATGTCTTGATTATTGTCATTAATATCCTTATCAATGGAGGACTTTCTAGGGTAGGTACTCGTAGTTTCATCAAATTTAACATTTGAGGACTCCTCAATCCCTTGGGTTCTCTTATTGTAGACTCTATACCCTTTACTTGTGGATGAGTATCCAACTAGAATTCCCTCATCCGCTTTAGATTCAAATTTCCATAAGTTGTCTTTGGTATTTAAGATATAAACTTTACATCCAAAGACTTTGAAATAGTGAATTGTGGGAATAGTTCCATTCCATAGTTCAAAAGGTGTCTTTCCTAAAACCTATGGATTTGAACCCTATTTTGGATATAGCAAGCGGTATTAACGCTTCCGCCTACAAGTAGCTAGGTAGAGAATATGCATTTAGCATAGTCCTAGCCGCTTCTTGTAGGGCACGATTTCTCCTTTCCACCACCCCATTTTGTTGGGGTGTTCTAGGACAAGAGAACTCATGCTTGTACCCTTGCTCTAAACAAAATTGTGAAAATTTAAAGTTTTCAAATTCACCACCATGATCACTACGGATCCGGTTGATTTTGAGTTTCTTTTCATTTTCAACCCTTTTACTAAATCCTATGATTATTTCTAAGGTATCATCCTTATGTTTCATAAAGTAAACCCAAGTATACCTAGAAAAATCATCCACAATGACTAAACAATATTTGTTACCATTTAAAGATGGAGTGCTATGGAAATCAAATAAATCAAGATGCAATAGTTCTAATGGTAAAGAATTAGTTAAGGTTTTACCTTTGTGTGATGCTTTTGTTTGTTTTCCTTCTTGGCATGCATCACACATTTTGTTCTTGACATACTTGATCTTTGGTAACCCTTTGACCAACTCCATCTTGGCTACCTTGGCTATGTTTTTCATGTTGACGTGCCCCAATCTTCTATGCCATAGCCAACATTCTTCTTCTTTTGCCACAAGACACTTAGTAGAAATGTTAGAAGCATATGAAAGATCAACATAATAGATGTTTGATTTCCTATATCCAACTAACATGCAATCATTTAATTCCTTGTGTTTAATCATGCATTTAGAGGATTCAAACGAAACATGATAGTTTGCATCACAAAGTTGACTAACACTTAATAAATTAAACTTCATATTTTCAACTAGCAAGACTTTGTGAATAACAATTTTAGGGGATACCTCAATTGTACCTCTACCTAGTATCTTGAGTTTTCCACTATTCCCAAAAGATACCGCTCCCTTCTTCACATATTTAATTGTGGAGAACTTGCTCACATCCCCGGTCATATGTGTTGAGCAACCACTATCCACAATCCACATACCTCGCTCTCCTACCTAAATCACATGAAAAACACAAGCTTTTGGTACCCAAACATTTGGACTGTAACATTAATTAAAAACTTCTAGGTACCCAAGCTTTCTTAACCTTACCCTTAATGGTTCCTTTCCTATTAATTAATGAAATATAAGCAACCTCTTTCTCTTTGGCTTATATCCTAAACCGCCTTGTTATAAACCGCTCTTTGCCTACTAAGGATCATGTCAAGACCTTTTGAGCCATTTTAAAATTTTTCTAAACATGTTTTCAATTTACTAACCTCATCCTTAAGTTTTTCATTTTCTTCCCTAAGCATGCAAGAGTCAATATGTACAAGTTTTTCATCCCTAATGGCTTTTAATTCTATCCTCATGCTCTTAACCTTAGATTTAGATTTATCTAGAGCTTCTTGAAGATATGCAATTGATTTATAAAGAAGTTCTACTTTAGGAGAATTCATTACCTCATCGTCACTAGATGACGATTCATCACTTGAGGAGCTTTCTTCTTGGCTTGACGTTCCGGAATCATCTCCTAGTGCCATGAGTGCCACATGGCGAGTGATGTGGCAAAGCTCATCATCGGAAGATGAGTCTTCAACGCTTGGTGTGTCCCATGTGGTTTGAGCCACCATAGCCTCCTTCTTCTTCTTCTCCTTCTTGTCCTTCTTCTTCTTTTCTTTTCCTCCTTCTT
This sequence comes from Wurfbainia villosa, assembly GCA_025175895.1. NCBI lineage: Eukaryota > Viridiplantae > Streptophyta > Magnoliopsida > Zingiberales > Zingiberaceae > Wurfbainia > Wurfbainia villosa. The sequence continues at coordinate 60,841,091 of CM045990.1, read as the reverse complement.
CTTTAGCTCCGGGCAATTTGGCTTTATGTGCCCCTTCTTATTGCAAGCATGACAAATCACATTATTGTTAAAATTTGAATTACCACTACTTTTACCTCTTGATGAGTAGGACCCTTCCTTGCTTCTCTATTCTTGAATTCCTTTGATTTTCTAAGGAACTTCTTGACAAAATGGGCCACCTCACTAGAAGTCTCCATCACTACTTGACTCTTGCTCCGACTAGGATGAAGATGACACCTCTTTCCTTTCTTTCTTCTTCTTTTCTTTCTTTTCAACAAATAGGGCCAAACCCTTTTCCTTAGAAGACATGTTAGTTTGTTCATGCAATTCAAACTCACAAAATAGTTCATCAATTTTAATTTGTGAGAGATCCCTAGTTACCTTAATGGCATCAACTATAGAGGTCCATAAAGAATTTCTAGGAAAAGCTTGTAAAATATACCTTACTAAATCCCGGTTGTCAACTCGCTCACCTATGATATGGTGTCCGTTCACAATTTCCTTGAACCTTCCATGCATTTGGCTTACGGTTTCATGCATCTTCATTTGGAAGGCTTGAAGTTGTCCAATTAGAAGGTCCTTCTTTGCCCTCTTTGACTCCTTGGAACCTTCATTTAGCTCAATGAGCTTTTCCCATAGCTCCTTGGCGGATTCAAAAGGCTCCACCTTGTTGAGTTGCTCCATTGTGACGCCGCATTGGATGGTGAGGACGGCTTTGCATTTGACTCAAATTGCGTTCATCTCCTTGTCCAATCCTTGCTTGGAATAGGGTTTCCACGCTCATCCACCGGTTCCTCGAAGCCATCTACAACACTATGCCAAATCTCAATATTACTCATTAAATAGTACTTCATCCTACCTTTCCAATATGCGAAGTGACTCCCATCGAAGAGTGGTGGCTTGGCGATGCTATATCCCTCTTGAAGAGCCATTGATGCCTTGGTTGATGGTGAGATCTTCCAAGCGATCCGGCTCGATACCACTTGTTAGGACCTTTGTAACGCTAGAGGGGGTGATTAGCGTTTCTTCGTTTTCTACAATCAAGTTAGCGGAAGCAAATACAAAACGAATACAAATACGAAATAAGAAACCAAACGCTAACACCCAATTTACGTGGTTCGGAGATGACGCTCCTACTCCACGGCAATCCGTAAGGTGGATTAGCCCTAGCCAAGCTTTACTATCTTCTCCTTTGGATGAACCAAGGTGGAGAAACCTTTCTTACAATACACTCCTCTTCTTTACAATGATGGATGATGAAGAACAAGAGAAGAGGAGGTTTTGGATTGCTAAAAGCACTTAGAAAACTTGGTGAGCACGAGGATGAAGTTAGGAGTTAGAGCACTAGCCTCACCATGCTCCCCATGACCCTTTTTATAGAAGAGGGCTGTTTCCCGTTGGGCCTCGATCGATCGGTCGATGCATGCCATCGATCACGCCGGCCAACGGCCGAACGCGATCTCCGTGGAGATTCGTGAGCCGCAATCTCCAACGGCGGTGATCGATCGATCTCTCCATCATCGATCGATGGAGTGATCGATCAGTGATCACGCAGCAATGAGTGAGACCGCATTCTGCGTGGCATTTCTTTCCTTGATCACCGATCGTTGCCCATAGCGACTAATCGTACATCGGCCGAGACATGCCCAAGGCAAGCTGATCGATGGTCGTGGTTTCACCACTCGGTCACCGACACCGACTGACGATCGGTGATACATCGTCGATCGATCGATACTCATTAAGTATGAATAATTCATACTTGTTTTTATACCCTAGACCTAGACTCAACCTTCTAGCTCCGTATTAAGCCTTGTGCCTTCAGGATCCCTCCGAGTCCGCGACTTGTTCATCCTTTGCGCTTTGCTTCCAAGAGCTTCCTTTGGTTTCGTCATGTCTTGGGTTGCCAAATGCTTGGACTTTACGCCGCCAAGACTACAAGCTTGGACTTATGCTGCCAAGACCTTACTTTGGACTTCCTTTGCCAAGGTTCACTTGGACTTTACGTTGCCAAGACTACAAGCTTGGACTTCCTTTGCCAAGGTTCACTTGGACTTTACGCTGCCAAGACTACAAGCTTGGTCTTATGCTGCCAAGTCCATCCCTTGGACTTCCTTTGCCAAGATCATACTTGGACTTCTCTTTTACCTGTCACTTAAACACATTCGCAATTAGATCACAACACATTGCCTAACTTAAATGATTATCCAAACATCAAAACATATAAATGCTTGGAGCATTGTTGCACCAACACCGGAGACTACCCTAGTGAGGCCAGGGAAGATAGGACTAAAAATAGTTACAACCGCACTAGGGTTTGTCCTAGTGGGAGTCATAATGAACTATCTTCTTAAGTAGTTTCTGTTGTTCCAATTAGGAATAAAGAATGTTATATGTTAACATTATTCCTTCTGGTCTGAAAATATGAATAAAAGATGATGAGTCGTTCTTTTGAAATTAAAGATGAGTTCGTTGCATGGGAAGTGTATGGTATAATTGATCAATGTCGGTTAGACTGGAACATACGAATAATGAGTGGAAACAAAATCCGGTGCCGCTTTGATGTCCTTATCGATGCTATCTCAACCCCTGAAAAGGGAAGTAATGAATTACGGAATAGAAATCATTTCTGACAACTTTCCACCATGACTATAACGCCGACTGCTCGACGATATAAAGGGAAAGCAAGATGGTGATTCGGACATCCGTAAGTTCAAACAAGAAGTACCGAAGGAAGGGATAATGGATTCCGCATCACCGACGGCGGATTATTATACTTCCGGATCGCCTATGCATTCAACGATCCGAGTTACTGGCAGAAGATACTCGAGGAATCCCATGGAACACCTTATACCATGCATCCCGGATCTAATAAAATGTATCGGACTTAAGGGATAAATTTTGGTGGTCCGCATGAAAAGGGATGTGGCTCAAGACGCCAACAACACTCGACTGACTCGCCAAGGTGAAGGCAAAACACCGTAAACCCGGGGATTATCTACCTAATACAGATTCCCGAGTGGAAATGGGAAGAAATTTCCATGGATTTCATCTCGGATTACCTAACAACAAATGGTTACGATGTTATATGGGTAATCATAGACCGGTTGACAAAGTCCGCCATTTCTCGGCAATCAAGATGACCTATTCGGTTGGCGGCTAGCTCAATTATATGTCAAGGAAATTATCAAATTACATGGAGTGCCTAAGGCTATTATTTGACCGGATGGCCGTTTTACCTCCCATTTCGGGAATGTGTTGTAAGGCTCTTGGCACTAAGTTGAGATTCAAGATCGCTGCTTTCATCCTCGTCGACCGGCCGGTCATACGGAAAGAGTGAACCAGGTGCTGGAAGATATGCTGCGGGCCTGTGCTCTAGACTTTAAGGGGAGTTGGTGTCGATATTTGTGCCTGGCAGAATTTGCTTACAACAACAGTTACCAGGCTACCATTGGAATGGCACCCTATGAAGCTCTATACGGGAGAAGATGCAGGTCTCCTATCTGTTGGTACGAGGGTGGTGAAAGGAGGGAAATGGGTCTCAGCCGATATTATTGACAATACCACCCGTTATCTGAATATCCGCCGAGAATCGAAACCGCCAGAGCCGACAAAAGAGCTATGCGGATATGCGGCGTAGACCGTTAGAATTGTCGGGACTGGTATTCTCAGTGACCCTATGAAGGGAGTGATGAGATTCGAAGGAAGGGTAAATCAATCCACGCTACGTGGGACCCTATCCGATATCACAGAGTGGGCAAGGTGGCGCATAAGCCGGAATCGCCCCAAGAGATGTCGGCTATACACAACGTGTTCCATGTCTCTATGCTCAAGAAATGCATATCAAGAGCGGACCAAGTGATCGAGCCACAAATTGTACACGCTCAAGAGGACTCGAGAAAAGTCGGCCTATCCGGATACTAGACCGAGATGTCAAGAGACTAAGGAACAAAGAGGTGCCCTTAGTGAAGGTCCTGTGGCAAACCTGCAATATGAGGAGGCTACTTGGGAACGCGAGGAGGACATGAGGCGTATACCGGATTGTTTTAAGTTTCGAGGACTAAACTTTTACAAGGTATGAGGATTGTAACCGTGAAATTTTAGCAATTTTACGAGAATTTTTGGCTTTATGATGATGGGCTTTATGTAGGCCTTTTTGGAGAAATAAAAGAAAATAAGCCAAAAGAGATGCAAAGCCTAGGAATTGAACCCCCCACCTCTAGAGATAGCCAAGCCTTATAGATGCACCCACTAACCATAAGCCCAATAGGATCATATCATTAGAGGAAAAGGGGACCCTATAGATAAATGGGAGGAGGGTAAATGAAGAGGCTTGACAAAGAGAAGAGAAACTTCTCTTCCTCCCTTTATAAAGAAGAGAGAAGTTCCACTTGGCCACTTCTTCCTTCCTTCTTCCTCTTCTCTTCATTCTCACCGAAACCCAAGATATCTTCTTCTTCCTTTGGCAGAGATCCACTTGCAAGCTAGGAGAGAGATAGGTGAACTCCATTATTTCATAACCCCAAGCAAAGCGAAGGATAAAAGATTTAACTCACATGCAGTGTATTCTTTTCGTAGGTTAAATTTCGTAAAGAAGATGAAGTGTAGCCCTTGTAGGTTTGGCCAATTAAGTTTTGGGCTAAGATTCATGAAAATGATGCTAGGGAACTCCTATAGGTTGTATGCACACTATAGGAATTTTTAGGGGACAAAAATTTAACTTGGTGCCCTTATGGGTTTCGCCAAGGCTTTTAGGTTAGGGTTTTTATGGAAACTCCCTATGAGGTTAGGCCATGATAAGGCTTTAGGAATGAATTCTAGGGGACTAAACCTAAGTTGAACCCATTACAAGTTTCGCCAACTCATATAATTAGGGTTTGGGTTGCAAGAAAAATGTTTCTAATGACACTAGAATAAGTTATAGTGCTCATGAATGAATATTAGGTGACAAGAACCCTAGTTGAACCCATTCCATGGTTCGGCCAACTCATCTATCTAGGGTTAGGGTTGCAAGAAAATGGTTCTAATGACACTAGAATAAGTTATAGGGCTCATGAATGAATATTAGGTGACAAGAACCCTAGTTGAGCCCTTATAGGTTTGGCCACCCTAGGTAACTAGGGTTAGGTGGCATGAAAATATCCCTCATGATGCTAAGCTAGGTTATAATGCTTTATGAATGAATTTTAGGACAAAACCTAAGCTTGAGGCCCCCTTACAAGTTTGCCACCCATGGTTTTAGGGTTAGGGTTTCATGAAAACACCCTATATGTAATTGTGCTATGTGTATAGTTTTAATTATGACATGAACTATGCTTGGGTGATGAATATGTTATGATTCAATGCAACATGAAATTAGGCTATGTGATGAACATGTTTTACGATTTAATATGCCATGAATAGGCTTAGGAAATATGCTTCATGTTATGATGTAATGTGCCATGTAATATGCCGTGATGAACATGTTGTGTGAAGTAATATGCCATGTATATGCTTCGGGAATGTGTTTCAAGTTTATGGAGTATTGTGCCATGAAATATACCTAGGTGAAGAACATGTTTTGTGATTTAATATGTCATGAATATGCTTAGGAAATATGCTTCATGTTTACGATGCAATGTGTCATGAAACATGCTTATGTGATGAACACGTTTATTCTTTAGGACCCCATTAGGGTACTCTTATTTTATGAATGCATGTGTCCTTATAAAATGACTAAGATGGAGATGCTTCCCTTTCAAGTAGGGATCAAGAGCTCTCCTTATGATAAGATAAGATGGAGATGCTTCCCTTTCAAGTAGGGATCAAGAGCTCTCCTTATGATAAGATAAGATGGAGATGCTTCCCTTTCAAGTAGGGATCAAGAGCTCTCCTTATGTCAAGATAAGATCAAGATGCTTCCCTTCTTATGATGGGGATCAAGAGCATTCTTTATATTATGTCCAGAAAAGAAAAGAATTAAGTATTTTACTTTGCAAGAGGTTAAGTACCCGACCCGTCAGGTGGTCGTTAATCAAATCCATAGGGACACAAGAAGACGTAAGAGGTCTTGCCCTGGTAAGACGTAAGAGGTCTTGCTCTAATAGGACTGGTGGCTCGCTACCCCAGCCTATTAGGGAACGCGCATTATGTGGTACTTAACCTGGGGCCCCCCAAACAAGTTATGATGATATTGAAGTATTTATAAGTATATGTTTTGAAAAGAAAAGACTTTTATGATATTGTGTATGGTTATGTTAAATGCTCTGAATGCTTACGAACTAGGTTCTTTATGCATGCTAGATGTTATGAAGTTATGATGATATTGAAGTATTTATAAGTATATGTTTTGAAAAGAAAGGACTTTTATGATATTGTGTATGCTTATGTTAAATGCTCTGAATGCTTACGAACTAGGTTCTTTATGCATGCTAGATGTTATGAAGTTATGATGATATTGAAGTATTTATAAGTATATGTTTTGAAAAGAAAAGACTTTTATGATATTGTGTATGCTTATGTTAAATGCTCTGAATGCTTACGAACTAGGTTCTTTATGCATGCTAGATGTTATGAAGTTATGATGATATTGAAGTATTTATAAGTATATGTTTTGAAAAGAAAAGACTTTTATTATATTGTGTATGCTTATGTTAAATGCTCTGAATGCTTACGAACTAGGTTCTTTATGCATGCTAGATGTTATGAAGTTATGATGATATTGAAGTATTTATAAGTATATGTTTTGAAAAGAAAAGACTTTTATGATATTGTGTATGGTTATGTTAAATGCTCTGAATGCTTACGAACTAGGTTCTTTATGCATGCTAGATGTTATGAAGTTATGATGATATTGAAGTATTTATAAGTATATGTTTTGAAAAGAAAGGACTTTTATGATATTGTGTATGCTTATGTTAAATGCTCTGAATGCTTACGAACTAGGTTCTTTATGCATGCTAGATGTTATGAAGTTATGATGATATTGAAGTATTTATAAGTATATGTTTTGAAAAGAAAGGACTTTTATGATATTGTGTATGCTTATGTTAAATCCTCTGAATGCTTACGAACTAGGTTCTTTATGCATGCTAGATGTTATGAAGTTATGAAGTTTAGAGTTAAGTCTAAGTATGTGGTGACTATGTACTTTATGCTAGTTTAGAATTTATGATGTGGGGAAGGTTATGGGTAAGGTTAAGAATACTTGCGATTATGTTCCTTCTGCATGATTAGGGTTTATGTTATTACAAATGTTTATGTTCAAGTTAACCAAATGCTTATGATTACGTCCTTTATGCATGTTTGGATTTTCCTGATGAATGGCTATGGTTACTTTGAAAAGGTGCTCCGATACCACTGTAGGGAAATCTCGTATGCCAAATGGCATATGCGCAACGGAAAATAGGATCCCTTCCAAGTGATCCATGCGAAAGCAAACTCGTATAAAATAAATTTCTCTAAACCAAACCTATCTTATAGGAGAGGATTACCTTTGTTGCGTGCCCTTGTTAATCCCGCTTTTCCTTTCGGTTTGTTGGATCTTTAGCACGTTCAAGTGTCCGTGCCTCTATACGTATCCACACGAGCACGCTCTTGTCTCACAAAAGGAAAACTAGAAGAGCTCTCCTTTACTTCTTGCTAGAGAAGTCCCTAAAGGAGAGGAAGAGAGGGAAAAGGAGAAAGGAAGAAGAAGACTCCTCTTCTTGCTAGCCTACACTCACAAACCCACACAACCAAAGCTTCCACCAAGCTTTCTCACCACTAACACAACCAAAGCTTCCACCAACAACAAAAGCCAATGCTCACTTTTGGCCGGCCACTTAGGGTGTCTTTTATAGGGTTGGAAAAACCCTTTCACCTCCACACATTCAATGCAATCCATTGCATTGGGACACAAGTTTGGCCGGCCACTTAAGGAGACAAAACCATTTTGTTTCCTTCCACCTTATCTAGCTTAGGTGGATGCTTAGGTGGCATGCTTATGTGGCATGCTTATGTGGCATTCTTATGTGGCATTCATGCATGTTGAATTAATCTTATTAATTCAATTAAGCTTATGTTATCATGTTGAATTAATCTTATTAATTCAATCATATTGAATTAATCTTATTAATTCAATTAAGCTTATGTTATCATATTGAATTAATCTTATTAAATCAATAAGGTAACATATTGAATTAATCTCATTCAATCAATTAGCTAAAATTCTCATTAAGCTTAAAGTCCAAAAACCATTTTGTACTTAAGCTTATTCCCAAATTATTCTAGTCAAACTAGAATACTCTAATTCCTCTAATTATCATGCTCTTTGTGTGTGACCCTATAGGCTCTCATAACGTTGGCAGTGGACCTAAACTCTTTTAGATACACAAGCAATGAGCGGCATCTAGCAATACATCATTGCTACCCAAGTTACGAGATAAGTCAAGATCCGACTAACCTTTCCGTGACTACTATAATATATGACCGTGTCCTTCTATCCTTGATATCAGATTGATCAATGAGGCATAGACCGTGTCATCCTCGATCAATCTATGTGTTTCTTGATCCCTGAGTAAACTAACTCAAACAAATGAGCTCAATATCTCATATTGACTCATTCGAGCATGGCCATGCGTTTTAGTAGTTCTACTCAATCAAGGGGCCCACCGATATAACTCCCGTCATATGGAAGGGATAGATCCCATCTACATCACTCACATCCCTCCGCATAATTTGTTACATACCCAGTAATCGCCTTTATGGTCCACCCTGTTACGGGTGACGTTTGACGATACCAAAGTACATAACTCCTTATGTAGGGAACCATAGTGACTTCAGGTCTAAGGACTATTCATACCAATAGTCACATGAGAAAGTTTATGACACTCATATAACGATCCATGAAACTTTCTCATGGCGGGTCAGTTCAGTATATATTCTCCAATATATACCCATGTGTCAACTTGATATCATATATCCATGACTTGTGAGATCAAGTCATCAATTGACCTACATGCTAGTCTTTATGTATTAATATTGCCCTTGCATATTAATACTCGACTAGGAACATTTAGGAAAGTGTTCTCTACAGCCTCTCATAATCAATTCTGCCAATTGATGTGCTGTAGATAAGAACCTACTTTTCTAGGGCATTATTATATTTAAATTAGCTGGCACAAGCAAGATGTAAATATAATAACCAATCCTTTGCCTTTATAGAATATGATACAAAATGTTCCCTATTCAACCATCACATGATTAGTTCTAGGGCTTTAACTAACAATCTCCCACTAGCACTAGTACCAATCACTATGATATCTAATACCTAGTGACCTAGTGTGACCATCATGCTTCCTCTGTGCCAAAGCCTTGGTCAATGGATCTGCGATGTTAGCTTCTGTCGGTACTCTGCATATCCTCACATCTCCTCTATCGATGATCTCTCGAATGAGATGGAAGTGCCGCAGTATGTGTTTGGTCCGCTGATGTGATCGAGGTTCCTTAGCCTGTGCAATAGCCCCATTGTTGTCACAATAGAGGTCTATTGGATCTGCAATGCTAGGAACTACCCCAAGTTCACTGATGAACTTGCGGAGCCAAACAGCCTCCTTTGCTGCATCAGATGCTGCAATATACTCGGCTTCTGTTGTAGAATCAGCAACTGTGTCCTGCTTCGAACTCTTCCAGCTCACAGCTCCACCATTCAGGCAAAACACGTACCCCGATTGCGATCTATAGTCATCCTTGTCTGTTTGGAAGCTTGCATCACTGTAACCCTTTACAGTTAGCTCCTCATTGCCTCCAAATATCAGGAAATATTCTTTCGTTCTTCGTAAGTACTTAAGAATATTTTTGACTGCTATCCAGTGACTTTCACCTGGATCTGACTGGTATCTACTCGTCATACTCAAAGCATACGAGATGTCAGGACGAGTACAAAGCATGGCGTACATGATAGACCCTATAGCTGATGCATAAGGGATCTTATCCATGCGATCTCTCTCCTCCTTAGAAGAGGGACATTGAGTCTTCGAAAGACTCACACCATGTGATAAAGGCAGAAACCCTTTCTTAGAATTTTGCATAGCAAAATGATCTAGCACTTTATCAATGTATGTACTCTGACTTAGGCCAAGTAATCTTCTAGATCTATCTCTATAGATCTTGATGCCTAGAATATAGGCAGCTTCACCTAAGTCCTTCATCGAGAAACAATTCCCTAACCACATCTTCACAGACTGGAGTGAGGGAATATCATTTCCGATGAGAAGTATGTCATCTACATACAAGACAAGAAATACAACTGTGCTCCCACTATTTCTCTTGTAGACACAAGGCTCATCTTCATTCTTGATGAAACCAAACTCTTTGATTGCATCATCGAATCGAAGATTCCAGCTTCGAGAGGCTTGCTTTAGTCCATAAATGGACCTTTGCAGTTTGCATACCTTTCCAGGATGCTTTGGATCTTCAAAACCCTCAGGCTGTGTCATGTACACATCCTCGAGTAGCTTTCCATTCAGAAAAGCGGTTTTGACATCCATCCGCGGATCTCATAATCATGGTAGGTGCGCAATAGCAAGTATGATCCGAATGGATTTAAGCATATAGCGGTGAAAAGGTTTCTTCATAGTCAATACCATGAATTTGTTTGAATCCTTTAGCCACCAATCTACCTTTATAGGTATGCTTATTACCATCCATGGAGTCTTTACTTTAAAGACCCACTTACACCAATGGGTTTTACCCTTCGGTGGATCAACCAAAGTCCATACTTGGTTAGTGTACATGGATTCCATTTGGATCTCATGGCCTCTAGCCATTTCTCGAATCTGGGCTCATCATAGCTTCTTGATAGGATGTAGGCTCGCCAAGATTGATAAGCAATACATCACCGCTTGTCACCAAGAGAAAAGAATATCTCGGGTTGACGACGGATCCTATTAGATCTACGAAGAGGTTGGTCTACTAGAGCAGTGTGTTTGCTCCACAACTCTTTGGGCAACAAATTCCTCATCCACAACACTTTGTGGTGCCTGCTCATTCATTTTCCATCGAAGCCTTAGTGTTATCATCATCTTGAACTTCTTCAAGATGAATTTTACTCCACTAGTATTTCTAGAAATAAATTCTCTTTCTAGAAAGATGCATTTCGGCAACAAACACCTTGCCAAGTGTGGGATTGTAAAAGTAATATCCCTTAGTTTCCTTGGGATATCCTACAAAATAACACTTATCCGATTTGGGTCCTAGTTTATCCGAGACTTGGCGTCCTAACGTAAGCTTCACAACCCCAAATCTTTATAAAGACATTTTGGGACTCTTCGGTCCATATCGTATATGGTGTCTTTTCTACGGCTTTTGATGGAGCGCGATTAAGTGTGAAAGCGTCTCTAGAGCTAAACCCCAAAAGGAAGTAGGTAGATCGATCGGCTCATCATTGATCGTACCATATCTAATAGAGTACGATTTCTCCTCTCGGATACACCATTCCATTGTGGTGTTCGGTGGAGTGAGTTGGGATATTATCCCACACTCGGCCCAGTGATCACGAAACTCTTGACTAAGGTATTCACCACCTCGATCCGATCAAGTAGCTTAATACGCTTACCAAGTTGGTTTTGTACTTCATTCTTGAATTCTTTGAACTTTTCAAAGGATTCGACTTATGTCTCATCAAATATAAGTAGCCAAATCTACTCATATCATCGTGAAAGTAATAAAGTACTTATAGCCTCCTCACGGCCGACATTGAAAGGGCCACATACATCGGTATGTATGAGTCCTAACAAATCCGTCGCTCTCTCGCCATGTCCACTAAATGGAGTTTTAGTCATCTTTCCTAAAGACAAGACTTCGCATACCTCATATGATTCAAAATCAAATGAGTCCAATAATCCATCTTTATGGAGTTGGGATATCGTTTTTCATTTATGTGACCTAGGCGGCAGTGCGAAGAGATATGCAGTTCAAATCATTCGATTTGAACCGTTTGGTATTTACGTTAAAAATTGGGTTATCTAAATCTAGAACATAGAGACCATTCATAAGTGGTGCATTACAATAGAACATTTCATTTAAATAAATGGAACAACATTTGTCCTTTATTATAAAAGAAAAGTTTTTCTTGTCTAAACAAGATACAGAAATTATGTTCTTTGTTAATGCGGGTACATAGAAGCACTCCTCTAGTTCTAAGATAAGCCCAGTGGGCAAAGACAAAGAATATGTTCCTACAGCTACAGCAGCAACTTTTGCGCCATTGCCTACTCGTAGGTCCACTTCACCCTTTGCCATTATTCTACTATTTCTCAGTCCCTGCACATTAGTACAAATGTGAGATGCACATCCGGTATCTAATACCCATGTAGAAGAAATAGATAGATTAACTTCTATAACATGTATACCTGAGGCAGAAGTCCCACTTCTCTTGTTCTTTACTTCCTCAAGGTAGACTGTTGTCCGGCCTCACCGCAATGGAAGCAGTCCCCTTCCTTAGGTACTTTACCTTTACCCTTTGAAGTGGATGAATTGGCCTTGCCTTTGGCTTGGGTCTTACCCTTGCCTTTGCGCTTACCTTTGTCCTTCTTGACCATTAGTACATTACTAACTTTCTTCTTGAGATTTGGTTCAGCAGTTCTCAACATGCTGAGAATCTCAGGCAAAGGTTTATCAATTTCATTCATGTTATAATTCATGACGAATTGATTGTATGCTTCCGGCAACGATTGCAGGATAACATCAGTTGCCAATTCTTGGCTCAGTGGAAAACCTAGTCTTCCAAGGTTCTCAACGTACCCAATCATTTTGAGTACGTGAGTTCCTACAGGTGTTCCTTCTTGCATCTTGCATGCAAAAAGAGCCTTAGACACTTCAAAACGCTCGTGCCTAGCTTGTCCTTGATATAGTTGTTTCAAATGCTCAACCATATCATAGGCATCCATGTTCTCATGTTGCTTCAAGCTCGAGTTCATGGTGGCAAGCATAAGGCATGACACATCTATCGTCATCTTGATGCTTCTTATAAGCATCCTTTTCAAGACGCAGTGGCGTAGGGGCGGGTATTTCATGGGTAGCCTGCTCTAGGACATATAGTTTGCGTTCTTGCTTGAGGATAATCCTCAAGTTCCTATACTACCAAGAAAATTTGCTCCATTGAGCTTGTCCTTCTCAGGGCCAGATCGCAAGTTGAGGGTGTGTCGTGTTAGATGACATGGTGATCTACAACATTAAAATGCAAAGTTAAGTATCATACCTAAATCATTTAATTAGGCCTTTAATTAAATGAGGCTCCCACTAAATTCTCATAGCTACTATTTAGCTATAAATTTATATGGGATAAAGATCCACATCATAATTCGTCTTGAGTTAGCTTTGGCTAATCGCCCAAGACGTAGTATAATTAGGTAGGCAATCTTTTGCCAATTACATCTGATGTAACTCTTTAATAGCTTGGTTAAGTTTTAGATTAGTTTAGTGTTTATTCCTAAACAGACTTCGGTGTGGCGAGGCACAGGGCCTTCTTGGATATCGAGCAACGACCACTTCTAAGACAAAGGCGATGTTGAAATCACACAAAACTAATGTTAACACTTATGTTCAAAGCTAATATATGCCTCTACTTTCTTAACCAATTAAGAAAACACTTAATTAAGTCTTAACCAAGACTGATAGCGGGACATCACGATTGTCCACTCGCACCCCTCCAAGATAAAATGCATTGCTTTGCTTTGGCAAACCCAATAACAAATGATCGAGGAAGTAGTGAGTACCAACTTTGGTAGGCATATCGTTTAGACTTATTAAGAAATAAACATGTATCATATACATATTAGCATACATCACATATAAGCTAAACTAATCATGCATCACATACAAGCTAAACTAACATGCATCACATACATATTAAACTAACGTGTCATGGTTATGGCCCTTATTCTACAATCTTCTCAAGCCAATGAAAAGATTGATTGGTCAACCTAGGGATAGCATCTTCTCCTAAGTGCTTCCTTTTGGTTGTCTTGTGTGTTGACTTCCTCCTTGTAACCTCATCTTCCAATGGACCCTCCATCCTTGTTTTGTACATTACAAAAGGAGAAATACTCGAGTTACATTCGAGTCTAAAACTAATTTTACAACAAGAATATTAGGAGAAAGGCACGACACGCAGGCCGTATTAAGAATTACAACACACAATCACAAACTTCTTGGGACTAGGCCATAACCATGCACCATGTCATTTTAACTTTTAAAAGACATTGGATATTTTATTATGTTTGAAAATTTGCTAATGCAATTATCAACTCATAATAAAATTTATCCTACTTCTATATCACATATAAAATAGAGAAAACCTATTTTATACGATCTTTCGCAAGTGGCTCTGATACCACTGTAGGGAAATCTCGTATGCCAAATGGCATATGCGCAACGGAAAATAGGATCCCTTCCAAGTGATCCATGCGAAAGCAAACTCGTATAAAATAAATTTCTCTAAACCAAACCTATCTTATAGGAGAGGATTACCTTTGTTGCGTGCCCTTGTTAATCCCGCTTTTCCTTTTGGTTTGTTGGATCTTTAGCACGTTCAAGTGTCCGTGCCTCTATACGTATCCACACGAGCACGCTCTTGTCTCACAAAAGGAAAACTAGAAGAGCTCTCCTTTACTTCTTGCTAGAGAAGTCCCTAAAGGAGAGGAAGAGAGGGAAAAGGAGAAAGGAAGAAGAAGACTCCTCTTCTTGCTAGCCTACACTCACAAACCCACACAACCAAAGCTTCCACCAAGCTTTCTCACCACTAACACAACCAAAGCTTCCACCAACAACAAAAGCCAATGCTCTCTTTTGGCCGGCCACTTAGGGTGTCTTTTATAGGGTTGGAAAAACCCTTTCACCTCCACACATTCAATGCAATCCATTGCATTGAGACATATCCTTGTTTGGCCGCCACTTAAGGAGACAAAACCATTTTGTTTCCTTCCACCTTATCTAGCTTAGGTGGATGCTTTACGTATTGCTATAACATGTGGTCCAGATTGAAATTCTTTGAAGCGGCCGGGTGCACTGTTATCATATTGAATTAATCTTATTAATTCAATTAAGCTTATGTTATCATATTGAATTAATCTTATTAAATCAATAAGGTAACATATTGAATTAATCTCATTAAATCAATTAGCTAAAATTCTCATTAAGCTTAAAGTCCAAAAACCATTTTGTACTTAAGCTTATTCCCAAATTATTCTAGTCAAACTAGAATACTCTAATTCCTCTAATTATCATGCTCTTTGTGTGTGACTATAGGCTCTCATAGCGTTGGCGGTGGATCTAAACTCTTTTAGATACACAAGCAATGAGCATCTAGCAATACATCATTGCTACCCAAGTTCTGAGATAAGTCAAGATCCGACTAACCTTTCCATGACTACTATAATAAATGGACCGTGTCCTTCTATCCTTGATATCAGTTGATCAATGAGGCATAGAGGCCGTGTCATCCTCGATCAATCTATGTGTTTCTTGATCCTGAGTAAACTAACTCAAACAAATGAGCTCAATATCTCATATTGACTCATTCGAGCATGGCCATGCGTTTTAGTAGTTCTACTCAATCAAGAACCCACCGATATCACTCGTCATATGGAAGGGATAGATCCCATCTACATCACTCACATCCCTCCGCATAATTTGTTACATACCCGATGTCGCCTTTATGGTCCACCTATTACGGGTGGACGTTTGTGATACCAAAGTACATAACTCCTTATGTAGGGAACCATAGTGACTTCAGGTCTAAGGACTATTCATACCAATAGTCACATGAGAAAGTTTATGACACTCATATAACGATTCTTGAAACTTTCTCATGGCGGGTCGATTCAGTATATATTCTCCAATATATACCCATGTGTCAACTTGATATCATATATCCATGACTTGTGAGATCAAGTCATCAATTGACCTACATGCTAGTCTTTATGTATTAATATTGCCCTTGCATATTAATACTCGACTAGGAACATTTAGGAAAGTGTTCTCTACAGCCTCTCATAATCAATTCTGCCAATTGATGTGCTGTAGATAAGAACCTACTTTTCTAGGGCATTATTATATTTAAATTAGCTGGCACAAGCAAGATGTAAATATAATAACCAATCCTTTGCCTTTATAGAATATGATACAAAATGTTCCCTATTCAACCATCACATGATTGGTTCTAGGGCTTTAACTAACAATTAGGCGACAGTGCCAGAGATATGTCTGGTTCAAATCATTCGATTTGAACCGTTTGGTATTTACGTTATAAATTGGGTTATCTAAATCTAGAACATAGAGACCATTCATAAGTGGTGCATTACAATAGAACATTTCATTTAAATAAATGGAACAACATTTGTCCTTTATTATAAAAGAAAAGTTTTTCTTGTCTAAACAAGATACAGAAATTATGTTCTTTGTTAATGCGGGTACATAGAAGCACTCCTCTAGTTCTAAGATAAGCCCAGTGGGCAAAGACAAAGAATATGTTCCTACAGCTACAGCAGCAACTTTTGCGTCATTGCCTACTCGTAGGTCCACTTCACCCTTTGCCATTATTCTACTATTTCTCAGTCCCTGCACATTAGTACAAATGTGAGATGCACATCCGGTATCTAATACCCATGTAGAAGAAATAGATAGATTAACTTCTATAACGTGTATACCTGAGGCAGAAGTCCCACTTCTCTTGTTCTTTACTTCCTTATGGTAGACTTTGCAGTTCCGCTTCCAGTGTCCAGTCTCACCGCAATGGAAGCAGTCCCCTTCCTTAGGTACTTTACCTTTACCCTTTGAAGTGGATGAATTGGCCTTGCCTTTGCACTTACCTTTCTCCTTCTTGGCCATTAGTACATTACTAACTTTCTTCTTCAGATTTGGTTCAGCAGTTCTCAACATGCTGAGAATCTCAGGCAAAGGTTTATCAATTTCATTCATGTTATAATTCATGACGAATTGATTGTATGCTTCCAGCAACGATTGCAGGATAACATCAATTCATGACGAATTGATTGTATACATGGGAACGCGAGGAGGACATGAGGCAGAAGTACCCGGAATTGTTTTAAGTTTCGAGGACGAAACTTTTACAAGGTATGAGGGATTGTAACGCCCGTGAAATTCTAGCAATTTTATGAGAATTTTTGGCTTTATGATGATGGGCTTTATGTAGGCCTTTTTGGAGAAATAAAAGAAAATAAGCCAAAAAGAGATGCAAAGCCTAGGAATTGAACCCCCCACCTCTAGAGATAGCCAAGCCTTATAGATGCACCCACTAACCATAAGCCCAATAGAATCATATCATTAGAGGAAAAGGGGAACCTATAGATAAATGGGAGGAGGGTAAATGAAGAGGCTTGACAAAGAGAAGAGAAACTTCTCTTCCTCCCCTTTATAAAGAAGATTCCACTTTGCCTCTTCTTCCTTCCTTCTTCCTCTTCTCTTCATTCTCACCGAAACCCAAGCTCTCTTCTTCTTCCTTTGGCCGAGAGCCCCTTGCAAGCTAGGAGAGAGCTAGGTGACCTCCATTAGGTCATCTCCCCAAGCAAAGCGAAGGATGTAAGATTTCCCTCACCGTAGTGTATTCGCTTCGTAGGTTAAATTTCGTAAAGATGAAGTGTAGCCCTTGTAGGTTTCGCCAATTAAGTTTTTTGGGCTAAGATTCATGAAAATGATGCTAGGAACTCCTATAGGTTGTATGCACACTATAGGAATTTTTAGGGAAAAATTTTTAACTTGGTGCCCTTATGGGTTTCGCCCCAAGGCTTTTTAGGGTTAGGGTTTTTATGGAAACTCCCTTATGAGGTTAGGCCATGATAAGGCTTTAGGAATGAATTCTAGGGACTAAACCTATGTTGAACCCATTACAAGTTTCGCCAACTCATATAATTAGGGTTTGGGTTGCAAGAAAAATGTTTCTAATGACCCTAGGATAAGTTATAGTGCTCATGAATGAATATTAGGTGACAAGAACCCTAGTTGAACCCATTCCATGGTTCGCCAACTCATCTATCTAGGGTTAGGGTTGCAAGAAAATGGTTCTAATGACACTAGAATAAGTTATAGGCTCATGAATGAATATTAGGTGACAAGAACCCTAGTTGAGCCCCTTATAGGTTTTGGCCACCCTAGGTAACTAGGGTTAGGTGGCATGAAAATATCCTCATGATGCTAAGCTAGGTTATAATGCTTTATGAATGAATTTTAGGACAAAACCTAAGCTTGAGCCCCTTACAAGTTTCGACCCATGGTTTTAGGGTTAGGGTTTCATGAAAACACCCCTATATGTAATTGTGCTATGTGTATAGTTTTTAATATGACATGAACTATGCTTGGGTGATGAATATGTTAGGATTCAATGCAACATGAAATTAGGCTATGTGATGAACATGTTTTACGATTTAATATGCCATGAATAGGCTTAGGAAATATGCTTCATGTTATGATGTAATGTGCCATGTAATATGCCGTGATGAACATGTCGTGGTGAAGTAATATGCCATGTATATGCTTCGAATGTGTTTCAAGTTTATGGAGTATTGTGCCATGAAATATACCTAGGTGAAGAACATGTTTTGTGATTTAATATGTCATGAATATGCTTAGGAAATATGCTTCATGTTTACGATGCAATGTGTCATGAAACATGCTTATGTGATGAACACGTTTATGCTTTAGGACCCCTTTAGGGTACTCTTATGATTATGAATGCATGTGCCCTTATAAAATGACTAAGATGGAGATGCTTCCCTTTCAAGTAGGGATCAAGAGCTCTCCTTATGATAAGATAAGATGGAGAATGCTTCCCTTTCAAGTAGGGATCAAGAGCTCTCCTTATGATAAGATAAGATGGAGATGCTTCCTTTCAAGTAGGGATCAAGAGCTCTCCTTATGTCAAGATAAGATCAAGATGCTTCCTTCTTATGATGGGGATCAAGAGCATTCTTTATATTATGTCCGAAAAGAAAAGAATTAAGTATTTTACTTTGCAAGAGGTTAAGTACCCAATCCGTCAGTGGTCGTTAATCAAATCCATAGGGACACAAGAAGACGTAAGAGGTCTTGCCCTCGTAAGACGTAAGAGGTCTTGCTCTAATAGGATCGTGGCTCTACCCTGTACCTATTAGGGAACGCGCATTATGTGGTACTTAACCTGGGGCCCCCCAAACAAGTTATGATGATATTGAAGTATTTATAAGTATATGTTTTGAAAAGAAAAGACTTTTATGATATTGTGTATGGTTATGTTAAATGCTCTGAATGCTTACGAACTAGGTTCTTTATGCATGCTAGATGTTATGAAGTTATGATGATATTGAAGTATTTATAAGTATATGTTTTGAAAAGAAAAGACTTTTATGATATTGTGTATGGTTATGTTAAATGTTCTGAATGCTTACGAACTAGGTTCTTTATGCATGCTAGATGTTATGAAGTTATGATGATATTGAAGTATTTATAAGTATATGTTTTGAAAAGAAAGGACTTTTATGATTTTGTGTATGCTTATGTTAAATGCTCTGAATGCTTACGAACTAGGTTCTTTATGCATGCTAGATGTTATGAAGTTATGATGATATTGAAGTATTTATAAGTATATGTTTTGAAAAGAAAAGACTTTTATGATATTGTGTATGGTTATGTTAAATGCTCTGAATGCTTACGAACTAGGTTCTTTATGCATGCTAGATGTTATGAAGTTATGATGATATTGAAGTATTTATAAGTATATGTTTTGAAAAGAAAGGACTTTTATGATATTGTGTGTATGCTTATGTTAAATGCTCTGAATGCTTACGAACTAGGTTCTTTATGCATGCTAGATGTTATGAAGTTATGATGTTTAGAGTTAAGTCTAAGTATGTGGTGACTATGTACTTTATGCTAGTTTAGAATTTATGATGTGGTGAAGGTTATGGGTAAGGTTAAGAATACTTGCGATTATGTTCCTTCTGCATGATTAGGGTTTATGTTATTACAAATGTTTATGTTCAAGTTAACCAAATGCTTATGATTACGTCCTTTATGCATGTTTGGATTTTCCTGATGAATGGTTATGGTTACTTTGAAGAATGTTCGTACCTATGTACTTTATGTAGGATTAAGATGTATGTTGTTACGAAGGCTTAGGTTAGGAATGCTTAATGTTAAGTTTTAAAACGCTTATGAATACGTCTTTCATGCATGCTTAGTTTATGCAGTTATAACGCTCATGTTCAAAGTATGCCCCTTAGATTAATTATGCTTAACTCTTATGAACAATTCTATGCCATGCTTAGTTCTTTTTGTACTATTACCTAGATATGTTGTTGATTAGTGTTGCTATGAAATGCTTAGGTCATTTCTATGCCAGCATGCTCATGTTCTAATAGTTTGATGAAATCGTGGCTTTTGTGAGTAGGCAAGGATCTTACTAAGCTATATGCTTATAGTTTATGTTGTCCATATACTGCAGATAAAGGAAATGCACACTAGAGGAAGTGGCAGGAGGGGCCATGTGCGTGTGTGATAGTGGCATGGTGGAAGAAGACCCTTCACTATCTGCTTATATTTATATGCTCTAAGAACAATTTAAGACATTGCTTCCGCTTATAAGACTTGTGTTTAATGAGTATCCCTTTATTTAAGAGGTTCGATATGTTAGAACTCATGAACGAATCCTTTCGTTATGCATGTTATGAAATGAGATAAGATATGTGGTCATGCTAATGATGAATAAGATAGGTGATGCATGTGCCAAAGAAGGTTTCAGTTATGATAACCTGTTTAAGCATGTAGACTTTGAACGGATCCATATGTAGTATGCTAATAAAAAAAAAAGTATATAGACTAAAGTAGCGCCGCCCTGAGAGCAGATAAGGGTGGGCGCTACAGGTGGTATCACCCGTAACAGGGTGGACCATAAAGGCGATTACTGGGTATGTAACAAATTATGCGGAGGGATGTGAGTGATGTAGATGGGATCTATCCCTTCCATATGACGGGAGTGATATCGGTGGGCCCCTTGATTGAGTAGAACTACTAAAACGCATGGCCATGCTCGAATGAGTCAATATGAGATATTGAGCTCATTTGTTTGAGTTAGTTTACTCAGGGATCAAGAAACACATAGATTGATCGAGGATGACACGGTCTATGCCTCATTGATCAATCTGATATCAAGGATAGAAGGACACGGTCATATATTATAGTAGTCACGGAAAGGTTAGTCGGATCTTGACTTATCTCGTAACTTGGGTAGCAATGATGTATTGCTAGATGCCGCTCATTGCTTATGTATCTAAAAGAGTTTAGGTCCACTGCCAACGTTATGAGAGCCTATAGGGTCACACACAAAGAGCATGATAATTAGAGGAATTAGAGTATTCTAGTTTGACTAGAATAATTTTGGAATAAGCTTAAGTACAAAATAGTTTTTGGACTTTAAGCTTAATGAGAATTTTAGCTAATTGATTTAATGAGATTAATTCAATATGTTACCTTATTGATTTAATAAGATTAATTAAATATGATAACATAAGCTTAATTGAATTAATAAGATTAATTCAATATGATTGAATTAATAAGATTAATTCAACATGATAACATAAGCTTAATTGAATTAATAAGATTAATTCAACATGCATGAATGCCACATAAGAATGCCACATAAGCATGCCACATAAGCATGCCACCTAAGCATCCACCTAAGCTAGATAAGGTGGAAGGAAACAAAATGGTTTTGTCTCCTTAAGTGGCCGGCCAAACTTGTGTCCCAATGCAATGGATTGCATTGAATGTGTGGAGGTGAAAGGGTTTTTCCAACCCTATAAAAGACACCCTAAGTGGCCGGCCAAAAGAGAGCATTGGCTTTTGTTGTTGGTGGAAGCTTTGGTTGTGTTTGTGGTGAGAAAGCTTGGTGGAAGCTTTGGTTGTGTGGGTTTGTGAGTGTAGGCTAGCAAGAAGAGGAGTCTTCTTCTTCCTTTCTCCTTTTCCCTCTCTTCCTCTCCTTTAGGGACTTCTCTAGCAAGAAGTAAAGGAGAGCTCTTCTAGTTTTACTTTTGTGAGACAAGAGCGTGCTCGTGTGGATACGTATAGAGGCACGGACACTTGAACGTGCTAAAGATCCAACAAACCGAAAGGAAAAGCGGGATTAACAAGGGCACGCAACAAAGGTAATCCTCTCCTATAAGATAGGTTTGGTTTAGAGAAATTTATTTTATACTGAGTTTGCTTTCGCATGGATCACTTGGAAGGGATCCTATTTTCCGCTTGGATATGCCATTTGGCATACGAGATTTCTACAAAGGTATCGAGCCACTTGCGAAGATCGTATAAAAATAGGTTTCTCTATTTTATATGTGATATAGAAGTAGGATAAATTTTATTATGAGTTGATAATTGCATTAGCAAATTTTCAAACATAATAAAATATCCAATGTCTTTTAAAAGTTAAAATGACATGGTGCATGGTTATGGCCTAGTCCCAAAAAGTTTGTGATTGTGTGTTGTAATTCTTAATACGGCCTGCGTGTCGTGCCTTTCTCCTAATATTCTTGTTGTAAAATTAGTTTTAGACTCGAATGTAACTCGAGTCTTTCTCCTTTTGTAATGTACAAAACAAGGATGGAGGGTCCATTGGAAGATGAGGTTACAAGGAGGAAGTCAACACACAAGACAACCAAAAGGAAGCACTTAGGAGAAGATGCTATCCCTAGGTTGACCAATCAATCTTTTCATTGGCTTGAGAAGATTGTAGAATAAGGGCCATAACCATGACACGTTAGTTTAATATGTATGTGATGCATGTTAGTTTAGCTTGTATGTGATGCATGATTAGTTTAGCTTATATGTGATGTATGCTAATATGTATATGATACATGTTTATTTCTTAATAAGTCTAAACGATATGCCTACCAAAGTTGGTACTCACTACTTCCTCGATCATTTGTTATTGGGTTTGCCAAAGCAAAGCAATGCATTTTATCTTGGAGGGGTGCGAGTGGACAATCGTGATGTCTCGCTATCAGTCTTGGTTAAGACTTAATTAAGTGTTTTCTTAATTGGTTAAGAAAGTAGAGGCATATATTAGCTTTGAACATAAGTGTTAACATTAGTTTTGTGTGATTTTCGAACATCAGCTTTGTCTTAGAAGTGGTCGTTGCTCCGATATCCAAGAAGGCCCTGTGCCTCGCCACGACTGGAAGCTGGTTTAGGAATAAACACTAAACTAATCTAAAACTTAACCAAAGCTATTAAAGAGTTACATCAGATGTAATTGGCAAAAGATTGCCTACCTAATTATACTACGTCTTGGGCGATTAGCCAAAGCTAACTCAAGACGAATTATGATGTGGATCTTTATCCCATATAAATTTATAGCTAAATAGTAGCTATGAGAATTTAGTGGGAGCCTCATTTAATTAAAGGCCTAATTAAATGATTTAGGTATGATACTTAACTTTGCATTTTAATGTTGTAGATCACCATGTCATCTAACACGACACACCCCCTCAACTTGCGATCTGTCCTTGAGAAGGACAAGCTCAATGGAGCAAACTTTCTTGACTGGTATAGGAACTTGAGGATTATCCTCAAGCAAGAACGCAAACTATATGTCCTAGAGCAAAGCTACCCCAAATACCCGCCCCTACGGCCACTCGTCTTTGAAAAGGATGCTTATAAGAAGCATCAAGATGAGCGATTAGATGTGTCATGCCTTATGCTTGCCACCATGAACTCGAGCTTGAAGCAACATGAGAACATGGATGCCTATGATATGGTTGAGCATTTGAAACAACTATATCAAGGACAAGCTAGGCACGAGCGCTTGAAGTGTCTAAGGCTCTTTTTGCATGCAAGATGCAAGAAGGAACACTGTAGGAACTCACGTGCTCAAAATGATTGGGTACGCTGAGAACCTTGAAAGACTAGGTTTTCCAGAGCCAAGAATTGGCAATCGATGTTATCTCGCAATCGTTGCGAAGCATACAATCAATTCGTCATGAATTATAACATGAATGAAATTGATAAACCTTGGCCTGAGATTCTCAGCATGTTGAGAACTGCTGAACCAAATCTCAAGAAGAAAGTTAGTAATGTACTAATGGTCAAGAAGGAGAAAGGTGCAAAGGCAAGGGTAAGACCCAAGCCAAAGGCAAGGCCAATTCATCCACTTCAAAGGGTAAAGGTAAAGTACCTAAGGAAGGGATCGCTTCCATTGCGGTGAGATCGACACCGAAGCGAACGCAAAGTCTACCTTGAGGAAGTAAAGAACAAGAGAAGTGGGACTTACGCCTGTATACACGTTATAGAAGTTAATCTATCTATTTCTTCTACATGGGTATTAGATACCGGATGTGCATCTCACATTTGTACTAATGTGCAGGGATTGAGAAATAGTAGAATAATGGCAAAGGGTGAAGTGGACCTACGAGTAGGCAATGGCGCAAAAGTTGCTGCTGTAGCTGTAGGAACATATTCTTTGTCTTTGCCTTTGGGCTTATCTTAGAACTAGAGGAGTGCTTCTATGTACCGCATTGACAAAGAACATAATTTCTGTATCTTGTTTAGACAAGAAAAACTTTTCTTTTATAATAAAGGACAAATGTTGTTCCATTTATTTAAATGAAATGTTCTATTGTAATGCACCACTTATGAATGGTCTCTATGTTCTAGATTTAGATAACCCAATTTATAACGTAAATACCAAACGGTTCAAATCGAATGATTTGAACCAGACATATCTCTGGCACTGTCGCCTAATTGTTAGTTAAAGCCCTAGAACCAATCATGTGATGGTTGAATAGGGAACATTTTGTATCATATTCTATAAAGGCAAAGGATTGGTTATTATATTTACATCTTGCTTGTGCCAGCTAATTTAAATATAATAATGCCCTAGAAAAGTAGGTTCTTATCTACAGCACATCAATTGGCAGAATTGATTATGAGAGGCTGTAGAGAACACTTTCCTAAATGTTCCTAGTCGAGTATTAATATGCAAGGGCAATATTAATACATAAAGACTAGCATGTAGGTCAATTGATGACTTGATCTCACAAGTCATGGATATATGATATCAAGTTGACACATGGGTATATATTGGAGAATATACACTGAACTGACCCGCCATGAGAAAGTTTCAAGAATCGTTATATGAGTGTCATAAACTTTCTCATGTGACTATTGGTATGAATAGTCCTTAGACCTGAAGTCACTATGGTTCCCTACATAAGGAGTTATGTACTTTGGTATCGTCAAACGTCACCCGTAACAGGGTGGACCATAAAGGGGATTACTGGGTATGTAACAAATTATGCGGAGGGATGTGAGTGATGTAGATGGGATCTATCCCTTCCATATGACGGGAGTGATATCGGTGGGCCCCTTGATTGAGTAGAACTACTAAAACGCATGGCCATGCTCGAATGAGTCAATATGAGATATTGAGCTCATTTGTTTGAGTTAGTTTACTCAGGGATCAAGAAACACATAGATTGATCGAGGATGACACGGTCTATGCCTCATTGATCAATCTGATATCAAGGATAGAAGGACACGGTCATTTATTATAGTAGTCATGGAAAGGTTAGTCGGATCTTGACTTATCTCGTAACTTGGGTAGCAATGATGTATTGCTAGATACCGCTCATTGCTTGTGTATCTAAAAGAGTTTAGATCCACTGCCAACGTTATGAGAGCCTATAGGGTCACACACAAAGAGCATGATAATTAGAGGAATTAGAGTATTCTAGTTTGACTAGAATAATTTGGGAATAAGCTTAAGTACAAAATGGTTTTTGGACTTTAAGCTTAATGAGAATTTTAGCTAATTGATTTAATGAGATTAATTCAATATGTTACCTTATTGATTTAATAAGATTAATTCAATATGATAACATAAGCTTAATTGAATTAATAAGATTAATTCAACATGCATGAATGCCACATAAGAATGCCACATAAGCATGCCACCTAAGCATCCACCTAAGCTAGATAAGGTGGAAGGAAACAAAATGGTTTTGTCTCCTTAAGTGGCCGGCCAAACTTGTGTCCCAATGCAATGGATTGCATTGAATGTGTGGAGGTTAAAGGGTTTTTCCAACCCTATAAAAGACACCCTAAGTGGCCGGCCAAAAGTGAGCATTGGCTTTTGTTGTTGGTGGAAGCTTTGGTTGTGTTAGTGGTGAGAAAGCTTGGTGGAAGCTTTGGTTGTGTGGGTTTGTGAGTGTAGGCTAGCAAGAAGAGGAGTCTTCTTCTTCCTTTCTCCTTTTCCCTCTCTTCCTCTCCTTTAGGGACTTCTCTAGCAAGAAGTAAAGGAGAGCTCTTCTAGTTTTCCTTTTGTGAGACAAGAGCGTGCTCGTGTGGATACGTATAGAGGCACGGACACTTGAACGTGCTAAAGATCCAACAAACCGAAAGGAAAAGCGGGATTAACAAGGGCACGCAACAAAGGTAATCCTCTCCTATAAGATAGGTTTGGTTTAGAGAAATTTATTTTATATGAGTTTGCTTTCGCATGGATCACTTGGAAGGGATCCTATTTTCCGTTGCGCATATGCCATTTGGCATACGAGATTTCTACAAAGGGTCATCGAGCCACTTATGCGAAGATCGTATAAAAATAGGTTTCTCTATTTTATATGTGATATAGAAGTAGGATAAATTTTATTATGAGTTGATAATTGCATTAGCAAATTTTCAAACATAATAAAATATCCAATGTCTTTTAAAAGTTAAAATGACATGGTGCATGGTTATGGCCTAGTCCCAAAAAGTTTGTGATTGTGTGTTGTAATTCTTAATACGGCCTGCGTGTCGTGCCTTTCTCCTAATATTCTTGTTGTAAAATTAGTTTTAGACTCGAATGTAACTCGAGTATTTCTCCTTTTGTAATGTACAAAACAAGGATGGAGGGTCCATTGGAAGATGAGGTTACAAGGAGGAAGTCAACACACAAGACAACCAAAAGGAAGCACTTAGGAGAAGATGCTATCCCTAGGTTGACCAATCAATCTTTTCATTGGCTTGAGAAGATTGTAGAATAAGGGTCATAACCATGACACGTTAGTTTAATATGTATGTGATGCATGTTAGTTTAGCTTGTATGTGATGCATGATTAGTTTAGCTTATATGTGATGTATGCTAATATGTATATGATACATGTTTATTTCTTAATAAGTCTAAACGATATGCCTACCAAAGTTGGTACTCACTACTTCCTCGATCATTTGTTATTGGGTTTGCCAAAGCAAAGCAATGCATTTTATCTTGGAGGGGTGCGAGTGGACAATCGTGATGTCGCGCTATCAGTCTTGGTTAAGACTTAATTAAGTGTTTTCTTAATTGGTTAAGAAAGTAGAGGCATATATTAGCTTTGAACATAAGTGTTAACATTAGTTTTGTGTGATTTCCGAACATCAGCTTTGTCTTAGAAGTGGTCGTTGCTCCGATATCCAAGAAGGCCCCTGTGCCTCGCCACAACCTGGAGCTAGTTTAGGAATAAACACTAAACTAATCTAAAACTTAACCAAAGCTATTAAAGAGTTACATCAGATGTAATTGGCAAAAGATTGCCTACCTAATTATACTACGTCTTGGGCGATTAGCCAAAGCTAACTCAAGACGAATTATGATGTGGATCTTTATCCCATATAAATTTATAGCTAAATAGTAGCTATGAGAATTTAGTGGGAGCCTCATTTAATTAAAGGCCTAATTAAATGATTTAGGTATGATACTTAACTTTGCATTTTAATGTTGTAGATCACCATGTCATCTAACACGACACACCCCTCGACTTGCGATCTGTCCTTGAGAAGGACAAGCTCAATGGAGCAAACTTTCTTGGTGGTATAGGAACTTGAGGATTATCCTCAAGCAAGAACGCATAAACTATATGTCCTAGAGCAGGCTACCCCGAAATACCGCCCCTACGCCACTCGTCTTTGAAAAGGATGCTTATAAGAAGCATCAAGATGGCGCATTAGATGTGTCATGCCTTATGCTTGCCACCATGAACTCGAGCTTGAAGCAACATGAGAACATGGATGCCTATGATATGGTTGAGCATTTGAAACAACTATATCAAGGACAAGCTAGGCACGGCGTTTTGAAGTGTCTAAGGCTCTTTTTGCATGCAAGATGCAAGAAGGAACACTGTAGGAACTCACGTGCTCAAAATGATTGGAGTGCGTTGAGAACCTTGAAAGACTAGGTTTTCCAGAGCCAAGAATTGGCAAGCGATGTTATCCTGCGCAATCGTTGGAAGCATACAATCAATTCGTCATGAATTATAACATGAATGAAATTGATAAACCTTTGCGAGATTCTCGGCATGTTGAGAATCACAACCAAATCTCAAGAAGAAAGTTAGTAATGTACTAATGGTCAAGAAGGAGAAAGGTAAGCGCAAAGGCAAGGGTAAGACCCAAGCCAAAGGCAAGGCCAATTCATCCACTTCAAAGGGTAAAGGTAAAGTACCTAAGGAAGGGGACTGCTTCCATTGCGGTGAGGATCGACACTTTGGAAGCGGAATGCAAAGTCTACCTTGAGGAAGTAAAGAACAAGAGAAGTGGGACTTACGCCTCGGTATACGTTATAGAAGTTAATCTATCTATTTCTTCTACATGGGTATTAGATCGGATGTGCATCTCACATTTGTACTAATGTGCGGGATGAGAAATAGTAGAATAATGGCAAAGGGTGAAGTGGACCTACGAGTAGGCAATGGCAAAGTTCTTCTGTGTATGTAGGAACATATTCTTTGTCTTTGCCCACTGGGCTTATCTTAGAACTAGAGGAGTGCTTCTATGTACCCGCATTAACAAAGAACATAATTTCTGTATCTTGTTTAGACAAGAAAAACTTATCTTTTATAATAAAGGACAAATGTTGTTCCATTTATTTAAATGAAATGTTCTATTGTAATGCACCACTTATGAATGGTCTCTATGTTCTAGATTTAGAAAACCCAATTTATAACGTAAATACCAAACGGTTCAAATCGAATGATTTGAACCAAACATATCTCTGGCACTGTCGCCTAGGTCACATAAATGAAAAACGCATATCCCAACTCCATAAAGATGGATTATTGGACTCATTTGATTTTGAATCATATGAGGTATCACGAATCTTGTCTTTAGGAAAGATGACTAAAACTCCATTTAGTGGACATGGCGAGAGAGCGACGGATTTGTTAGGACTCATACATACTGATGTATGTGGCCCTTTCAATGTCGAAGCCAGAGGAGGCTATAAGTACTTTATTACTTTCACTGATGATATGAGTAGATTTGGCTACTTATATTTGATGAGACATAAGTCGAATCCTTTGAAAAGTTCAAAGAATTCAAGAATGAAGTACAAAACCAACTTGGTAAGCGTATTAAGCTACTTCGATCAGATCGAGGTGGTGAATACCTTAGTCAAGAGTTTCATGATCACCTGGCTGAGTGTGGGATAATATCCCAACTCACTCCACCTGGAACACCACAATGGAATGGTGTATCTGAGAGGAGAAATCGTACTCTATTAGATATGGTACGATCAATGATGAGTCAGACTGATCTACCTACTTCCTTTTGGGGTTTAGCTCTAGAGCAGTAGCTTCACACTTAATCGCGTCCCATCAAAAGCCGTAGAAAAGACACCATATACGATATGGACTGGGAAGAGTCCCAAAATGTCTTTTATAAAGATTTGGGGTTGTGAAGCTTACGTTAGACGTCAAGTCTCAGATAAACTAGGACCCAAATCAGATAAGTGTTATTTTGTAGGATATCCCAAGGAAACTAAGGGATATTACTTTTACAATCCCACACTTGGCAAGGTGTTTGTTGCCAGAAATGCTGTCTTTCTAGAAAGAGAATTTATTTCTAGAAATACTAGTGGGAGTAAAATTCATCTTGAAGAAGTTCAAGATGATGATAACACTAAGGCTTCGATGGAAAATGAGCAGGCACCACAAAGTGTTGTGGATGAGAATTTGTTGGCCAAAGAGTTGTGGAGCAAACACATTCAAGTAGACCAACCTCTTCGTAGATCTAATAGGATCCGTCGTCAACCCGAGAGATATTCTTTTCTCTTGACAACGGTGATGTATTGCTTATCAATCTTGAGCCTACATCCTATCAAGAAGCTATGATGAGCCCAGATTCCGAGAAATGGCTAGAGGCCATGAGATCCGAAATGGAATCCATGTACACTAACCAAGTATGGACTTTGGTTGATCCACCTGAAGGGGTAAAACCCATTGGGTGTAAGTGGGTCTTTAAAGTAAAGACTGACATGGATGGTAATAAGCATACCTATAAAGGTAGATTGGTGGCTAAAGGATTCAAACAAATTCATGGTATTGACTATGAAGAAACCTTTTCACCGATTCGATGCTTAAATCCATTCGGATCATACTTGCTATTGCTACCTACCATGATTATGAGATCTGGCGGATGGATGTCAAAACCGCTTTTACGAATGGAAAGCTACTCGAGGATGTGTACATGACACAACCGAGGGTTTTGAAGATCCAAAGCATCTGGAAAGGTATCTGTGCAAACTGCAAAGGTCCATTTATGGACTAAAGCAAGCCTCTCGAAGCTGGAATCTTCGATTCGATGATGCAATCAAAGAGTTTGGTTTCATCAAGAATGAAGATGAGCCTTGTGTCTACAAGAGAAATAGTGGGAGCACAGTTGTATTTCTTGTCTTGTATGTAGATGACATACTTCTCATCGGAAATGATATTCCCTCACTCGATCTGTGAAGATGTGGTTAGGGAATTGTTTCTCGATGAAGGACTTAGGTGAAGTGCCTATATTCTAGGCATCAAGATCTATAGAGATAGATCTAGAAGATTACTTGGCCTAAGTCGAGTACATACATTGATAAAGTGCTAGATCGTTTGCTATGCAAAATTCTAAGAAAGGGTTTACGCCTTTATCACATGGTGTGAGTCTTTCAAGACTCAATGTCCCTCTTCTAAGGAGGAGAGAGATCGCATGGATAAGATCCCTTATGCATCGCTATAGGGTCTATCATGTACGCCATGCTTTGTACTGTCTCGACGCCTCGTATGCTTTGAGCATGGACGAGTAGATACCGGATCTAGGTGAAAGTCATCGGATAGTAGTCAAAAATATTCTTAAGTACTTACGAAGAACGAAAGAATATTTCACGATATTTGGAGGCAATGAGGAGCTAATCAGTAAAGGGTTATAGTGATGCAAGCTTCCAAAGCAGACAAGGATGACTATAGATCGCAATCGAGTGCGTGTTTTGCTGAATGGTGGGTGTGATTTGGAAGAGTTCGGCAGACAGCTTGTTGATTCTACAATGAAGCCAGAGTATATTGCGACATCCGATGCAAAGAAAGGAGGCTGTTTGGCTCGCAAGTTCATCGCTGAACTTGGGGTAGTTCCTAGCATTGCGGATCCAATAGACCTCTATTGTGACAACAATGGGGCTATTGCGAGCTAAGGAACCTCGATCACATCAGCGGACCAAACACATACTGCGGCGCTTCCATCTCATTCGAGAGATCATCGATAGAGGAGATGTGAGGATATGCAGAGTACCGACAGAAGCTAACATCGCAGATCCATTGACCAAGGCTTTGGCACAGAAGAAGCATGATGGTCACACTAGGTCACTAGGTATTAGATATCATAGTGATTGGTACTAGTGCTAGTGGGAGATTGTTAGTTAAAGCCCTAGAATCAATCATGTGATGGTTGAATAGGGAACATTTTGTATCATATTCTATAAAGGCAAAGGATTGGTTATTATATTTACATCTTGCTTGTGCCAGCTAATTTAAATATAATAATGCCCTAGAAAAGTAGGTTCTTATCTACAGCACATCAATTGGCAGAATTGATTATGAGAGGCTGTAGAGAACACTTTCCTAAATGTTCCTAGTCGAGTATTAATATGCAAGTGCAATATTAATACATAAAGACTAGCATGTAGGTCAATTGATGACTTGATCTCACAAGTCATGGATATATGATATCAAGTTGACACATTGGTATATATTGGAGAATATACACTGAACTGACCCGCCATGAGAAAGTTTCATGGATCGTTATATGAGTGTCATAAACTTTCTCATGTGACTATTGGTATGAATAGTCCTTAGACCTGAAGTCACTATGGTTCCCTACATAAGGAGTTATGTACTTTGGTATCGTCAAACGTCACCCGTAACAGGGTGGACCATAAAGGCGATTACTGGGTATGTAACAAATTATGCGGAGGGATGTGAGTGATGTAGATGGGATCTATCCCTTCCATATGACGGGAGTGATATCGGTGGGCCCCTTGATTGAGTAGAACTACTAAAACGCATGGCCATGCTCGAATGAGTCAATATGAGATATTGAGCTCATTTGTTTGAGTTAGTTTACTCAGGGATCAAGAAACACATAGATTGATCGAGGATGACACGGTCTATGCCTCATTGATCAATCGATATCAAGGATAGAAGGACACGGTCATATATTATAGTAGTCACGGAAGGTTAGTCGGATCTTGACTTATCTCGTAACTTGGGTAGCAATGATGTATTGCTAGATACGCTCATTGCTTGTGTATCTAAAAGAGTTTAGATCCACCGCCAGCGTTATGAGAGCCTATAGGTCACACACAAAGAGCATGATAATTAGTGGATTTAGAGTATTCTAGTTTGACTAGAATAATTTGGGAATAAGCTTAAGTACAAAATGGTTTTTGGACTTTAAGCTTAATGAGAATTTTAGCTATTTGATTTAATGAGATTAATTCAATATGTTACCTTATTGATTTAATAAGATTAATTCAATATGATAACATAAGCTTAATTGAATTAATAAGATTAATTCAATATGATAACATAAGCTTAATTGAATTAATAAGATTAATTCAACATGCATGAATGCCACATAAGAATGCCACATAAGCATGCCACATAAGCATGCCACCTAAGCATCCACCTAAGCTAGTTAAGGTGGAAGGAAACAAAATGGTTTTGTCTCCTTAAGTGGCCGGCCAAACAAGGATATGTCTCAATGCACTGGATTGCATTGAATGTGTGGAGGTGAAAGGGTTTTTCCAACCCTATAAAAGACACCCTAAGTGGCCGGCCAAAATAGAGGATTGGCTTTTGTTGTTGGTGGAAGCTTTGGTTGTGTTAGTGGTGAGAAAGCTTGGTGGAAGCTTTGGTTGTGTGGGTTTGTGAGTGTAGGCTAGCAAGAAGAGGAGTCTTCTTCTTCCTTTCTCCTTTTCCCTCTCTTCCTCTCCTTTAGGGACTTCTCTAGCAAGAAGTAAAGGAGAGCTCTTCTAGTTTTCCTTTTGTGAGACAAGAGCGTGCTCGTGTGGATACGTATAGAGGCACGGACACTTGAACGTGCTAAAGATCCAACAAACCGAAAGGAAAAGCGGGATTAACAAGGGCACGCAACAAAGGTAATCCTCTCCTATAAGATAGGTTTGGTTTAGAGAAATTTATTTTATACGAGTTTGCTTTCGCATGGATCACTTGGAAGGGATCCTATTTTCCGTTGCGCATATGCCATTTGGCATACGAGATTTCCCTACAGCTGTTACGTGTGACATAGACACCTAGGATGTATATCAAATGCAACGTACATAACCTTGCATAAAGAGGAAAATGCCTGCAGTATCTTTTGCATAAATGGAACGTACATAGCCTTGCGTTTATAAAGTTGATCGGGGAAACTTGTTAGTAAAGAAATGTCATGGATTCAAACATAAGTAACATGTTGTAATAGTGTATAATGCAAAAGAGTAAAACTAAGGTAAAAAGGTACATGTCACATTGCAATATCAGAAGGGAAGGGGAAGGATAGTAATTCAGGGGGAGTACGATCGATGGTACTTACCATATCTAAAAAGCTAAGAGAATATCCAGGAGGAGGGTAGCGGGCTACCTTGAATTAGGCTGTGACGTCTTGGAAGGCCCATTGAAGGAAAGCAAAGCCCCTATCCAGAAATAGGTCATTGATAGCAGAAGAGGTCCAAAGTTGTTTTGAAGTTGTATTGTTGTTTTCGAGAACTGGTCGGGATTTAAGGATATCCAGTGTATTCTGTAGGAAAGTGGTATGGAATTGAAGGGTTGATAATTCTGCTCGATTGCCTTGGGCTTTTATAAGAGAAGCTTGCAATTCTCTTTCTGTCACGCCCCGAGAATATGCCAAGCCGAAATAAAACCAACAACATCTCCCCTGTACATGACACAATATCCTATTGATACAAAGCCCTTCCGCTACAACCACAACAACAGAGATACATATAAAATCAAACTCACAGCGGAAACATCACAATGAAATAACAAGCTTCTCAACATCACACACCGGTATGATTGACCACATATAAAAGAAATACTGTAATGAATCCGAAAAAGTAAATGCAAACTCCAAGAAAATGACCAACCATACAATTCACCACATGAATTAAAATTTAAAATAAGGAAATACGATAACAAAAAAAAACTCTAACCCTCGGGAGTGGGACGGGACGGGATCAGCTGGTGATGCTCCAAGCTCATCACGAAGTCCTCTACCTGCTACTTGGGCGACAAGAAACCCAGGGTCTGTGGTTCTGAGTATAAACTCAGCGGTAATATAAAGATAGTGCATGAACAAAATATGAATGAATAGAGTTCAACAGGTATACAGTTTATAGACAATATTAAATAATCCTCAGTATATCTATAATCCAAGCATATACCAACTGACCAACTAGATATAATGCAATATACTGACATACCTGAAATTCTGCAATGGCACGACTTACAACATCCTAAACAAATGTATGACAACAAAACACATACCAATAATATGCAAAAATAATATCACACCTGCGATCAACTCATAATCAAATACTCCACAAACAACAATATAGTGCATGAAAATGGTATATATGATGATGTACATACATATGCAACAATCATAGCTCAATCATATGCATCATATCACAAACATATGCAATATGCATCAAACAAATATGTGAGCCTCCACGGCGATGCATATGTATGGTCACTGCCTACACACCTCGCTACCATGACCTCGTGTGGCCTGGGTGAACAAAACATGACAATTGTCCCAACTCCAGCTACCACTACTCTCGAGTGGCCGAATGAGCAGTCTGAGTAAGTAGCTATCTAGCCACATATAAGGGTCCCTGCTGCAAACAGCTCTAGCTACCACTACCACGAGTGGCCGAGTGTTCCACGACAGGACATGCTACACGCCACTCCTGCTACCACTATCGCTCAGTGTTCGAGTGCTGCAGATATCACTGCCCATATCTCCTGCAACCAACTATCCCTCAGTGGCCGGGTGGACAGATATGACTGATGACTCTCTCAACCACAAGGAAGACATAGTCATCAGCATGTATTTAATGAGATGATAAATCCTCCATGCATCTAGGCCCTCGGCCACACTCTCTATCCCACCAAGAGTCATATACAATAGATAGACAACCCATGCTAGGACCTCTAGTCCGTAAACAAAACTCTACCGACGACCCACTCTTCTATCCACGATAGTCATAGTCAATAGAATAATGCAAGGTCATGCAATAAGATAACCAAGTCTACAGATATAACCATCATCAACTCTGGTGGTGTCACATCATGACTAATCAAAGACAACTATTCTCAACTACATGTACTTATGCATCATCTATAGATCAAATATATTTATATAATCTATAATCAACAATAGGGATGAACCACGACTGTAAAGATAAAAAATAAAGCATCTCAAAGTTCAAAGGCTAAGTATCAAGCACAAAAATAAATAAGAGTGGATTCAAGATCAAAGGTATCAACATAAGTCCAAATTCATGGACTGGATTCAATCAAATTACCTGAACAGGGTAGATATTACCCACCTGATATGTAGACCGCCAATTGTCTTCATGTCCGAAATCTATCCCGAATCAAAGTCTTGCACACAACATAAAATACAATTAAGTTTTATTGTACATCGAATGATCAAGTCGAAGCATACATCGATTTCGTATTCCGATCAACTAAATGAGTATTAACTAGAGTTTCATTCACCTATCCTACATACACCCTGCTATATCTCCGTGGGTATAACACACTAGAGCCCATTAGAGTCTTACACCAATTCACATCAACAACTCTACCATATTACAACCACTTCTCGTTGCCCTTAACCATACATCCCAAATTCAACTAACTGAAAATTAATCCATAGCCAATTTAACCCAACAATACGACAATCAATAGAACAAAACAAATCCATATCAAATCAACTATATAAACAAATCACACACCAACACCTCGACCTATAAATAACCATCAAAACTTAACTCTTTACACTTAACATGTTGTACAAATATCACCAACAAGACCAGTTGAAATTCCAATCCACAATCATTCAATCCAAATTCAATTAACTGCATAACAAATCCAAGATTAACTGAATCAATGAAAGAAAATCTAAAGAACACCTAAATCTCCTTTAACAACCCCCTGCTGCAGCATAAACAACCTGATAGAATCATCAATCAATACAACCAACAATTCACACAAAGATTTAGGGATCCAACTGAACCCTAGATAAAACACACAACTCCATCTGTTCTCCACTCACTCACACCCGAGCACACCCTCAACCACAGTCATGATCCATTAACATAAAACCCATCAGATATCAACAACCACGACACACCACCGAAAATAGCAAAAACCAATTAGAAGAAAAGGGTAATCAAAGCTTACCGGGCTTAAATATCCACCGACAGTCGTTCCCCACGATTGCTCTGTTCACTGGAACAAACCGAACTCTAGAACACTGTCCAAACCACCGATTGAAGCTAAAATAAGGAAATCCACAGCTAGAACCTAAATCTCAGCTCAAAGTAAGAAGGAGATCGACTCTTACCTAGCTGCGACGTCAATGGAGCCGATCCGACTTCCCTCGTCGTTGGTAGAGATCAACGATAGCTCATTGCCCAGTAGAATCGAAGTCGCCACTGATCCCTTGCTCTAATGAAAGCGCACCTAGCTCATGCCCAATAGAGTGGCAACTGACGATCTTCTCTCGACCCGAACCTTCCACCGAGAGGGACCAGCCATCGAAAGCAGCTGGCTCGCAGAGGAAGAGAAACAGAGAAATCGCGAGTCGTGCATGAGGAGAGGGAGAAGAGCGATCACGAGAGAGAAGTGAGGCGGATCGGGTTCGTTCGGGGTTTTAAAGGTCAGGCGAGTGGGTCTAGCTAGCCTAGGTTTAGCTTGAGTCAAACCTAAGTCTTTTAAACCTAGGGTTAAAAGAAACTTAAGGTTAAATCATTAATTCCTTGATAAATCACTTATTCATCCAATGATCATAAAATTTTATATAAGTCTAAATTTTATTTTATTTTATTTTTTTTCAATATCTTACATTCTCTCCTACTAATAATATTTGGTCCCAAAATTTCCTATCCAAGCACAATGAGTGAACTTGGAGATTATCTGTCAGCTCTTAACATACCTTCTAAATTCTAACCGACAATTCTTAATTTCTTGGTGCATAACAACACCTCTTCTAAGGTTAGAGATACTGTGAATTCACACTATCAAAATGTAGAGCTTCCCCTAATCTTATCTCCAAAAATATTCTAGATCTAAGGGAATACGAACTACCAAAATCAATCATAGTATCGGCATAAATAACATAAATAAAGAAAATCATACCACGAATTGTTGGGATGTATACTGAAAAGTCTATCTTTTGTATGAACATTTTTATTTTTGAAATAACAATCACATGATCATTGTTTGCATATTTATGGTTATGCAAATTATCTAATACATTATATTATAGATAACATGGTGTGTGGTGTCACATGGGAGATCATGTTATCGGCTCTTTGTAAAGTATAAGTAAAGGCTCACAACCTAGATGGCTTAGGACAAACCATTGGTATGGTTGTAGTGTGATTTGGTATTGGTTTGTCTTGACCATAGAATCACACTAGTGCACTTTGTGTGTATTGAGCATTACCGACTTAGAGGTGATTCGATTTATTGCTGACTACATAATCGAATCGGACCTCAGATATTATATTGTACATGCTCTTAATCCCGATATAATAACGGGCACATATACTTAGTATTCATTTCTTTGATTTAACAATGGGCAAGATTTATAGATTAAATCGATAGGCTCGGTAAGTTGGGAAATGATATTATTTATATAGTGGGTCGTTGATTATAGAAGGAAACCGTATCCTATATATTAGGATGATGATGTCCCCTTGAGTAAATCATTAGGTTCATCATGTAAACCCTGCAGGTGGACTTGGTCCGGCATGATGATAAGGTTGAGTGGTACTACTCATGGAGTTAGATGTTGATTAATTAATCGTCAGTATATTAATTAATCAATGGATATTTTAGATCTTAAACACGGGGAGAAAAATATACAAATAATATATGGAACTCATATTAACTTATGGGGGTTGGTGAGGTAGATTAATGATAATCCTTTAGTGGATTGGATTATCATTAAAGGATATGACTTTATGTGGGATTGATCCATTGGGTGGCCAAGATCCAACTCCTTCTCATGGTCCCTATTGTATCCTATTAAAACCTCATGAAGCCTAGATCCAAAGGATGAAAACAAAACTCTAGATCCAAAGGTAGAGATTAAATCTCTAGATCCGACGGTTGAGATTAAATCTCTAGATCTGACGGTTGAGATTAAATCCCTAGAACCAATGGTGGAGATTAAAACAAGGCTTATCCCTAACTCTATAAAAGGAGAGGAGGGGGTGGGCGGCAAGATGAATCCCATTAGAGATAGGATTAGGGCAAGGGGCGGCAAGCATTGGGGATTAGGGT
The DNA here is from genome assembly GCA_025175895.1 of Wurfbainia villosa. Lineage (NCBI taxonomy): Eukaryota > Viridiplantae > Streptophyta > Magnoliopsida > Zingiberales > Zingiberaceae > Wurfbainia > Wurfbainia villosa. Next base: position 60,802,245 of record CM045990.1, on the reverse strand, counting down.
TTAGGTGTTGGTGACGCCAAATAAGGAAAAGATTTCCTTATCTTCTTCTTCTTCCTTGGTAGTCGACACCCATACAACTCTTCCCTCCCTTGGCCGGCATCCAAACCAGCCCTTCTCCTTCTCCTTGGCCGGTGGAAACAAGACTTAGGGTCTTCCCATGGAGTCTTGGTCGGTTTCATCTTATTCTTCTTCTCCTTCTTGGCCGGTGGAGAGCACCAAGCTTGAAGCTTGGTGGTTGGTTGAAAGGAGGAGAAGTGCTTTGTTTCTTAGCCTTCCTTTTGTTTGGAGCGAGCAAGGAAGGAAGATTGGTGATCTAGGAGCTTCGACTTTTGGTAGATCATCGCCCACACGACGTCCAAAAGGAGGAAGGACATACGATAGAAGATCAAGAGGTATAATACTTGTCTATTTTCTTATGTAACATGTTTATTATTGTTTTCAATTATATATGCATGATATATTCTATTTTTTGGCTAATATAACTTGGACCCCGAACATAAACACAAAAGTCGACGATCCGTACATCGTCTATTCTACGGCTATTCGTAGAATAGAGGTTGGTTGCTTGAACAACAAGTTTGTTCAAGTGACTACTCTAGTCAAATAGCACGACGATGAAATGATTGCTTGGGTAATCCCTTTCGTCTAGGATTAAATTTTTTTTATCCGGGGGTGTAGAAGGGATCGCCATGAACAAGCGACCGAGTTGAAGTTGGAAGCGAAGTTTCCTACCTTCAAGTGGTATCAGAGCTTCGGTTCCAGGACAAAACCCTTCAAGTGGTATCAAAGCCACGGTTTCCGGTTTTGTGTGTTTAGGATTCGGTTACTTTTATGTACTTTTCATATATTATATGTATCGAATAATAGTAGGATATGTGTAGGTTAACTCTTTGGTTGCAGGCATAGGATCCAACTATTATGGTCATATGTGTGTATGTGATTGTATGTGTGTAATTGTATATTTTGTTGAATCCTCGGGGTTGATGAGACTAGTATTAAATTTTTGTAAATTAGATATGGTATTATTTAGCCACTCTTTTTATTTTAGTTAACTTTCGATCTAGAATTCATGTACACTCCCTTGTGGAGTATAGGATCGATGGATGTAAATTAAAATATTTTTTTCTCGGCTCGGATCTCCGGATGGCTTGTACATGACATAGGGAGGAGCGGACGAGATGGCGATACGACGGGAGACATATTGAAGACAAAAGCCATAATAGTTGGAAAAATTTTATTTTTCATATTTATTGCTTATTATTTGATATGCATGTCGTAGGATAGAAAATTCCTCAATTTTAAATTACTAAGTGGGAGAGGGATATTTTTATAAATTCCCACGTCCTCCATTACGATTTGACATGTGATGCAAACAAACATGCTCATCGGCTCTGAGTGCCTTCCTCCCCATCGGATGAGTTTGTTTGCGGATCACAAGGTCAAATATGATTATAGGAAATTATTAAGGAGCATGTGGACTTCCCCATCGGAAGGCACATAACCCAAGATAATTACCTTGGTACTGAGTAATGGTGAACACTTAGATATAAATATAAGTATCCTCCCCATCGGAGTCGGTGCTTTTATTTGTAGGGCCAAAGAGGAACCAACTATTAATTTTGCTTGTCAAAAAGTTAGGTTGAAAAGATAGTAAAATTAATGGGTAAAACCTCCTCTTACAAATGTAGAATTCGTATACGTCCACACTATTGTGGCATACAATATTCTCGATATTTTGAGGTATAGGTTGATTTTAAAATTTTATTGTTTGAGGAATCAATAATTTTTTGAAATCTAATGTTTTGATCTATTTGATTCTTAGGTTTTCTTTCAAAATGACTTTCAACCCACTTGCTATGATACTGAAAGAGAATAAACTTACTAGACCCAACTATGTTGATTGGAAGAGTAATCTTGACATTGTCTTGACTGCTGAGGAATACAAATATATACTCCTCGAAGAGTGCCCTCCTAAGCCTGTGGATGATTTTGAGGAAAAGGAGAAGGAGAGTTATAAGAAGTGGATCAAGGTCGATGAGATGACATGGTGTTACATTTTGGCATCTATGTCAAATGTACTGCAACATCAACATCAAGTCATGCCCACTGCTTATGACATGATGCTCAATCTCAAAGAGATTTTTGGACACCAGAATCGGGCTACAAGGCAGGAAGCCATGAGGAACTTTATGACGACCACCATGATTGAGGGAACACCTGTAAGGGATCATGTTCTCAAGATGATAGCTCATTTGAATGATCTAGAGGTCTTTGGAGCTGAGATCGATGGGGAAACCCAGGTCGATATCATACTCTAGTCTCTACCTAGGTGTTTTGAGCAGTTTTGCCTGAACTACAACATGAACAAGAGGTTGTATTCGTTAGCGGAGCTTCTGACAGAACTCCAGGCGGTAGATGGGCTATTTCGTCAGGTTGCTTAGGTGCATGCTATGGTTACCCAAAAGGTTTCTACTTCTAAGCCGAAAGGCAAGAAGAAGAAGAAACAAGCTGGGGAAAAGGCGGTGGGAGGGACTCAGGGAGGAGTGAAGAAGCCGAAAGGCAAGTGCTTCACTTGTAAGCAGATTGGACACTTGAAGAATGACTGCCCCAACCGGAAGCAGAACAAAGGTATATCTTTTGGTCTAGTCGTTAAAACATGTTTAGCGATGTTATCTACCGGCACCTGGTGTGTAGATACGGGAGTCACTGATCATGTCTGTAATACTTTGCTGAGGGGGAGATTACCGTATACTTGGGCGATGACACGAAGGTGGCGGTTGTTGCAGTGGGAGATGTTTATTTATCTTTTGAGAAAAATAAAGTTTTGGTTCTTAAGAATTGTCTTTATGTATCTTTATTTAGAAAGAATTTAATTTCAGTTTCTAAATTATTTATGGATGGATATTCTATTTCTTTTAATGACAGAGTTGTTATAAAAAGGAATAGGGAGAATATCTGTTCGAGTGCATTGATAGGAAATTTATACACACTTGAACCAAAAGCTCCCACGATGCAAATAGAAGTTAATAACTCATCTTTTAATTCCAATAAGAGAAAAGAACCTTCAAAGATGAACCAAACATATCTTTGGCATCTTAGGCTTGGTCATATTAACCTAAGCAAAATTCAAAGGTTGATAGCTGATGGACCTCTGGGTTCATTAGCGGTGGAAGATTTCCCAACCTGCGAATCTTGCTTGGAGGGTAAAATGACCAAGAGGCCTTTTAAGGCCAAGGGGTATAGTGCCAAAGATGTGTTAGAATTGGTTCATTCTGATTTGTGTGGCCCTATGTCTATCTAGGCTAGAGGTGGTTTTGAGTATTTCATCTCTTTTATAGATGATTATTTGAGATATGGATACATTTACTTGATGCGCCGCAAGTGTGAATGCTTTAACAAGTTCAAAGAATTCAAGGCTGATGCGGAGAAACGTCAAAGTAAAAGTATCAAGACACTACGATCTGATCATGGTGGTGAGTACCTCTTGGGAGAATTTAGGAATTACTTATCAGATGCTAGGATTCATTCCCAATTGTCTACACCTGGCACACCCCAGCAGAATGGTGTAGCAAAGCGAAGGAATATGACTCTTATAGAGATGGTTAGATCAATGATGAGTTATTCTGAGTTGCCAGATTCGTTCTGGGGATATGCTCTAGATACGACAGTGTATATTCTGAACTTGGTCTCATCTAAATCAGTGCCTTTTACTCCCACAGGAATTGTGGACTGGGCGAAAGTCTAGTCTAAGACATATTCGGATTTGGGGGAGTCCAACACATGTGCTGAAGGCGGATGCTGGTATGTTGGAAGCTCGTACAGAAGTGCGCATGTTCGTTGGCTATCCTAGAGGAACGAAAGGTGGTTTGTTTTATAGTCCTAGAGATCAGAGGGTGATCGTTAGCATGAACGCCATATTTCTAGAGGAAGACTATGTGATGAACAACAAGCCCATGAGTAAGATTGTTCTGGATGAATTGAAAGGGGAAGTCACTTCTTCAGTACCACCGGTACAAGAGGATGTACCACAAGTTACCACACTGCGTGTCACAGAGGATACACAGGTGATACGTCGTCGTAGTAGGAGGGTTGTTAGACAGCCTGATAGATTCATGTTCTTTGGAGAATCTTCTGATTTGATCCCTGGCGAACATGAACCTGATACCTGACATATGACGAGGCAATCTAAGATAAAGATGCAGTATCTTGGCAAAGTGAAATGAATGCTGAGATTGAATCTATGGATTCAACTCAGGTCTGGGAGCTAGTAGAACCACCCGATGGTGTAAAAACCATTGGATGCAAGTGGATCTACAAAAGAAAGAGAGGAATAGATGGGAAGGTTGAGACTTTCAAAGCGAGGTTTATTGTGAAGGGGTATACTCAGAAAGAGGGTATTGATTATGAGGAGACCTTTTCGCCGGTGGCCATGCTTAAGTCTATCCGGATTCTCTTATGCATTGCAGCTCATATGGATTATGAGGTGTGGCAGATGGATGTCAAGACAACTTTCCTTAATGGAAGTCTTGAGGAAAACATCTATATGAAGCAACCAGAGGGATTCATTGCGAAGGGCAAAGAGCATCTTGTATGTAAGCTTAATCAATCCATTTATGGATTGAAGCAAGCTTTGAGGTCTTGGAACATCCGCTTTTATGAGGTAATCCAGTCTTATGGATTTATTCAAAGTCCGGATGAGTCTTGTGTATACAAAAGATGTGACGGAAACGTAGTGGTATTTCTTGTACTATACGTAGATGATATTTTGTTAATTGACAACAATGTCAAGGTGTTATCGGACGTAAGGGTATGGTTGTCCAAACAGTTTGATATCAAGGACTTGGGAGAAGTGGGACACATCCTTGGGATCCAGATTATAAGGGATCACAGGAAAAGGATGTTGTGCTTATCTCAAGTTTCATACATAGACACCATTATGAATCGTTTTAGCATGACGAACTCCAAGAAGGATTTTCTACCTTTCAGGCATAGAGTTCCTTGTTCTAAGGAGATGTTTCCTAGAACGTCTGAGGAGATAGAGGAGATGAAGGCGGTTCCTTATGCTTCGGCAGTAGGAAGCCTCATGTATGCGATGCTATGTACGAGACCAGATATCTGCTTTGTCGTGGGCATGGTCAGCAGATATCAGAGTAATCTAGGACAGGGACATTGGACTGTGGTAAAGCATATATTGAAGTACTTGAGAAGGACTAGGGATTATATGCTAGTTTACCAGGCAGACCAATTACTCCCCGTGTGTTACACGAATTCCAACTTCCAATCAGATAGGGATAACAGTAAGTCTACCACAGGTTTTGTGTTTACTTTGGGAGGAGGAGCCATTGTATGGAGGAGTGTCAAGCAGAAATGCGTGGCGGACTCCAACATAGAAGCTGAGTATGTGGCAGCCTCTGAGGCAGCCAAAGAAGCTGTATGGCTCAGGAACTTCTTGATGGACTTGGAAGTGATTCCTGGTTTGTCCAGAACTATCACAATTTCTTGTGATAATAGTGGTGCAATTGCAAACTCGAAGGAACCACGAGCCTATAAGGCAAGTAAACACATAGAGCGCAAGTACCACCTGATACGAGAAATCGTAAAGGAGGTAGAAGTTGTTGTCGCCTAGATTGCATCAGAGGATGACCTGGTAGACCCTTTCACTAAGGCCTTTTTAGCAAAAGCTTTTTGATAGGCATGTAGAGGGAATAGGTAATCAGATGTATGGCAGTATGAGGACAGCATAGTCTTTTAGTATAAGTGGGAGATTGTTGGGATGTATACTGAAAAGTCTATCTTTTGTATGAACATCTTTATTTTTGAAATAAGAATCACATGATCACTGTTTGCATATTTATGGTTATGCAAATTGTCTAATACATTACATTGTAGATAACATGGTGCTTGGTGTCACACGGGAGATCATGTTATCGACTCCTTGTAAAGTATAAGTAAAGGCTCACAACCTAGATGGCTTTAGACAAACCATTGGTATGGTTGTAGTGTGATTTGATATTGGTTTGTCTTGACCATAAAATCACACTAGTGCACTTTGTGTATTGAGCAAGACTGACTTAGAGGTGATTCGATTTATTGTTGACTACATAATCGAATCGGACCTCAAATATTATATTGTACATGCTCTTAATCCAGATATAATAACGGGCACATATACTTAGTATTCATTTCTTTGATTTACCAATGGGCGAGATTTATAGAATAAATCGATAGGCTCAGTAAGATGGGAAATTATATTATTTATATAGTGTGCCATTGATTATAGGAGAAAACCGTGTCCTATATATTAGGATGATGATGTCCCCTTGAGGAGCTTATAAGGTTCATCATGTAAACCCTGCAGGTGGACTTGGTTCGGCATGATGATATGGTTGAGTGGTACTACTCATGGAGTTAGATGTTGATTAATTAATTGTTAGTAAATTAATTAATCGACGGACATTCGAGATCTTAAACACGGGGAGAAAAATATACAAATAATATATGAAACCCATATTAACTTATGAGGGTTGGTGAGATAGATCAATGATAATCCTTTAGTGGATTGGATTATCATTAATGGATCGGACTTTATGTGGGCTTGATCCATTGGGTGGCCAAGATCCAACTCCTCCTCATGGTCCCTATTGTAGCCTATTAAAACCTCATGAATCCTATATCCAATGGATGAAAACAAAACTCTAGATCCAAAGGTAGGGATTAAATCTCTAGAACCGACGGTTGAGATTAAATTTCTAGATCCGACGGTTGAGATTAAATCCCTAGAACCAATGGTGGATAAAACAAGGCTTATCCCTAACTCTATAAAAGGAGAGGAGGGGGTGGGCGACAAAATGAATCCCATTAGAGATATGATTAGGGCTAGAGGCGGCAAGCATTAGGGATTAGGGTTTAGGTGTTGGCGGCACAAAATAAGGAAATGTTTTCCTTATCTTTTTCTTCTTCCTTGGTGGTCGGCGCCCATACAGCCCTTCCCTACCTTGGCCGGCATCCAAACCAGCCCTTCTCCTTCTCCTTGGCCGGTGGAAACAAGACTTAGGGTCTTCCCTTGGAGTCTTGGCCGGTTTCCATCTTATTTTTCTTCTCCTTCTTGGCCGGCGGCAAGCACCAAGCTTGGAGCTTGGTGGTTGGTTGAAAGAAGAAGAAGTGCTTTGTTTCTTAGTCTTCCTCTTGTTTGGAGCGAGCAAGGAAGGAAGATTGGTGATCTAGGAGCTTCGACTTTTGGTAGATCGTCGCCCACACAATGTCCAAAAGGAGGAAGGACATACGATAGAAGATCGAGAGGTATAATACTAGTCTATTTTCTTATGTAACATGTTTATGATTGTTTTCAATTACATATGCATGATATATTCTTTTTTGTGACTAATATAACTTGGACCCCGAACATAAACACAAAAGCCGGGGATCCCTACATCGTCTATTCTGCGGCTATTCGTAGAATAGAGGTTGGTTGCTTGAACAACAAGTTTGTTCAAGTGACTACTCTAGTCAAATAGCACGACGATGAAATAGTTGCTTGGGTAATCCCTTTCGTCTAGGATTAAATTTTTTTTATCCGGGGATGTAGAAGGGATCGCCATGAACAAGCGACCGAGTTAAAGTGGGAAGCGAAGTTTCCTACCTTCAAGTGGTATCAGAGCTTCGGTTCCCGTACAAAACCCTTCATGAATAACCGCTTCATCGGTCCGCTGCGCCTCCTCTCGGATAGTAGTGAAAATACGTCCAGGCTCCGCACTAGGTTGTTGTGTCCCCGAATGAACAGTAGGGTGCTTCCACTCAGGTTGAATCTGGCTCTAAGGTGCTGATATGGACTGTTGAATATACTGTTGTAGCAAAACATACACATGAGAACCTTCCGGTTGATACTGTTGTGTAGGAACCCCTGAGTAGTATGTCACTGGAGCTGTAGGAGGTTGAATAACCGCTGGCATCGTGGTACACTAGTATAGCTTCGCCTGAGGCGCTAATTGTTGATGTTGTCTGGATGCCTGATACTTCTGTGTTCTCTTCTGCTGATGTGGTTGAGTAGCTCTCTTCTCCTTAGTAAAAGTATCTGAAGATTCCAATTGTGCCCTTAAAGTACAGTCTCGACTATAATGCCCGGGAAGCTTGCAATAAAAACAAATAGAGTGTTCTAGTGGGCATTCTTCTTTACTATGACTCCTAGATCCACACTGGAAACATCTAACTATGGCTTGACCCTTCCTGCCATTTTGTGGAGTGCCACTAGAGGATCCTGGAGTATGTCGACTGCTCTTCTGAGGACTAAAAGTCTCTCTAGTAGAATCTCGAGAACTTGAATTTCGTTCTTGTCTCTTCTATCCAGCACTTGATGGGTTCTTATCCATAGCCTTGCCTTGGAAAAATTGCTTATCTGTCTCTTTTTTCCGAGCCACCTGCTACTGTGTCATTTCTATAAATATAGCTCGATCCAAATCCTCTCGATAAGTATCAATTGAAGATCTAGACATTCTGATCCATATATACACAGAAAGACCCCGAGTAAACCAGAACATCCTGTCTTCATCTTGCATCACAAGATGAAGACTAAACTCTGTGAGTCTGGTGAATTCTGCGTTATATTCCATAACTGAGCGATCGCCTTGCTTGAGACTCAAGAATTCTTGACGGCGAGCCATACAAAATAACGCTGGAAAATATTGCCTCTTAAAAGCCTCTCTGAATATGGACCATTGTATCTCCTGCTCTCCGAACATCGTCTTTTGCATCTTCCACCAAGTGGCCGCCTGATCCCGCAAATGATATGCAGCTTGGCCTACTTTTTCCCCATCTATGCAGGTCATGAACTCAAAAGTTTCCTCTAAATTGTCCAACCATGCATGAGCAATCCACGGGTCAGATTCCCCACAGAATAGAGTAAATCGATCTTTGACAGATCGCGCCAACACCGGTATGCGTGCTTTATCCTTGACCCAAATAGGATCCTTAGATGCTAGCATATTAAGTGGTATCCTTTGATCCTGTGGTTCTTGATCTTCATCGAAAAAATGATGAGCCAGACCTCGGCTGTCCAGCTTGTTCTCCACAGTCTCTGGTCCCATGGGCTCTATAGATCGTTTTAGGGTATGTCCCTTACCACGAGTGTGCACTGGAGCCATAATAATGTCGACAATACCTGTTAAACAATTTACATTAATATATAACTGAAAGTTATAATGTAAGAAGAATTCTTACTTCCTATAGCTCGGAGATTGCGCTGCTACCAATTCCATCTCATAAAACCAAAACCAAACAAAATGACTTCCAAGGTCCAAAACTCGATGAAAAACATCATTACACGGCATCACAAACTTTGGCTTTGATACCAATATAATTGTCATGCCCTGAGAGTATGCCGAGCTAAAATAAAATGGACAACATCTCCCCTGTACATGACACAATATCCTATTGATACAAAGCCTTTCGGCTACAACCACAACAACAGAGATACATAAAAAATCAAACTAACAGCGGAAACATCACAACGAAATAACAACCTTCTCAATAGCACATTCCGGTATGATTGACCACATATAAAAGAAATACTGTAATGAATATGAAAAAGTAAATGCAAACTCCAAGTAAATGACCAACCATACAATTCACCACATGAATTCAAATTCAAAATAAGGATATACGATAACCCAAAAAAACTGTAACCCTCGGGAGTGGGATGGGACGGGATCAGCTGGCGATGCTCTGAGCTCATAACGAAGTCCTCTACCTACTACCTGGGCAACAAGAAACCCAGGGTCTGTGGTGGCGAGTATAAACTCAGCGGTAATATAATGATAGTGCATGAACAACATATCAACAAATAGAGTTCAAATGGTATATACAGTTTATAGGCAATATCAAATAATCCTCAGTATATCTATAATCCATGCATATACCAACTGACCAACTAGATATAATGCAATATACTGACATACCTGAAAGTCTGCAATGGCACGACTTACAACATCCTAAACAAATGTACGACAACAAAACACATACCAATAATATGCAAAAATAACATCACACCTACGATCAACTCATAATCAAATACTCCACAAACAACAATATAGTACATGCAAATGGTATGTATGATGTTGTATATACATATGCAACAATCATAGCTCAATCATATGCATCATATCACAAACATATGCAATATGCATCAAACAAATATGTGTGCCTCCACAACGATGCATATGTATGGTCACTATTTGCACACCTCGCTACCACGACCCCGTGTGGCCTGGGTGAACAAAACATGACAAATGTCCCAACTCCAGCTACCACTACTCTCAAGTGACCGAATGGGCAGTATGAGTAAGAAGCTATCTAGCCACATATAAGGGTCCCTGCTGTAAATAGCTCTAGCTACCACTACTATGAGTGGCTGAGTGTTGCATGAGAGGACAAGCTGCACGCCACTCCAGCTACCACTATCGCTCAGTGGTCGAGTGATGCAGATATCATTGCCCATATCTCTCGCAACCAACTATCCCTCAGTGGCCGGGTGGACAGGTATGATTAATGACTCTCTCAACCACAAGGAAGACATAGTCATCTGCATGCATGTAATGAGATTATAAATCCTCCATGCATCTAGGCCCTCGGCCACACTCTCTATCCCACCAAGGTTCATATACAATAGATAGACAACCCATGCTAAGACCTCTAGTTCATAAACAAAACTCTACCGATGACCCACTCTACTGTCCATGATAGTCATGGTCGACAGAACAATGCAAGGTCATGCAATAAGATAACCAAGTCTACAGATATAACCATCATCAACTCTAGTGGTGTCACATCATGACTAATCAAAGACAACTGCACTCAACTACATGTACTTATGCTTTATCTATAGATCAAATATATGTATATAATCTATAATCAACAATAGGGATGAACCGAGACTGTAAAGATAACAAATAAAGCATCTCAAAGTTCAAAGGCTAAGTATCAAGCACAAGAATAAATAAGAGTGGATTCAAGATCAAAGGTATCAGCATAAGTCCAAATTCATGCACGGGATTCAATCAAATTACCTAACTGTTAGTAATATATGAGAGATGTCCTAAGGCAATCGCCTTATGTATGAACCATTTATATGATAAATGAAGATTCACTATTTGAGTATACATGTTTTGATGTATTTGATTGGATCTTAAACTCATTTACTGAATGTTCACGATATGATTCACAGCATGAGAGAATTTGTGATTGGATCACAACTAGTGAGTATCTCTACATGTGTAATTGTGATGTATCGAAATTATCCCTTGTCGATGAATTGATGGATTTGGACACCATTGATTCTATCGAGACTAGCATGAGGTATACTCTTTGGTGTATCCAAGCAGCTGATTCTCACTAGCTGGAGACATAGTGATGTCCGGAGTTAATCGTGGATGCTAGTTATGGTAACTAGTTCATTGGAGTGACCAACCGTAAGACTTCATATGGTTCTCTGCATATATAGATATGTCAATGAAGTTCTTACTGTAGCTTAAGTGCGATGTTCCTTTGACTTGCGGTATTCAAGTCATCTTGATCATGGAGACTTATGCTTTGACATCTTAAGCAAACATCTCTAAGGAGATGTGGACCCGGGATGATTGGGTATAAGTCGAAGTGATCGAAGGTGTTTGAATAGCCTATAAAGGATTCATCACTCCTTGCGAGGAGATGTATACCCATGGCCTCTCGTCGGATTGTTACTAAAGTCTTTGGCCAAAGCATTACATGTTTAGAGTAAGGTACTCTTCGATACATGTGGAGTAACTAGAATCCGTAGGACGAGGAAATGATACTTGGGCTAGGTGTGACGTAGTCAGCCTAGTGGGGACTGACACAATAGACCATGTTCTGAACCAAGTGGGTATAAGATGAGTGAAGGGAATGGGGCACGAATCATTCGAGCTGCTGAAGGGTTTTAGAAATAGTTCTGGATCAACCATTGATCTTTTTGGTTAATTGGGGATCGTGATGTACTACTAGGTGCCACTCATGATCATTCTATAATTAATGGTTAATTATAGACGGCCAACATAAACCGAGAACCTATTTGGTCACACGCACAACGAGCATAATCCGAAGGATTTAAAACGAGCTTGAGAATGGGATTCTCAGATCGAGAGAAACTAAGTTTGGTTGGACCAAACATAAAGCGAGCATGAAATCGTTTCAGTCGCAATGGAAGCGTGGATGGGCCATGTCTTATGAAGACATAATGGATGAACCAAAATGGTTTGGTTCTAATCCAATGGAGGAGAATAAACCAAAGGGTTTGGTTTATTTTAAACGAATGAACCAAAAGTTGGTTCGGTTCGTTTTAACTTAAAATAAACCAGCATAGTTTGGTTTATTTTAACTTATTTTAATGGAGCGGGTTAACGGGCCTAATGGTTATGATCCAATAACCATTAAGAGAATTAGTTCTCTATAAAAGAGGGCTTAATGGATAATTAAGCCCTAATCCAAGAGCCCTAAACCTAGTTGCCGCCCACCTCCTCTCCTTGGAGTTTTCGGCGCCAACTCCATTGCCGCCCAGCTCTTGTGCCGCCGTCCAAGTCCTTTCCGGCGTCCAAGCTTCAGCTGGTGAACCCTCCGGCGACCCTCCGGTGATCTTCCTAGGCCTCAGTGAAAAGGTGAACACTTGGCTTCCTTGTTTTGGCCGGCGCCTACTCCTCCACCAAGCTGTCCAGTTTCCTGGACAGCTTCTTCTCCTCTCGTCGGAGCGTCGTTTGGACGATGGTTAGAGCTCCGACAGCGGCTAAACTTCCGGGGATTCGATCTCCGGTAATCCTCTGAGGTGGAGGACGAAGGATTCGTCAATTGGTTGACGAATACCTATCCGGAGAAGCGAGTTTTGAGGACTCGTTTTTGGATCCGAATTTGGATTCGGATCGTGATCATCTCTCGATCACGTCGTCTTCAACACGAGGCTAGTAACCCGTACGAAGATGAAGCTCGTGGCTTAGCGAAGTCATCCCGAGGAACTCGGCGTGGATACGGATAGAGACGATTCTAGCGAGGATCGTTCCGGTTGATGCCGTTCCCGCTACACGTCATACGAAAGGTATAACGTAGATAAATTTCCTTTTATTGCAAATTTAAATTTACGATTATGTCTACACTTGTTGTAATATGCATGCGTGTGTTGTGTGTGTTGTAATAAATGTAGATTTATTATTTTTATTGCTTCCGCTGTGTTCATGTTTACGAAACATGATCGAACACACACACGCCGCGGTGCCGGAAACCCAACACTAACCACGGTAGATATTACCCACCTGATATGTAGACCGCCAATTGTCTTCACATCCGAAATCTGTCCCGAATCAAGGTCCTACACACAACATAAAATATAATTAAGTTTTATTGTACATCGAATGATCAAGTCGAAGCATACATCGATTTCGTATTTCAATCAACTAAATGAGTATTAACTAGAGTTTCATTCACCTATCCTACATACACCCTGCTTTATCTCTGTGGGTATTACACACTAGAGCCCATTAGAGTCTTACACCAATTCACATCAACAACTCTACCATAGATCAACCACTTCTCATTGTCATTACCCATACATCCCAAATTCGACTAACTGAAAATTAATCCTTAGCCAATTTAACCCAACAATCCGACAATCAATAGAATAGAACAAATCCATATCAAATCAACTATATAAACAAATCACACACCAACACCTCGACCTATAAATAACAATCCAAACTTAACTCTTTACATTTAACATGTTGTACAAATATCACCAACAAGACCAGTTGAAATTCCAATCCATAATCATTCAATCCAAATTCAATTAACTGCATAACAACTCCAAGATTAACTGAATCAATGATAGAAAATCTAAAGAACACCTAAATCTCCTTGAACAAACCCCTGCTGCAGAATAAACAACTTGATAGAATCATCAATCAATACAACCAACAATTCACACAAAGATTTAGGGATCCAACTGAACCCTAGATAAAACACACAACTCCATCAGTTCTCCACTCACTCACAATCGAGCACACCCTCAACAACACTCATGATCCATTAATAGAAAACCCATCAGATCTCAACCACCACGACACACCACTGAAAATAGCAAATACCAATTAGAAGAAAAGGGTAATCAAAGCTTACTTGGCTCAAATCTCTACCGGCAGTCGTTCCCCCCAATTGCTGTGTTCACCAGAACAAATCAAACTCTAGAACACTGCCCAAACCATCGATTGAAGCTAAAATAAGGAAATCCATAGCTAGAACCTAGATCTCAGCTCAAAGTAAAAAAAGGAGATCGACTCTTACCTAGCTGCAATGTCAATGGAGCAGATCCGGCTTCCCTCCTCGCCGATAGAGATCAACGGCAGCTCATTGCCCAGCAGAATCGAAGCTGCCACCGATCCCTTACTTTAATGAAAGTGCACCCAGCTCATGTCCAACAGAGTGGCAACCGACGATCTTTCCTCGACCTGAACCTTCCACCGAGAGGGAGCGACCGTCGACAGCACCTGGCTCGCGGAGGAAGAGAAACAGAGAAATTGCGAGTCGCGCATGAGGAGAGGGAGAAGAGCGATCACGAGAGATAAGTGAGGCAGATTGGGATCATTCGGGGTTTTAAAGGTCGGGCGAGTGGGTCTAGCTAGACTAGGTTTAGCTTGAGTCAAACCTAAGACTTTTAATCCTAGGGTTAAAAGAAACTTAAGGTTAAATCATTAATCCCTTGATAAATCACTTATTCATCCAATGATCATAAAATTTTATATAAGTCTAAATTTTATTTTATTCTATTTTTTTTCCAATATCTTGCACTTTCGATCCGATAGTAGGCTTGTTGAAGTGTTGATTCTCTTGTATGGCACTCCTATATTTTTTTTTTAGGGTGTCGGTGTATTGAATCCATTGATTGTTTAAATGGCTTATACTGTTGATACCCTTGGAAAATGAAAATATTAATAGAAAGGGGAGGACGCTATAATAAGGAAGTAATATACTAACCTCGTTAATTCTGGAAAGTAAGGAATCTGGGAGATCAGGTATGGAAAGTGAGGAAATGGGTGTTGGAGGAGTTTGGCTGGAAGAAAGCTGAAGAAGTGTTAGTGGGTGAGAAGGGGGAGCAGTGTGGTTGAGGGGTGAGAAGGGGGAGCAGTTGGCGGCAGCTTGCAATAGGAGAGACTCTGAAATGGGAAATATAAATTAAATTGTGCAGAATATAAAACTAGCATAGAAGAATGTAAAGGTTAGGAGGATTACCGAGCATGGCAGTCGACTGTAGCGGATAGCTGTTTCGGATAAGTGATATTGCAGGTTTGGTTAAAAGGAAAGATAAGTCAAATTGCTCTTCTGAGAAGGATAGGGTAATCATTTGATATTCCTGATTGTCCCGATAGGGGCCTAGGGGGGGTCGAGGAGGAAGAGCCATGATCTGGGAAGAGGGAAAGGGGAAAGAAGAAGGGGAGTGTAGAAAGAAGTAGTCTTCTTTCCATCCTTTATGAGAGGAGGGGACGCTGTGAGGAATTGGAAGTCTGAACGGGCTTGGAAGTATAATATGCCAATCTCGGATGATTTTATTTAGAAAAAGCAATGGAAAAGGATGGTTGAGGGGGTAATGGATAAGAAGGAGCTCGTAAGGTAAAAATCTAGCATAAATTGTAAAGAGTTGGAACTTAGTTGATTTAAAGGAATGGAAAAGTATTCTGACACTTCAAGGAAAAAGGGATGGAGGGGAAAAAATTGTTGGGTTTCCGGCACCGCGGCGTGTGTGTGTTCGATCGTGTTTCGTAAACATGAACACAGCGGAAGCAATAAAAAATAAGAAATCTACATTTATTACAACACACACATCACACGCATGCATAGTACAACATGTGTAGACATAACCGTAAATTTAAATTTTGCAATAAAGAAAATTTAACTACGTATACCTTTCGTATCACGTGTAGCGGGAACGGCATCAACCGGAACGATCCTCGCTAGAATCGTCTCTATCCGTATCCACGCTGAGTAACCTTAGGATGACTTCGCTAAGCCACGAGCTTCGTCTTTGTACGGGTTACTAGCCTTGTGTTGAAGACGACGTGATCGAGAGATGATCACGATCCGAATCCAAATTCGGATCCAAAATCGAGTTCTCAAAACTCGCTTCTCCGGAGAGGTATTCGTCAACCGATTGACGAATCCTTCATCCTCCACCTCAGAGGATTACCGGAGATCGAATCCCCGGTAAGTTAGTCGCTATCGGAGCTCTAACCGTCGTCCAAACGACGCTCCGACGAGAGGAGAACAAGCTGTCCAGAAAACTGGACAGCTTTGGTGGAGGAGATAGGCGCCGGCCAACCAAGGGAAGATAAAGCTCACCTTGATGCCAAACCTAAAGGAGATCACCGGAGCAACAACCGGCAGCAGCTCGACGCCGGCGAGGGGGAAGGAAGGCTCCTTCTGGATTCCGGTTGGAGGAGAAGATGGGGTGGAAATGGAGTTGGCGCCGACTCCTTCAATGGGGTGGGCGGCAACTCTAGCTAGGGTTTTGGATTAGGGCTTAATTATCCCTTAAGCCCTCTTTTATAGAGAACTAATTCTCTTAATGGTTATTGGATCATAACCATTAGGCCCGTTAACCCGCTCTATTAAGATAAGTTAAAATAAACCAAACCATTATGGTTTATTTTAAGTTAAAACGAACCGAACCAACTTTTGGTTCATTCGTTTAAAATAAACCAAACCCTTTGGTTTATTCTCCTCCATTGGATTAGAACCAAACCATTTTGGTTCATCCATTATGTCTTCATAAGACACGGTGCATCCACGCTTCCATTGCGACTGAAACGATTTCATGCTCACTTCATGTTTGGTCCAACCAAACCTTGTTTCTCTCGGTCTGAGAATCCCATTCTCAAGCTCGTTTTAAATCCTTTGGATTATGCTTGTTGTGCGTGTGACCAAATAGGTTCTCAGTTTATGTTGGCTGTCTATAATTAACCATTAATTATAGAACGATCATGAGTGGCACCTAGTAGTACATCATGATCCCCAATTAACCGAAAAGATCAACGGTTGATCCAGAACTATTTCTGAAACCCTTCAGCAGCTTGAATGATTCGTGCCTCATTCCCTTCACTCATCTTATACCCACTTGGTTCAGGACATGGTCTATAGTGTCAGTCTCCACTAGGCTGACTACGTCACACCTAGCCCAAGTATCATTTTCTCGTCCTACGGATTCTAGTTACTCAACATGTATCGAAGAGTACCTTACTCTAAACATGTAATGCTTTGGCCAAAGACTTTAGTAACAATCCGACGAGAGGCCATCGGTATACATCTCCTCGCAAGGAGTGGTGAATCCTTTATAGGCTATTGAGCACAACCGATCGCCGACTTATACCCAATCATCCGGGTCCACATCTCCTTAGAGATGTTTGCTTAAGATGTCAAAGCATAAGTCTCCATGATCAAGATGACTTGAATACCGTAAGTCGAAGGAACATCGCACTTAAGCCACAGTAAGAACTTCATTGACATATCTATATATGCAGAGAACCATATGAAGTCTTACGGCTGGTCACTCCAATGAACTAGTTACCATAACTAGCATCCACGATTAACTCGGACATCACTATGTCTCCGGCCCGGTGAGAATCGGTGCTTGGATACACCAAGGTATACCTCGTGCTAGTCTCGGCGAATTGATGGTGTCGAAATCCATCAATTCATCGACTAGGGATAATTCCGATACATCACAATTACACATGTAGAGATACTCACTAGTTGTGATCCAATCACAAATTCTCTCATGCTGTGAATCGTATCGTGGACATTCAGTAAATGAGTTTAAGATCCATTCAAATACATAAAACATGTATACTCAAATAGTGAATCTTCATTTATCATATAAATGGTTCATACATAAGGCGATTGCCTTAGGACATCTCTCATATATTACTAACAGACTCCCACTTGGCCTAATGCCAATCGCTACGGTATCCAATACCATAAGCTCTAACATGACCCTCAAACTTACTTTGAGGTAATGCTTTAGTCAAAGGATCCGCTAAGTTCCTTTCAGTGGGAATTTTCTCGATTTGTATTTCGTTCCTACTTATGATCTCTCTGATAAGATGATAGCGGCGAAGCACATGTTTGGATCGTTGATGAGACCTTGGCTCTTTCGCCTGTGCAATTGCTCCATTGTTGTCGCAGTAGACTAGTATTGCTTCAACAATGGCTGGAATCACACCAAGTTCATAAATGAACTTCTTGATCCAAACCGCTTCCTTTGCTGCTTCCGAAGCTGCAATGTATTCTGCCTCAGTGGTAGAATCCGCTACAGTGTCTTGTTTGGAACTTTTCCAACTCACTGCGCCCCCATTCAAGGTGAACACGTATCCAGACTGAGACCTGAAATCATCCTTGTCTGTCTGGAAGCTGGCATCCGTATACCCGCGTATCACCATGTCCCCTTCTCCATATATTAGGAACACATCCTTAGTTCTTCTTAAGTACTTAAGGATCATCTTAACAGCCACCCAATGATCCATTCCTGGATCAGACTGGTATCTGCTCGTGACACTCAGAGCATACGATACATCGGGCCTCGTACATAACATAGCATACATGATAGATCCTATTGCGGATGCATAGGGAATCTTACTCATGCAAATCCTCTCGTCTTCTGTGCGCGGACACATAGACTTCGAAAGGTGTACCCCATGCCTGATGGGTAGGAAACCTTTCTTGGATTCCGACATGCTAAACCTCTTTAGCACTCGGTCTATATATGTATACTGCGAAAGACCAAGCAACCGTTTCGATCTATCTCTATAGATCTTAATCCCAAGGATGTAGGTTGCTTCTCCCAGGTCTTTCATGGAGAATGTCTTGGATAACCAAACCTTAACTGACTGTAAGATTGAAACATCGTTTCCTATAAGTAATATGTCATCGACATACAATACTAGGAACACGACTGCACTCCCACTAACCTTCTTGTACACACAAGGTTCGTCTGGATTTTGTGAGAAATCAAACCTTTTGATTGTCTCATCAAAACGGATATTCGACTCTGGATGCTTGCTTGATCCATAAATGGACCGTCGCAATTTGCATACCTTGGTTTTATCAACCGATGTGAAACCCTCAGGCTGTATCATATACACGTCCTCGAGCAAGTTTCCATTAAGGAAAGCTGTTTTCACATCCATCTGCCATATCTCATAATCATAATGAGCTGATATGGCCAGGAGCATCCGAATGGATTTAAGCATAGCTACAGGCGAATAGGTTTCGTCATAATCAACACCTTGCTTTTGACGATATCCTTTCGCCACTAATCTTGCCTTATAGGTAATCACATTACCATCCATGTCAGTTTTCTTCTTGAAAACCCACTTGCACCCTATAGGCTTTATGCCTTCAGGTGGGTCAACCAAGTTCCAAACTTGGTTTTCATACATGGAATCCATTTCCGACTTCATGGCATCAAGCCACTTATCCCTTTCTGAACTTGTCAGCACTTCTTCATAACTGGTAGGCTCCTCATCATCAATGAGTAACACGTCGTTCGATTCACTTACGAGAAATCCATATCTCTCAGGAATGTTGCGTGTTCTACCAGATCTACGAAGATGTGGTGTTACAATAGATCCAGCCGATTGCTCATCACTATGAGTTGTCGGCTGTTGTGCTTCACCAGGTATCTCATCAATGTCTATTTGAGTCTCTCGAGCCTCCTCAAGCTCGACGATACTCCCACTGTTTTCTTGCAAGAGAAACTCTTTCTCTAGAAACCAGATGCCTTGAAACAAACACCTTTTGTTCCACGGGATGATAGAATTAGTAACCCCTTGTTTCCTTAGGGTATCCAATAAATAGACATTTATCGGACTTAGCATCCAATTTATGCGTCTGATCCCTTCACATAAGCGGGACAACCCCATATCTTCAAGTAAGATGAGGTTTCTTACTATTCCATATCTCATATGGAGTAGTTAGAGACTACCTTGGTAGGCATTACATTTAACAAGTAAACAATATGCAGTGCATAGCCCCAAAGGACTTGGGAAGATTCGCATGATTCATCATTGACGACCATGTCCAACAAGGTCGATTCGCCTCTCAGATACACCATTTTTGTGGTGTATAGGGCGGAGTCCATTGAGACAATATACCATTGTCTCTTAGATAATCAAGAAACTCTTGACTCAAGTATTCACCACCTCGATCCGATCGAAGTATTTTAATACTCTTGTCATGTTGTTTCTCTACTTCATTTCTGAATTCTTTGAACCTTTCAAAGGCTTCAGACTTGTGTTTCATCAAGAACACATACCCAAACCATGAGTGATCATCGGTGAAGGTAATGAAGTAGCTATAGCCTCCTAAAGCTTGAGTTGACATAGGTCCACATACATCAGTATGTATTAGACCTATTAACTCTCCCACTTGTTCACCTTTTCCTGAAAAAGGTAACTTAGTCATCTTGCCTTTTAAGCCTGATTCACATGTATCGTATAAATCCAATTCAAACGATTCCAGAATTCCACATCGGTATAATTCGGACATGCGTTTCTTGCTTACATGGCCAAGACGACAATGCCACATGTAGGAGTCTATTTGATTATCCTTTCAAGCATGCTTGTTGCTCGCTTCGATATTGCAAATGTCACTGGATACGTCCAACGTATAAACACCATTGCTTAAAGTTCCAGTCCCATAAAGAACTCCATTCAAAGTTATGTAACAAAAATTGTTACTAAAAGTCAAATGGTAGCCATTTCTATTTAAACAAGAAATAGAAATGATGTTCTTTATCAACGAAGAAACATAAAAGCAATTGTCCAGTTCTAAGTCAGTACTTCGTTCAATTTACGTATATTCCTGGCGGTCCATACTCCTCGGAGGATGATGCTCCGTCTCCGTAAGTTTGACTCTCCCTTGACGAGTCTTCTTCTATTCCTTAGCCCATGTATGTCATTACATATATGTGAGCCACACTCAGTATCCAATACCCAAGTGTCTGAGGAAATAGAATGACAATCAATAACGAAGATATATAAAAAAGATGGAGCATCTTATGCCTTATTCTTCTTCATAGACTCAAGATAAATCTTACAATTTCTTCGCCAATGGCCCTACTTGCCATAATGATGGCAAGTGCCCTTTTGAGCTGGTTTTGCCTTTTTAGCCCTTTTCTTCTTCCCCTTCTGTTGTTCCTTTGACTCCCTCTTAGAACCTTTATTCGAGGAATCAACTAACAACACCGTCCCCTGCTCATGCTTCTCAGAAGGCTCCACAGTCTTCAGCATGTTGAGCAGTACCACAGATGAACCTTCTTGCATCTCAGAGGTGAAGAGGAGCTTGGAGACTTCGAACCTTTGGAATCTCACTTGCTTATCAAACAACTCATAAAGATGAAGGACTACGATATGAGCATCCATATGCTCATGCTGCTTTCGTAGCTTTGGTTCCATCGCGGCTAGCATGATGCAACTTGTTAGTTCAGAATCAGTCACATGTTTCTGATAGACTAATAATTGGTCCGGAGTTGCATCGTCACTAGGATGGGCGGGAAGAGGCGCTTCGAGGACATATGCAAGCTTTTCACCTTGAGAACAATTCTCAGGTTTCTAAGCCAGTCCAGGAAGTTAGGCCCAGTCAGTTTGTTTGAATCCAAAATAGTGCACAAATTCAAAGACATCATGATCAATCTTAGAAATACAAAACGAGCATATACGAGAAAGATGATTTTAAATTGCATCATTATACATTCATAAATCCCATTCATTTTTCGAATTTAAAAAATCCCAAAATCACTTCGGGAGATTGTAGGTCCATCTCCGAATGGGCTGATATCCATCATAGATATGAACAACCTTGGAGAGAGTCCAACAAGCCATTCAAAACTACGACGGTAGGTATCAACTATACCGATTGCATATCACATATATGCAACTATCACAATGTGCTATCAACTTATTGAATGTTCACACATACATCGGGTTGTTAACACAATAACAAGTATGCTCCATATGTTAGGGCAATCTCTTGCCGTAATATGGTTTTGATGTTAGTAATATATGAGAGATGTCCTAAGGCAATCGCCTTATGTATGAACCATTTATATGATAAATGAAGATTCACTATTTGAGTATACATGTTTTATGTATTTGATTGGATCTTAAACTCATTTACTGAATGTCCATGATCGATTCACGACATGAGAGAATTTGTGATTGGATCACAACTAGTGAGTATCTCTACATGTGTAATTGTGATGTATCGAATTATCCTAGTCGATGAATTGATGGATCTGGACACCATCAGTTACATTGAGACTAACGCAGGTATACTCCTTGGTGTATCAAGCGGTGATTCTCCTTTGGAGACATAGTGATGTCGGAGTTAATCGTGGATGCTAGTTATGGTAACTAGTTCATTGGAGTGACCGGTAGTAAGACTTCATATGGTTCTCTGCATATATAGATATGTCAATGAAGTTCTTACTGTGGCTTAAGTGCGAGGTTCCTTTGACTTGCGGTATTCAAGTCATCTTGATCATGGAGACTTATGCTTTGACATCTTAAGCAAACATCTCTAAGGAGATGTGGACCCGGGATGATTGGGTATAAGTCGAAGTGATCGAAGGTATTTGAATAGCCTATAAAGGATTCACCACTCCTTGCGAGGAGATGTATACCCATGGCCTCTCGTCGGATTGTTACTAAAGTCTTTGGCCAAAGCATTACATGTTTAGAGTAAAGTACTCTTCGATACATGTGGAGTAACTAGAATCAGTAGGGACGAGGAAATGATACTTGGGCTAGGTGTGACGTAGTCAGCCTAGTGGGGACTGACACAATAGACCATGTCCTGAACCAAGTGGGTATAAGATGAGTGAAGGGAATGGGGCACGATTCATTCTAGCTACTGAAGGGTTTCAGAAATAGTTCTAGATCAACCGTTGATCTTTTCGGTTAATTGGGGATCATGATGTACTACTAGGTGCCACTCATGATCGTACTATAAATAATGGTTAATTATAGGCGGCCAACATAAAGCGAGAACCTATTTGGTCACACGCTGTTGAGTGTAATCCAAAGGATTTAAAGCGAGCTTGAGAATGGGATTCTCGGAGAGAAACTAGGTTTGGTTGGACCAAACATAAGCGAGCATGAAATCGTTTGATCGCAATGGAGCGTGGATGGGCTCTTATGAAGACATAATGGAGGGACCAAAATGGTTTGGTTCTAATCCAATGGATGAGAATAAACCAAAGGGTTTGGTTTATTTTAAACGAATGAACCAAAAGTTGGTTCGGTTCGTTTTAACTTAAAATAAACCATCATGGTTTGGTTTATTTTAACTTATCTTAATGGAGCGGGTTAACGGGCTTTATGGATATGATCCATTAACCATAAAGAGAATTAGTTCTCTATAAAATACGGCTTAAGGGATTGTTAAACCTAATCATCCAAAACCCTAAAGCAAGTTGCCGCCCACCTCCTTGGTGAATTAGCGCGCAACAACAGCTGCCGCCGCCCAACCACTTGTGCGCCGTCCAACTTGTTGCCGGCGTCAAGCTCAGCGGTGAACCTCCGGCGACCCTCCGGTGATCTCCTATAGGTTTGGTATCAAGGTGAGGCTTTTCTCTCCTTGTTTTGGCCGGCGCCTACTCCTCCACCAAGCTGTCCAGTTTTCTGGACAGCTTCTCTCGTCGGGCGTCGTTTGGGCGGCGGTTGAGTGCTCGACAGCGGCTAACATACCGGGATTTGATCTCGGTAATCCTCTAAGGTGGAGGCGAAGGATTCGTCAAGCGGTTGGCGAATACCTCTCGGAGAAGCGAGTTTTGAGAACTTCGTTTTGGATCGAATTTGGATTCGGATCGTGATCATCTCTCGATCACGCGTCGTCTTCAACACGAGGCTAGTAACCCGTCTGAAGCGAAGCTCGTGACTTAGCGAAGTCATCGAGGAGCTCGGCGTGGATACGGATAGAGACGATTCTTACGAGGATCGTTCCGGTTGATGTCGTTCCCGCTACACGTCATACGGAAGGTATAACGTAGTTTAATTTCCTTTTATTACAATTTTAATTTACGGTTATGTCTACACTTGTTGTAATAGCATGCGTGTGTTGTGTGTGTTGTAATAAATATAGATTTATTATTTTTTAATTGCTTCCGCTGTACTCATGTTTGCGAAACATGATCGAACACACACCTGCCTTGTGATCGGAAACCTTGATGGTA
Source organism: Wurfbainia villosa (assembly GCA_025175895.1). Lineage (NCBI taxonomy): Eukaryota > Viridiplantae > Streptophyta > Magnoliopsida > Zingiberales > Zingiberaceae > Wurfbainia > Wurfbainia villosa. Next base: position 60,777,980 of record CM045990.1, on the reverse strand, counting down.
TCAGAGCCCAGGTTGTGTTTCGACATAATCGTAAAATGGTTTTGCGATAGTCATAATGTATTTCTGGAAATTTTCTAATTTTGGAAATTTAGAAGTATTTATGGAAATTTTTCAATTTTGGAAAGTCTAGAAGTATTTATGAAATCTTCCACTTTTGGAAAGTTGGAAGTATTTATGGAAATTGATATTTTCCATAAATAAAATATTTGATTAGATTCTATTTGTTTCCTAATTTAATCATGATTTGATTTGGGAAATCAAATCTTAAAATATTTTATTTCCATAAGTAGTTTTAATGATTTAGGAAATTGGTTTCCTAAATAGATTTTCCTTAATCAAATAATTCCATGAATAAAATATGTGATTAGATTTGGAAATTTGTTTCCTAATTTAATTATGATTTGATTTGGAGAATCAAATCTTAAACATATTTTATTTCCATAAATAGTTATGACATATAAGGAAATTATATACATGACATAATTGTATGTCATGTAATTGCATTAGATGCATAACATTATGCCATGCGTGTCGTGACATGTAGATGTATGCCATGTATGCCATGCCATGTAGATAATAGTTATTTGCATGCAAAGAGGATGAGACATAAAAACCCTAACTCAATATTAAAGCCTACACCTTCCATTAATATGGTTAGAACCAGAGTTCTGTTTCTTGTTTGGGTTGTTGGACTCACTCCAAGCCCGGCTCGAACCTGAACATGTTCAAATCATTGGAATAGTGTAACTCTAATATGGTAAGAGTCAGAGGTCAATCGTTAGTTTGGGTTGTTGGACTCACTCCAAGCCTGACTAATTGGTTGAATGCGCTCTAACCATATTAAAACTATTTCGCGATTAATGGGTCGGCTTTAACTTGGAGCATCGATTTGTTGGACTCACTCCAAGGTCGATGTGAAGAGAGGTGAAGTTGGGTGCTATGCATATGATGCATACTTGTTAATGTGTTAACAACCCAATGTATGTGTAAACATTCAATTAGTTGATAGCACATTGTGATAGTTACATATACATGATATGTAATCGGTATACTTGATACCCACCATCATAGCTAAGAATGGCTTGTTGGACTCACTCCAAGGTTGTTCTTATCTATGATGGATATCAGCCCATTCGGAGATGGACCTACGATCTCCCGAAGTGATTTTGGGGTTTTTGAATTCGAAAAATGAATGGGATTTATAAATGTATATTGATGCATTTTAAAATCATCTTTCTCATATATACTCGTTTTGTATTTCTAGGTCAATAAATTGATCATGACGTCTTTGAATTTGCGCACTATTTTGGATTGAACAAAGTAGTGGGCCTAACTTCTGGGTGGCTTAGAAACACGAGAATTGTTCTCAAGCGGAAAAGCTTGCATATGTCCTTGAAGAGCCTCTTCGCCCATCTAAGGGCGATGCAACTCGGACCAAATGTTGGTCTATCGAAACATGTGGCGGTCTGGTGGCGAGTTGCATCATGCTAGCGGCGATGGTACCAGAGCTACAGAAGCAGCAGCATGAGCATATGGATGCTAATACTATGGTCTTCCATCTTCATGAGTTGTTCGATGAGCAAGCGAGATCCGAAAGGTTCGAGGTCTCTAGGCTCCTCTTCACCACGAAGATGCAAGAAGGTTCGTCTGTAGTTTGTGCTAAAGATGAGCAGGTACATCAATGACTAGCTACCCTCGGTTTTGTGATGGATCATGAGTTAAGTATTGACTTAATTCTGCATTGTTTGCCCAAGAGTTTCTCGCAATTTGTGATGAACTATCGGATGAACAAATTGGAATCCACCATTCCCAGCTCCTCAATATCAAGGCTGGAGCCTTACGTGAAGCATGAGGAGAAGGCGGTTACATTAGTTGATTCCTCAAAGAAAGGTTCTAAGAGGAAGGCAAAGAAGAAGAAGAAGAAAGAAAAAGGCAAAGAAGGCGGAACCAGCAAAAGGGCACTTGCCATCATGTGGCAAGGAAGGCCACTAGCGAAGAAAGCTGCAGATTTATCTTGAGTCCATGAAGAAGAAGGCATCCGGATGCCCCATCCTTCTTGAGTATCTTCTTTATTGATTGTCATTCTATTTCCTTAGACACTTGGGTATTGGATCTGGGTGTAGCTCACATATATGTAATGACATACATGGGCTAAGGAATAGAAGAAGACTTGTCGAGGAGAGTCAAATTTGCGAGTGTTGGCAATGGAGCAAAGGTTCTTTGCTGATGCCATCGAAACTTATTTGCTGAAGCTCCTAGTGGACTAGTCTTGAAGGACAATTGCTATTATGTTCCTTCTCTAATAAAGAACATTGTTTCTATTTCCTTAAATAGAAATGGTTTCCATTTAACGTTTAGTAACAATTGTTGTTATATAACTTTGAATGGCGTACTTTATGGCTGGAACTTTGAGCAATGGCATTTATCGTTGGGCGTATCGGTGACATTTTCAATATCGAAAGCAACACAGCGTGCTCGAAAGGATAATCAAATAGACTCCTATATGTGGCATTGTCGTCTTGGCCATATAAGCAAGAAAGCGCATGTCGAATTACACCGATGTGGAATTACGGAATCGTTGAATTGGATTCATACGATACATGCGAATCATGCTTAAAAGGCAAGATGACTAAGTTACCTTCTTGGAAAAGGTGAGCAGTGGGAGAGTTACTAGGTCTAGTACATGCGATGTATGTGGACCTATGTCAACTCAAGCTTTAGGAGGCTATAGCTACTTCATTACCTTCACCGATGATCACTCACGGTTTGGGTATGTGTTCTTGATGAAACACAAGTCTAAAGCCTTTGAAAGGTTCAAAGAATTCAGAAATGAAGTAGAGAAACAACATGACAAAAGTATTAAAATACTTCGATCGGATCGAGGTGGTGAATACTTAAGTCAAGAGTTTCTTGATTATCTAAGAGACAATGACATATTGTCTCAATGGACTCCGCCCTATACACCACAGCATAATGGTGTATCTGAGAGGCGTAACCGGACCTTGTTGGACATGGTCAGGTCAATGATGAATCATGCGACTCTTCCCAAGTCCTTTTGGGGTTATGCACTTCAGACAGCTGTTTACTTGTTAAACAGAATGCCTACCAAGGTAGTCTCTACTACTCCATATGAGATATGGGCTAGTAAGAAACCTCATGTATCTTACTTGAAGATATGGGGTTGTCCTGCTTATGTGAAGCGGACTGTATCAGACAAATTGGATGCTAAGTCTGATAAATGTCTATTTATTGGATACCATAAGGAAACAAGGGGTTACCAATTCTATCATCCTGTGGAACAAAAGGTGTTTGTTTCAAGGCATGCTGTGTTTCTAGAGAAAGAGTTTCTCTTGCAAGAAAACAGTGGGAGTGTCGTCGAGCTTGAGGAGGCTCGAGAGACTCAAATAGACATTGATGAGATACAGTGAAGCACAGCGGTAGACAACTCATAGTGATGAGCAATCAATTTGGACCTATTGTAACACCACATCTTCGTAGATCTGGTAGAACCGCATAATATTCTGAGAGATATGGATTTCGTAAGTGAATCGAGCGGCGTGTTACTCATTGATGATGAGAGCCTACGTTATGAAGAAGTCTTTGACAAGTTCAGAAAGGGATAAGTGGCTTGGTGCCATGAAGTCGGAAATGGATTCCATGTACGAAAACCAAGTTTGGAACTTGGTTGACCCACCTGAAGGCATAAAGCCTATAGGGTGCAAGTGGGTTTTCAAGAAGAAAACCGACATGGATGGTAATGTGATTACCTATAAGGCTAGATTGGTGGCGAAAGGATATCGTCAAAAACAAGGTGTTGATTATGGCGAAACCTATTACTTTGTAGCTATCTTAAATCCATTCGGATGCTCTGGCCATAGCGGCTCATTATGATTATGAGATATGGCGGATGGATGTGAAAACGGCTTTCCTTAATGGAAACCTACTCGAGGGGCGTGTATATGATACTGACTGAGGTTTCACATCGATTGATAAAACCAAGGTATGCAAGTTGCGGACGATCCATTTATGGATTGAAGCAAGCATCCGAGAGGCTGGAATATCCGTTTGATGAGGCGATCAAAAAGTTTGATTTCTCACAAAATCGAGCGAACCTTGTGTGTACAAGAAGGTTAGTAGTGCGATCGTGTTCCTAGTATTGTATGTCGATGACATATTACTTATAGGAAGCGATGTGTCAATCTTACTGATCGATTAAGGTTTGGTTATCAAGACATTCTCCATGAAAGACACAGGAGAAGCAACCTACATCCTAGGGATTAAGATCTATAGAGATAGATCGAAGCGGTTTGCTTGGTCTTTCGCGGTCTACATATATAGGCCGAGTGCTAAAGAGGTTTAGCATGTCGGAATCCAAGAAAGGTTATCCTACCCATCGGGCATGGGGTACACCTTTCGAAGTCTATGTGTCGCGCCGCGAGAAGGCGAGAGGATTTGCATGAGTAAGATTCCCTATGCATCCGCAATAGGATCTATCATGTATGCTATGTTATGTACGAGGCCGATGTATCGTATGCTCACGAGTGTCACGGCGGATGCATCACGATCGAGGGAATGGATCATTGGCGTATTAAGGCGATCCTTAAGTACTTGAGAAGAACTAAGGATGTGTTCCTAATATATGGAGAAGGGACATGGTGATACGCAGGGTATCACGGATGCGGCTTCGAGACGGACAAGGATGATTCCGGTCTCGATGCGGATCGTGTTCACCTTGAATGGGGCGCATGATAAGTTGGAAAAGTTCCAAACAAGAGCTATAGCGGATTCTACCAGCGAGGCGGAATATATTGCGGCCAGCGTGAAAGCGGTTTGGATCAAGAAGTTCGTTCATGAACTTGGTGTGATTCCGGCCATTGTTGAAGCAATACCGGTCTCTGCGACAACAATGGAGTAATTGCAGCGGAAAGAGCCAAGGTCTCATCAACGATCCAAACATGTAGCCGCGCTATCATCTTATCGGAGAGATCATCGGTAGGAATGAAATACAAATCGAGAAAATTCCCCTTTGAAAGGAACTTAGCGGATCCTTTGACTAAAGCATTACCTCAAAGTAAGTTTGAGGTCATGTTGGAGCTTATGGTATTGGATACCGTAGCGATTGACATTAGGCCAAGTGGGAGTTTGTTAGTAATATATGAGAGATGTCCTAAGGCAATCGCCTTATGTATGAACCATTTATATGATAAATGAAGATTCACTATTTGAGTATACATGTTTTATGTATTTGATTGGATCTTAAACTCATTTACTGAATGTCCACGATACGATTCACAGCATGAGAGAATTTGTGATTGGATCACAACTAGTGAGTATCTCTACATGTGTAATTCTGATGTATCGGAATTATCCCTAGTCGATGAATTGATGGATCTGGACACCATCAATTCTGTGGAGACTAGCACGAGGTATACTCCTTGGTGTATCCAAGCAGCTGATTCTCACTGGCTGGAGACATAGTGATGTCCGGAGTTAATCGTGGATGCTAGTTATGGTAACTAGTTCATTGGAGTGACCAGCCGTAAGACTTCATATGGTTCTCTGCATATATAGATATATGTCAATGAAGTTCTTCTTGTGCTTAAGTGCGATGTTCCTTTGACTTGCGGTATTCAAGTCATCTTGATCATGGAGACTTATGCTTTGACATCTTAAGCAAACATCTCTAAGGAGATGTGGACCCGGGATGATTGGGTATAAGTCGAAGTGATCGAAGGTGTTTTAATAGCCTATAAAGGATTCACCACTCCTTGCGAGGAGATGTATACCCATGGCCTCTCGTCGGATTGTTACTAAAGTCTTTGGCCAAAGCATTACATGTTTAGAGTAAGGTACTCTTCGATACATGTGCAATAACTAGAATCCGTAGGACGAGGAAATGATACTTGGGCTAGGTGTGGCGTGAGTCGACCTAGTGAGGGTGACACAATAGACCATGTCCTGAACCAAGTGGGTATAAGATGAGTGAAGGAATGGGCACGATTCATTGGAGCTCTTGAAGGGTTTGAAATAGTTACGGATCAACCGTTGATCTTTTTAGGTTAATTGGGGATCATGATGTACTACTAGGTGCCACTCATGATCGTTCTATAATTAATGGTTAATTATAGGCGGCCAACATAAGCGAGAACCTATTTGGTCACACGCTGCTGAGTGTAATCCAAAGGATTTAAAGCGAGCTTGAGAATGGATTCTCGGGCCGAGAGAAACTAGGTTTGGTTGGACCAAACATAAGCGAGCATGAAATCGTTTGATCGCAATGGGCGTGGATGGGCTCGTCTTATGAAGGCGTAATGGATGGACCAAAATGGTTTGGTTCTAATCCAATGGATGAGAATAAACCAAAGGGTTTGGTTTATTTTAAGCGAATGAACCAAAAGTTGGTTCGGTTCGTTTTAACTTAAAATAAACCATCATGGTTTGGTTTATTTTAACTTATCTTAATGGAGCGGGTTAACGGGCTTTATGGATATGATCCATTAACCATTAAGAGAATTAGTTCTCTATAAAAGTGGGCTTAAGGGATTGTTAAACCCTAATCATCCAAAACCCTAAAGCAAGTTGCCGCCCACCTCCTTGGTGAATTGGCGCCTGAACCGCCCGCCCAACTCTTGTGATCTCCTATAGGTTTGGCATCAAGGTGAGGCTTTTCTCTCCTTGTTTTGGCCGGCGCCTACTCCTCCACCAAGCTGTCCAGTTTTCTGGACAGCTTCTTCTCCTCTCGTCGGAGCGTCGTTTGGACGACGGTTAGTGCTCCGACAGCGGCTAACATACGGGGGATTTGATCTCCGGTAATCCTCTGAGGTGGAGGACGAAGGATTCGTCAAACGGTTGACGAATACCTCTCCGGAGAAGCGAGTTTTGAGAACTCGTTTTGGATCCGAATTTGGATTCGGATCGTGATCATCTCTCGATCACGTCGTCTTCAACACGAGGCTAGTAACCCGTACGAAGATGAAGCTCGTGACTTAGCGAAGTCATCCCGAGGAGCTCGGCGTGGATACGGATAGAGACGATTCTTACGAGGATCGTTCCGGTTGATGTCGTTCCCGCTACACGTCATACGGAAGGTATAACGTAGTTTAATTTCCTTTTATTGCAATTTTAATTTACGGTTATGTCTACACTTGTTGTAATAGCATGGGTGTGTTGTGTGTGTTGTAATAAATAGGAGTATTTATTATTTTTATTGCTTCCGCTGTGCTCATGTTTACGAAACATGATCGAACACACACACGCCGCGGTGCCGGAAACCCAACATTTGATGGTATGGCAAAGGGTTTAAGTTAGTTTGATATGTTGATTTGATATGTGCGTTGAAGTCGTGCAGGACTTAGTAATTCGCACATAGAGCCGTGGCGAGTTTCACATCTCATGACTCGTACCTTGAGTCGGTGAAGGATAGCTATGCGGAAGCCGTGCGCTTGGAGCATCCGAGGGACCGCCGGACGAGAATCTTGGAGTGAAGCCGGAGGAAGTAGACTTCGAGGCAAGAGACGAGAAGGAGCATTGCAGAGCCATGCTGCCGATCTTTGTCGAGGGCGTGGCGAGAACGAAGAGAACTTGGCGAGGACTCCGAGAGATGAGTGGCGATTGTAACCCGGGAAGGGTAGCTCTTAGGTGAAACTTGGCCATTTGGCCAAGTGTCGGATGGGTTTTCAGACACGATCATTGCCATGTCATGGCGATCGCTCGAATCAGTGAGTTCGATTGGTATCGTGATAGCCAGATCAGCCATACGTGGGCGCGATCGCCAAGACCATCGATCATTCTTGGCGGCGATTAGCCGACCGGGTCAATAGGACCGCTCGAGCCGACGCGCCGATTACGAGGGAAAGAATGATCGATGAGGTCCATCACCGATCGCCAAGAGTTCCGCTGACTACAACGGCCGGGATCCGACGCGGTTCTGAGGCCGTCAGAGGATGGCAATGATCGCCAAGGGCGGCAATGATCGATGGCGGCCAACGGGAAGAAGTTAGCCCTCTCTATAAAAAGAGAGGGTGTGAGCCTTTGAGAGGCTAATGCTCATACTCCAAACAATCTTCCTAGTGCCCCACAAGCTTTAAACTCTTCTTACTTGTCTTTACTTCAATCCTATTGTAAGAAGAGTGATCTTGGTTGTAAAGGTTACCTCCACCTAGCTTGGTGCAAAGGAGAGACCATTTAGTGGATTGGTTTAACGGAGTGATTCACTGAGGACGAATCGGGGACCGTAGATTAGCGGCGTAGCCGTGAACCACGTTATACCATCGTGTTAGCATTTGTTTTATTGTTTGTCTTTTGCTTTGTATTTGTATATTCCGCTTGCGCTAATCTTTTGTAGACGAGCAATTTACGACGTCCAACGTATGAGGGCTATTCACCCCCCTCTAGCCGGCCAATAGATCCCCTACAAGTGGTATCAAAGCCGAGGAAAGCTTGTCGAGGACTAACCGCCACTACAAGCAATTTTCAAAATGGCCGGCTCCAACATTCCTCCTCCGAAGTTTGAAGGAGAATTCGCTTGGTGGAAGAAGCAAATGGAGGTATTTTTCGAAACGGATTTTGATATAATGATTACAATGGAATCCGGTTTCGTTTTGCCTAGGGATGAAGAAGGGAAACCAATAGAGAAATCTAGGTGGACCAAAAGGCAAAGGGAAGAGCACCTTGCAAATTCAAAAGCCAAGCATCATCTCTACAATGTGCTCCCCCAACAAGAGATCAACCGGATCGGAGAATGTGCTAGCGCCAAAGAGATGTGGGAGAAGCTTATAGAACTCCATGAAGGCACATCCGAGGCCAAGCTAGCAAGGAGAGACCTCCTCCGCTCCCAACTATCCAATATAAAACTAGAAAAGGGAGAAAAGGTAACCTCACTACACTCTAGGTTTAAAGAAATTTTAATTGGGCTAACAAGTGTAGGTGAGAAGCTATCAAACCGGGACATGCTCATGAAGGCTATAGATGCCTTTCCCCGGTCCTCAAAGTGGAGCTCCATGGTGGATTCGTTCTACATCTCCAAGAACTTGGAAGTAAGTACCTTGGATGAATTTTTCTCAACAATGGAGCTCCACGAAACTAGGCTTGAAGGAATACAAGAGGAGCCTAGAATTCAACCCTCAAGAGGAGTAGCATTGTTGGCAAATAAGGGGAAGAAGAAGATGGAAATCCCCTCCTCCTCCGATGACGAAGCGTCTTCCTCCTCCTCCATGGATAGCACCAAAGAAGCCTATATGGTAAGGAGGGTAAGACGTGCATTTAAGAATTTTAGATTTAATAAATCTAATGATAGGAATAGAAGACCAAGGGGGAAGGTCATATGCTACAATTGCCAAGGAGAGGGGCACATAAGGGACAATTGTCCCCTCCTAAACAAGAGCAAGGAAGAGAAGAAAAAGAAAGAAGAAAAAAGGAAGAAGAAGGGGAACAAGAAAAAAGAAGAAGAAAAGAAGGCAAAGGAAAAGGGGAAGGCCAAAGCATTCAAGGCCAAGACATGGGATGACCCCTCTTCCTCTTCCTCATCCGAGGAAGAAAATGCATTTGTCACCAACTTAGCATTGATGGCATTTGATGATTTGGATTGCTCTTCATCCGAAAATGAAGAATCAAGCTCAAGAGGAGAGAGCTCAAATGAAGGAGGAGCTTCTACATCCTCCTCATCCGAAGAAGAAGAAGACGATATGGAAACTATGGTAACGAAAGCTTCTCCTAAGAAAATAGTTTCCATAATTTCTAGTTTAACTAAGGACTTATTTGGCATGAAAAAGAAAAATAAGAGCATGCTAGATAAAATTAAGGATTTAGAAAATAAGCTAGAAAATGCATGCTTAAATGATAATATTTCGTCTAGCTTAGATGATGCATGCTCACATGACCTTTATGTGCCATTAGATGTTAGTGATGCATGTATAAATGAAAATAGGGCTTTAAGGGAAAAGGTAGATTATTTAACCAAAGCCCTAGAGAAATTCACAATTGGCTCCAACACCTTAAATATGATCTTAGGGAGCCAAAGAGCTAGTTTCAACAAGAAAGGCCTAGGATACAAAGAAAAGAAAAATGAAAAGGCCTACAAATGCCTTATAGCTAGGGGACAAGATAAGAAGAAGGTAATAGCTAGAAAATGGATCCCCAAGGAATACTTAGTGAACCCAATAGGAAAGAACTTATTTTGGGTTCCAAAATCCATCCTTAAGGGTTAGGATAACCCTAGGGTAGTCAACCATATGGAATTAACCTATATTATATTTTGCTGACTTAGGATGACGGGACAACATTTTTTAGATAGTGTTGGGTGATGATAACGTACCCATAAATAGATAATAATGCTTAAATCATGATGATTAATGTAATTGCTATGTATGTTTGAAATCATGATTTATGATTTTGATATTTGGCACGTTATCATGAGAAATAGGTTTGAATCATGCTTTAGGTGACACTTTGGTTATTATCATCATAAAATACCTAATGCATGACTATTATTTAATGAATACATGTATTTCATGATCATAATATAGAATTCATTCATATATGTCATTATGATAATGTTAATTGTTAGGTTGATACTTAACCATGATAGAATTGCATGAATATATTGGTTAAGTATATACAAATACCCCCTAGGATGCATCTCACACTCACTATAGGCTAACTTGATTGCAAACTTAGCATGGGTGAGATATTAGGATGATACAAATGTCCACTAATGCCTATGACATTTAGATGGTCATTTAAAAGTATCAAAATAGCAATAATAGACCAATCATGGGGAAGGCTTATGTTTAATTCATATACATATTGCCCAAAGATCATGGTTGGATATTTCATATGTTTTCAAAACAATTCCTTAATCTAAAATCTATGTATTCATGTTTTGGAACAATTCAAAGCAAGACTAGGTGTTAAAATGGATACTAACATGCTCAAAAACTAGTGGTTTTTCAAGTGTTTGGATTTTTGGCAAATCTCGGAAAATATAATGATTTTTCATGAAAAACTATTTTTCCTTGATAGATATACTTAATAGAAATATGCTCTCAAATTTCATGATTTTTCGAATTTTCTAGAATTTTAATGCATTTGAAATTCATCCGTAAAATCGAAATTATTCTCTTATGCCGGTCATTGCCATCACTATACCGATAGCAATGATCGATGGATCGTATAAACAGTATAGTAACCTGATTTCATCAGGTTTTTGACTTATTTTAATATATGTTTCTCTTTATACTTGATGCCATGAGTGTATAAATTAGGATTAATCTTTTTGATGGTGTCAAAGGGGGAGAAATGATTATGTTTAAGTTAATTATTTTAGGGGGAGAAATGTATGTTTAAGTAAGGGGAATATATTTTGGGGGAGAAATGATTATGCTTATGATAGGGGGAGAAAATTTGTATAAAGAGTTTCATGGATTAAGGGGGAGTTGCATGTTGCTAAATCATGTTTATCTTTACATGCTTTCTTACCTTAGAATTTATTTCAAATGTTTTTACCTAACTTAAACGGATTGCCACACATCAAAAAGGGGGAGATTGTTAGGGCAATCTCTTGCCGTAATATGGTTTTGATGGTATGGCAAAGGGTTTAAGTTAGTTTGATATGTTGATTTGATATGTGCGTTGAAGTCGTGCAGGACTTAGTAATTCGCACATAGAGCCGTGGCGAGTTTCACATCTCATGACTCGTGCCTTGAGTCGGTGAAGGATAGCTGTGCGGAAGCCGTGCGCTTGGAGCATCCGAGGGACCGCCGGACGAGAAGCTTGGAGTGAAGCCGGAGGAAGTAGACTTCGAGGCAAGAGACGCGAAGGAGCATTGCAGAGCCGTGCGCCTGATGCTACCGAGGGACGTGGCCGAGAACGAAGAGAACTTCGAAGGCGAGGGACTCCGAGAGATGAGAGTGAGCGATTGTAACCCGGGGAAGGGTAGCTCTTAGGTGAAACTTGGCCATTTGGCCAAGTGTCGGATGGGTTTTTCGACACCGATCGCCATGTCATGGCGATCGGCCCTGAGTCAAGTGAGTTCGACCGGTATCGATGGCGGACTATGGCGTGATCGGCCATCGCGGGGCCGGCCAAGACCATCGATCGGGTCAATAGGGTTTCGACCCACGTCGTAGCCGGCCCAGGCGATCAACTCTACGGAGGCGCGATCGGATGAGGTCCATCGATCGATTGCCAAGAGTTCCGTTGGACTACGGTTAGGATCCGACGTGTTCGAGGTCCGTTAGATGTGGCAATGATCGCCAAGGGTGGCGATCGGTGATGGCGGCCAACGGGAAGAAGTTAGCCCTCTCTATAAAAAGAGAGGGTGTGAGCCTTTGAGAGGCTAATGCTCATACTCCAAACGATCTTCCTAGTGCCCCACAAGCTTTAAACTCTTCTTACTTGTCTTTACTTCAATCCTATTGTAAGAAGAGTGATCTTGGTTGTAAAGGTTACCTCCACCTAGCTTGGTGCAAAGGAGAGACCATTTAGTGGATTGGTTTAACGGAGTGATTCACCGAGGACGAATCGGGGACCGTGGATTAGCGGCGTAGCCGTGAACCACGTTATACCATCGTGTTAGCGTTTGTTTTATTGTTTGTCTTTTGCTTTGTATTTGTATATTCCGCTTGCGCTAATCTTTTGTAGACGAGCAATTTACGACGTCCAACGTACGAGGGCTATTCACCCCCCTCTAGCCGGCCAATAGATCCCCTACACCATATGCATAGCACCCAACTTCACCTCCCTTTACATCGACCTTGGAGAGAGTCCAACAAGCCGATGCTCTAGGTTAAAGCCAACCCATTAATCGAGAAATAGTTTTAATATGGTTAGAGCGCATTCAACCAATTAGCCCGGCTTGGAGAGAGTCCAACAACCAAAGCTAATGATTGACCTATGACTCTTACCATATTAGTATTAAACTATTCCATGGTTTGAACATGTTCGAGTTTGAGTCGGGCTTGGAGAGAGTCCAACAACCCAAACAAGAAACGAAACTCTGGTTCTAACCATATTAATGGAAGGTGTAGGCTTTAATATTGAGTTAGAGTTTTTATGTCTCATCCTCTTTGCATGCAAATAACTATTATCTACATGGCATGACATACATGGCATACATCTATATGTCACGACACGCATGACATAATGATATGCATCTAATGCAATTACATGACATACAATTATGTCATGTACATAATTTCCTTATTTGTCATAATTATTTATGGAAATAAAATATGTTTAAGATTTGATTCTCTAAATCAAATCATGATTAAATTAGGAAACAAATTTCCAAATCTAATCACATATTTTATTTATGGAAATAGTTGATTAAGGAAAATCAATTTAGGAAACCAATTTCCTAAATCATCAAAACTACTTATGGAAATAAAATATTTTAAGATTTGATTTCCCAAATCAAATCATGATTAAATTAGGAAACAAATTTCCAGAATCTAATCAAATATTTTATTTATGGAAAATATCAATTTCCATAAATACTTCCAACTTTCCAAAATTTGAAGATTTCCATAAATACTTCTAGACTTTCCAAAATTAAAAAATTTCCATAAATACTTTTAAATTTCCAAAATTAGAAAATTTCCAGAAATAACATTATGACTATCGCCAAACCATTTTACGATTATGTCGAAACACAACCTGGGCTCTGATACCACTGTTGGGTTTCCGGCACCGCGGCGTGTGTGTGTTCAATCATGTTTCGTAAACATGAGCACAGCGGAAGCAATAAAAATAATAAATCTACATTTATTACAACACACACATCAAAAATAAGCCAGCTTCTACCTCTTCCAAGAAGAAAGCTTTGTTGTGTCCAGAAGGATGGTGAGGGCGTTCGGTCGAATTGCCTGCGATAAGGTGATAACTGGAACGGAGTTATAGACGAGAGGAGAGGGATCGACATTGTTCCCCTATCATTTTAGAATGTGTAGAAGCGAACCAGGGTCGGGGGGTTGATGTAGGGGATTGCATTTTCTGGAAATAGAGAGATAGTGAAGTTGGAGGGGGTTTTTGGCAGGGTTGAATGAGGAAGATATGCTTGTATTTATAGAGGAAAATGGGAAGATAAATGGGAGGGAAATAATAAACTTTCCCGCTGGATGTGTTGAGGGGGGGGGGGGATTTGGGAGGTGGTAGTGTAAGTTTGTTAGGGTGCAAATGCTAGGTAAATTGCGAATTCACATAAATATGGGGTAAGAGGGGGGTATAGTGGTTTCTGTTATAACATAGGGTGGTGGGGTAATTGTTGGATGATAAGTGAGGGTTTTTAAGATGGAATAGATGGAAGGTGGTTAGTCTGGTCGTTTTGTTCAGATAATGGGGGGATATAGTGAAAATGTTGCTTTTATGCATAGGTTGACAGTATGATTAGTAGAGGGTGAATTTTTTGCAAAAACAAAATATGGATAATATATAAGTGTAGACATGAACATGGTTCATAAAAAAAACATTTATTGTCACTTGCATTCAGATTATACATAAGGTTGGTTTGGAAAATTAAGATATGGTTCTTCAGAAGGATTACAAGGAAAGATTATTGTTTGGGTCAGTCATTAGGGCCTCTGGAGGGATGTTGTTGTACGTCTCTTCTAGGTCTATCTCATGGTAGGGGGCGCCAGGAATGAAGTATTTTTTTCTCATTTGCTTGGTGCAAGGAACCTTCGAAGCCTCTTTGAAAATATTTGCTTAACTGCTTGGAGAATCTTTTCAGAAGTCAGGTTTGTTCTCTTGCCCAGTGCTCGCTTTCTGTTTCCTTTAAGTTGCACAACTCTTGGTGAAGGTGGTTGGCTCTGGTAAGGTGGGTGTGGGTGGCAGTAGCTAGTAAGTTGAAGTGTTGATTCAGAATGTCGAGTTTGAAGTTAAATGCGTCCAGGCTATAATAGACGGTTGCTTTTAGATTCTGGTGAGCATCTATAATATCTTCTACGGGTTGAAACAGCTTGCCGGATTGAAGGTGCCAGTTGCTCTCCCTCTGTTTCCATTGTGAAAGCTTGGATTGTCGGCGTGATATAATTTGCTCTGATATTTGAAGTTGTTCCTGTAGTCGTTTGATATGGGCTATCTTGAGGTTTAGATCTTTTTCATTCGTAGATAGTTGATCCCGGGTAGCAGAGAAGGAGGCAACCTGGAGTTGTAGCCAGTTTATCTGTTGTTGAAGTTATTTTTCCTTGGGCGTTTGGTCAGGGGAAGGAGGGTCAGTTTGTATACTTATGTGATGGGTGGCTTTGGTGGAAGGGATGGGAGTGTATTCACGGGGGGAGGGGGATCTATTGCAGGGGTAGAAGGTTGATTGAGCTATGTTTGATGGTCAGTATACCATTCCTCAATGGCTTGGAGTCTCTGGGTACTCTGAAAATATGAAATGGATATATAAAGTATACTTTTAAGCATATGGAATTAGAACATTAAGGGAGAAGCTTACCATTTGGAGACTTTATTTCAACTTCTGAATAAAGGTGGGATTGTTAGCTTCTTGGGAGGAACAGTGGGGAGGTTGCTGAAGAGGGGAATCTGATGTGAGGTTGAGGTTATGGGGGTCTAATGTGAGGGGGAGGTTATGGGGGGATATGCTAAAGGAGGGATAGGAAGAAAGAAGAGTTGGGGCTGGTATAATGGGGAGGATGGAAAGTGGTTGTTGGGGATTAGGGTCTGTTGTAGCTTGAACAAGTAAGTCTATAGGAATGAAGGTTGTAGGTTGAGAAGGAGGGTGGCTGGAAGGAGATATTCGAGGTTTGTGGGTAAAGAAGGAGATCAAGGGACGATTGTCTGTTGAGGAGGAGACGTCGATGGCTTCAATGGGTGTATCAGAAGGGGGACTGGGTGGGGGCGAGTTAGAAGATGGAAGGGGATTTATGGGTGGAACATTGGGGATAGGGTCAGAAGAAACTACAGGGAAGAGGAAGGGGAAAAGGTTGGGGATTGGGCCTATTTGGGGGGGGGGGGGAGAAGTGAGGGTAGTAGATGGGTTAGGGGGTTTGATATGAAGTGTCTGAGGTGAAGATGGGGGCTTGTGTTGGTGGGAGAGAAATCTGTGGCAAAGGAATATATTGTGATGTTATGAATTTTGAATATACTAATTATAAGTAAATAAACGATAACTAATGAGGACTTACTGAGGTAAGAGGCTTAGGGTTAGAGGAGGTATTTGATCTTTTTCTTTTCCTCTGCTTGAGGGCTAGGGTTTTGGCAATGGATGCACCCATCATGTCTTCTGCGAGAATAAGGTGATTGTGAGTTATCAGGGAAGAATGTAGTGTTTAGTATCAGTTTAATTTTTTCCATGAAATGGAAATATTAAAGGAGTGGTGCAGGTTTTTAGCGGATGGGGGTTTTTTTAATACATAGTGATCAAAAGGTATGATAACAAAATAGAGTAACATGCTAGTTTGCAGGTTAAGGGATAGAATGGCAGTTTTTTTATATATGAAGGCATCTACTTTAAAAAAATAAATAAAAGCTTACTGATAGGATGGGCGTCCAGTGAGGGAATGGGGGATAACCCGTAGTAGGATAAAATGGGCTCCTTTAGAAGTTATGCAATGCTGAAGTATTTATTTTTCAACTTGGTTTCGATGGAGTGGAAGTCAATATTTGTTTTAATAAGTTTGAGGCGATAAAGAAATAAAGTTCTTTCCATCCCTTATTAGAAGAGGGTATGTCGGTAAGGAATTGGTAGCCTTGGCGGGCCATGAAGTAGAAGACACCATGGTTGGCCATTTTTAGCTGGTAAAGGCAGTGTAATATATGAGGTATTTGGGGAATGTTGAGGTGATGAAAAATGATAATGGTGCTAACTAGAGTGCGGAGGGAGTTGGGGGTCAGTTGGTTGATAGGTATACCGTAGGAAAAGAGAATGTGGTAGAGGAATTTTCGGAGGGGAAGACGGAGATCTCCTTCTAGTTGCCCCGTGAATAGGGTGCTAGTGATGGCCGGAGGTAGGTGAGGGCGCTGGGATCAATTAGGGATGACGATGGTGGAGTTTTCGAGGAGGTATTTAGGGTTGGGACGGAAAAAGGGATGGTTGAAGGTGAGTTGACTTGTGGTTTGTTTCGTACCATGGAGCGAGGAAGGATGAGGCCATGGCGGAGAGATTTGTCGGCAAGGCGAGTTTTGGGGTAAGGGATTAGCATTTTTGATGGTCATAAGGGAGCGATTGAAAGTTAGCATAAATGAGAAGGGTTTTCGGTTAGTTGAAACGTGTGGTGCTTTAAAAGTATTTTTTGGACAAGTGTTGGAGGAATTTTTCCTTATTTTTGGTGTTTAATAGGACATTGGGAAGTTTATGGGGGTGATTTTGGAAAGTTGTTAATTCTTGGGAAAATTTTCAGGTGATCTGATGATTTTTTGGTAAGGGAGCATGATAGTATTATAGTTTGGGGGTGGCGGCATGTGTTAAGGAAAAAAGAAAGGAACTCATTGATATTATGGTATGTATATTCATTTTCTTTTTTGGCAATTATTAATGACATTGATATGAGCAGGTATTGTGCTTGGTGGGAGTTGCTTCTACTTGGTCTCAATGGCATTATTTCTACGGTAGGATGATTTTGGCATTATTTCTTTTAAGTATGGGTAACTAATACAGGCTCCATGCCTACTATAACAGCTTAAAGGCTAAATAGCTATTTTCCCTCACGGGGAGCTATAACGCCTCTATATGACATATGTAAAGGGTTCTAATGGTTCACCTATAATAGCTTAGAGGCTAAGTAAGCTAGTGTCTCCCATGGAGAATTAAAATGCCTCTATATGACATATGTAAAAAGTTTTTTGTGGTCATGTTATAATGGCCTAAGAGCTAGATAGTCTTATGCTCCTATGGGGAACTATAACGCCAGATATAATGGGCAGGTAAAATGCTAACACGACTCAACGCCTTTTACAGTATTCTAAGGCATAAACGCCTCTTATGGTATTTTAAGGCATAAATGCCTCTTACAATATTCTAAGGCATAAACGCCTCTTATAGTATGCTAAGGCATAAATGCCTCTTACAATATTCTAAGAAGTATCGTGAATGGTCGGTTAGGATCTATTATTTCGGATGGTGCACAGGAATTCGTGTGGTACATTGGTATGGCAAAATATGGTGGGGAGGGGGATTAATAAGATAATGGTGGCACATCCATGGAAACTTGTAAAACTTTATTCGACTTTGCTCTTCAGTTTTACTAAATAGGGGGTACTTATGATGGATAGGGGGTCTTTTTTCAAGTTAAGATGGAGAAAATTTTTGTAGGCATTTGTAAAACTTCATTCGACTTTTTCCTTCAGTTTTACTAAAGAGGGGGAACTTATGATGGGATCGGGGATTCCAGGACAGTCTAAGTAGGACTGGTGCAAGTACAAGGCAGTCTAGATAAGGCAAGTGCAGTTCCAGGGTAGTGTAAGAGTTCCAGGATAGTTCCAGGGCAATATTTGTATTACTAGGGCAGTTTTGATCAGTGGAGAGTACTATATGAATTTCCAAGGCAATGTAAGGAGTTCCAGGATAGTTCTGGGGCAATATTTGTATTACCAAGGCAGTTTTGATCAGTGCAATGTACTATATGAATTTCCAGAGTAGTATCTGTGTTATCAGGGCAGTTTTGATCAGTGCAGGGTACTATTTGAATTTCCAGGGCAGTGTAAGGAGTTCCAGTACAGGTCCAAGGCAGTATCTGTGTTACCAGGGCAATTTTGATAAGTATAGAGCACTATATGTGATGGGATCGGGGATTCCAGGACAGTCTAAGTAGGGTTGGTGCAGGTACAGGGCAGTCTAGGTAAGTCCAGTGCAGTTCCAGGGTAGTGTAAGGAGTTCCAGGACAGTTCCAGGGCAATATCTATATTACCAGGGCAATTTTGATCAATGGAGGGTACTATATGAATTTTCAGGATAGTGTAAGGAGTTCCAGAACAGTTCTAGGGCAATATCTGTATTACCAAGGCAGTTTTGATTAGTGCAGGGTACTATATTAATTTCCAGGGTAGTATCTATGTTATCAGGGAAGTTTTGATCAGTGCACGGTACTATATGAATTTCCATGGCTGTGTAAGGAGTTCCAGTATAGGTCCAGGGCAGTATCTGTGTTACCAGGGCAGTTTTGATAAGTACAGAGCACTATATGTATTTCCAGAGCAGTGTAGAGGGTTACAATACCATTCCAGGGCGGTGTCCGTATTGACAGGGTAGTTTTGATAGGTGCAAAGAACTGTGTGCAATTCTAGGGTCGTATATGTAAGTTCAGGGTTTTCTAGGGCAGTATGTGTAGTTTCAGACCTGAGCAACTGTTGTCAGGGCTGCATGGGCGGTGCTAGGGTTGTATGGTAGGTCCAGGCAGTGTGAAGGACAAAGTTATTTGCTAGAGCAGTTAGCGTAGCGCTAGAGTAACTTGAGTATTGCCAGGGTAGTTAGCACATCTTCTGAGCGGGACTCTCTTTTCAGTGGGAAACAAAGGAAAGAGGGGCGTCTTGAAGGGTGGGAAGTAATGGTGAAAGGTTCAGAGTGTTTAGTTTAATATAATCATATGTTTCTTTATATTCTATTTGAGATTAACACGTGGCAGGAGATATTTCTGAATTAGGGGCGGGAAAAACGGTTAGAAGGACAGCTTAACAAAGGGGTATTTCATTACATTCACCATGAGGAGAAGGCGGGGTGCTTCGTCTATAAAAGGGCGGAAGATGACGGGAAAAGGGATGGTTCTTTTCTTCTTCATTTGGTATCTCTAAGATCTCTCTTTTTTTTCAATCCCTTACTTTTATTCTCCTCATACTCATATAGACTTGTTCATTGGAGTGACTGCGCTGGGAAGTCAGCCAACCCTTAGTGTCTTTTGGTGTAACAGATTCGTCTTGTTCCTGAACCTCTTCAGTGCTAGATCCGACAGTGTGCGGAAAAGGGGAGGGGGATCTTGGGGAACCAAAGAAGCAAGTACCATCACATACCAAGCTCTTGGAGCTTGCTTTAATCTATATAAGGCTTTTCTAAGTTGGAGTACATGGTTAGGTTTGTCTAAGCTTTCAAATCCTGGTAGTTGGCTAACATAAACTTCTTCCTTGATGGATTCATTTAGAAACACTGATTTTACATCCATTTGAAACAACTTAAAACCTCGATGTGCAGCGTAAGCTAAAAGCATTCTAATTGATTCGAGTCTAGCTACGGGTGCATATGTTTCATCATAATCTAATCCCTCTACTTGACCAAACCCCTTATCTACTAACCTAGTTTTATTTCTTATAACTTCTCCTTTGTCATCAAGTTTATTTCGAAACACCCTCCTTGTTCAATTGATCATTTTTCTTTTAGGTGGGGGTACTAATTCCCAAACTTTACTCCTAGAGAATTGAGTTAACTCTTCTTACATAGCAATGATCCAATCCCGGTCAAGAAGAGCTTGCTCTATGGTTTTGGGTTCGATTTTAGATATAAGTGAGATTTGACTTAGATTCCTATAGGATGCTCTAGTTTGAACCCCTAAATTCGGATCACCTATCACTTGGTCAATTGGATGGTTTGCTTGTGATCTAGATTGATTTGAGTTAGGGTCTACAATAGATTCGTTTTATGGGTTAGGTTCAAGTCTAACATAATTTTCTACTTGTTCATTATTCAATTTTACTTCAAATTTTGTAGGCTTGTTTTCTTCATCAAACACTACATTAATTGTTTCTTATATTTTTAGGGTTTCATTGTTATATACCCTATAAGCTTTACTAGTGGTTGAATATCCTAGAAGTATTCTGGTAATTGTTTTAGAAGTAAATTTTCCTAAGTAATCTTTAATGTTTAGTAGGTGTACCCTACATCCAAATACCCTTAAGTACTTAATGTTAGACAATTTTTTGTAATAAATTTCATATTATATTTTTTGGTGTCATTTAACTAATAAAATTTTATTTTGGAAATAGTAGACAGTACTGACCACTTCTGCCCAAAACCTATTAGGTAGATTGTATTCGTTTAGCATGGTTCTAGTGGCTTCTTGTAGGGTTCTATTTTTGCGTTCAACTAGCCCATTTTTTTGAGAGGTCCTATGGCAAGAGAACTCATAGTGATATCCGTTTTGATTACAAAAATAGGTGAACTTATGACTTTCGAATTTACCACCATGATCACTTCTAATTCTCTTAATCCTTAGGTTCTTTTCATTTTCTATTAGTTTACACATCAAACGAGGAAGAGGAATACCAAAAAAGACTTGGTTAGCAAAAATAAAACAAGATAAAATTTATTTAAATATAGATGATGATATAGTAGGGGATAGAGTCCAATGGAGTGGAAGGATCCATATAGCTGACTCAACCTAGTGGGATAAGGCTTTGTTGTTGTTGTTGTTGTTATTACATAAATTAGTGATTTGGTCTAAGGTTTCACTCTTATCTTTTAAAAACTTTACCCATGTGAATCTAGAGTAGTCATCTATTATTACTGGGCAATACTAACTTTCGTTTAGTGACTTGGCTCCATCAGAGTCAAAAGGGTCTAAGTGTAGGAGCTCAAGCACTCTTTTAGTTCTTTCTTGATTAGTTAGTTTATGTGAAGTCTTAGTTTGTTTTACTTGTTGACAAGGCTTACATATTCTATTTTCTAGATTACCTAGGTTGGGTAGACCTCTAACTAGACCATTTTGACTCATTTTATGTATGAGTCTTGGATGGGAGTGACCAAGTCGTCGATGCCACAACCATGATTCCTCTTGCTGTGTCATTAGACACTTGATTGAGGAGTTAGGTAGATCTATTATCTAAATGTTAATATTCCTAATTCACTTAAATATAGTTTTTGAACAATCATTATTTTTAATCAAGCATTCATTTGGTAAGAACATAACCTTATAACTATTATTACATAATTGACTAACACTTAGAAGATTAAATTCGAAATTTTCAACTAATAGTACTTAACATATTATAAAGTCGAGTTTAGCTCAATATCACCTGATCTGATGATTTTGAGCTTCCCATTATTTCCGAAGGCTACCGATCCTTGGTTTTTGAATATGAGCTTCGTAAACTTTAGTCGGTCTCCAGTCATATATTGGGAGCACCCACTGTCCAACATCCATTGATCCTACACATATAGTAGTTGGATTGAATATTAGAACTTTTGAATTAGTTTGAAAATTTAAACCTAGGATTCATCTCACCCTTTCTACATGATCAAACATGTTAACCTTATATGTTTTTGTGAGATGACTTCAATTTTACTTGGTTAAATTTAGTGATTTGAGGACTAATCAACCTTGGGTTAGATTCAGATTTAACCTTTAGATAGTTAAGTGAACCTTTCAAAAGATGGCTTCCAGGTCATAGCGAGGCATAGAGGCCTTCTTTGATCGGAACAATGACCACTTCCTTAGACAAAGCAAATCTTAAGAAATTGATCACTTAATTCACTTAGGGTTATGTCCTGGTCTAACTAGTTTAGGATGTGGTGAGATAGCTTCAACTAGTTTCACTTAGACAAGTGCACCAAGCTAGATACGATTTATCTAGCTCGGATACACAAGACCTTGTTTCCCTAACGTACTATCATCTCACTGCATCCTGATACTATGTTGTCAAGGTTGACTAATCATTGGTCTTATTTAGATGTTCAAAAAATTAAAACAAAAAGAAACTAAGCAAGCAAATTTACACTAATCAAGAGATTGAGCACACAAGTTTAGTATTAGCTCTCCCTAGATCATTGAACCGATGTGATCTATCCACATAAAGGATTTGATCCTTGGGAACCCAATACTTAGTAGCACCTATTTGTGAAATCAAAAAGGTCTTAGGGACTCATGCTTGGACTTTTTGATTATTACAATTAACAATTGACATGTACGACTTATTTGTTGTTGTTGTTCTAAATCCGAGTCTGGCCTTGTTGTACACAACTCTTTCAGATCCAAGAAGTAGGTCATGACCCTTGGACCCCAAAGTGAACATTTCCAATGACTTCCTAAGCTCTTGAACTTTCCCTTTCAAGAGAGAATTCTCTTCCTCAAGTTTTTCAACTTAAGTTGAGTTTTCCTCTCAAACTTGACTAGTCGAAGAGGTTAGGGTAGCCTCATGCTTGAGGAGTTTAACCTCCTTGAGCAAGGACTCAACCTTAGACTCAGACTTAGATAACTTCTTATTTAAGTACTTAATTGAATTGTATAAAGTATTGATTAAGGATCAACTCACCTTTATTGAATCTTTTGAACCAGATGTGGATCTGTGACTTGTCTTGAATTGAAGCTCGATGTCGGACCGGAGTCGGACTCGGTCTCGGACTCGTAGTTGACTTTGAGTTTGGACTCGAACTTGAACTTGGTTAGTCTCGCCATGAATGCCAAATCATTGAGTTCTTCTTCTTCCTCTGAGGACTCTTCCCAAGTTGCGTTGAGAGCTTTCTTGGTTTGTGGTTGCTTGTTCTTTAGACTCGGACACTCGGATTTGATATGACCTCTTTTGTTGAATTCGTAGCACTTGTAATTTGGATTCTGATCGGGTCTCTTCTCCTTAGTTTTCTTGATGGGTCACCTTCTACTTTTGATCATCTTCTGAACTAGGTTGACTAGCTCGGTCACCATTTCGTCATCTACCTTCGATTCGTACTCTTCTTCTTCGGGAGGTGGCTTGCTGTTTGCTTTTCTTCTTTGTTCTGCAACCAAAGCTACACTTTTCTCAAACGGGGTAGAGTTAGATTGTTCATGCAATTCAAATTCCGAAAACAATTCATTTAATCTAATTTTTGAAAGGTCTCTAGATACTTTGTAGGCATCAACCATGGATGCCCACAAAGTGGTCCTAGGAAAAGCATTAAGTGCGTACCTTATCACATCTCGATTTTCTACCTTTTTCTCTATTGAATGGAGGCCATTCATGATATCTTGGATCTGTGCGTGGAGTTGAGATGTCGTCTCATTGTCCTTAATTTTTAGATTAAATAACTTATTTAAGAGTAGGTCTCGTTTACATACCTTAGTGTCGACCGTCCCTTCACTCAACTCGATGAGTTTGTTATAGAGGTCCTTGGCACTGATGAAGGGGCCAACACGGTTGAGCTCTTCCTTGGAAAGGCTGCACTGCAAGATTTGAGTGTCTTTCACATCAGCCTCCACTTGTCGCTTCATTATGTTTGTCCACTTATCGCAGTCCACGATGTTAGGGCAATCAACCCATGTATGATGTGATTTTGATGTGTATGGCAAAGGTTTAAGTTAGGTTGTTTATGGATTTGATATGTGTGTTGAAGTCGTGCAGGACTTAGTAATTCACACAGGAGTTAGCTTGATGATAGCATTGGTGGGTTCATAATCTCATGACTCGGTCCTTGAGTCGGTGAAGGATGCCATTCCGGAAGTTGTGCACTTGGTGCATCCGAGGTACTGCCAAACGAGGAGCTTTGGAGTGAAGCCAAAGGAAGTAGTCTTCAGGGCGAGATGCGAAGGATGGATTGTGAAGCCATGCGCTTGGTGCATCCGAGGGACGTGTCCGGACGAAGAGAACTTTGGCAAGGGACTTCAAGGGAGATGAGAGAATGAGCGAAATATAACGTAGCTCATAGGTGAACTTGGCCAAATGGCTAAGTCAAGTGTTGGACACTCAACCGAGTGGGTTGAGGTTTTATCCGACCGTCGGATGCTCAAACAAGTCTCTTGTTTGAGGTTTACCCAGCACCAGTCGACTGCAAGGAATGGGAAGTCGAATTGATCCAAGTTGAATGAGTTCGACTGGTGTGCGCCGGAGTTGCTCGATCAGCAGTCGGAATACTACATTAGCAGTCGACTGTTGGAGTTTGCACAGGTACAGAAGCACTCATAACCGACTGATAAGTCGGCTACGAGGTCATCTGTCGACTGATGAAGTCATCAGTCGACTGCCAAGGTTTTCGTTGGACGGTGATGATCACAGATCAGATGTCATCAGAAGCCATTGCAAAGGCAGCATCCAACTACTGCCATGCAACAGTTGACTAATGAAACCTCAACGGGAAGAATTCGTCCCTCTCTATAAAAAGAGAGGGTGTGGGCTTTGGGGAGTTTAATCTTCATCCTCCCAAGTATCCCCTAAGTGCCCTACATGAGTTCTACTCCTTCTCCTTGCATTTCTTTCAATCATATTGTAAGGAGTGTTGTGTTATAAGAAGGGTTACCTCCACCTTTCTTGGGAAAAAGGAGAGATTTAGTGGATTCAGTTAGGAGTGATTCACCTGGAACGAATCGGGTCGTGGATTAGCAGCAAGGGTCATGAACAACGTTACATCAAGTTGTTTGCGTTTTCTTTCTTGGCTTCTCTTTTCTTATCTTGTTTTTGTCATAATTACTTTGTTTAGTGTTTGTTTTCCGCTGCGCTAACCTTAATTAGACTATCAAGAAGAGACCGGTTTCCATCGACAATGAATTAGGCTATTCACCCCCCTCTAGCCGACCCCTGATCCTCCAACAAGTGGTATCAGAGCAAGGAGCTTATCATGGACTAATCGCCAATACAAGCACGACAAGAGATGGCCGACTCCAACTTTCATCCACCTAAGTTCGAAGGAGAATTCGTTTGGTGGAAAAAGCGAACGGAGGTATTCTTCAAGACCGACTTTGATATAATGATAATAATGGAAAGCGGTTTTGAAGTACCTAGGGACGAAGAGGATGAACCAATCGAAAAATCAAGATGGACCAAGAAGCAAAGAGAGGAGCACTTGGCGAATTCAAAGGCCAAGCACCATCTATACAATGTGCTACCTCAACATGAGATCAACTGGATCGGAGAATGCGCCAGCACCAAGGAGATGTGGGAAAAACGAATAGAACTTCATGAAGGCACCTTCGAGGCAAAGCTTGCAAGAAGGGACCTCCTCTGATCGCAATTGAGCAATATCAAACTCGACAAAGGGGAGAAGGTACTTTCTTTGCATTCTCATTTTAAAGAGATAATTATGGGTTTGTCAAGTGTAAGAGAAAAGCTCTCCAATAGAGACATGATCATGAAGGCTATAGATGCATTCCCTCGATCATCTAAGTGGAGCTCCATGGTGGACTCATTTTATATTTCAAAGAATCTAGAGGTAAGTACTCTAGAAGAATTCTTTTCAACTATATAGTTACATGGAACTAGGCTTGAAGGCACAATTGAAGAACCAAGCATAAAGCCAAGGGAAATAACACTCATAGCCGAGAAGGGAAAGAAGAAGAAGGAGATTCCACCCTTTTCATCCGATGAATCATCTTCTTCCTCCATGAATAGCAATGAAGAAGCATATATGGTATGGAAGGTAAGGTATGCTTTAAAGAATTTTAGATTTAATAAATCTCATGATAGGGGAAGAAGGCCAAGGAGAAAGATCATTTGCTATAATTGCCAAGGAGAGGGACACATGAGGGATGATTGTCCCCTTTTGAACAAAAGCAAGGAAGAAAGAAGAAAGAAAGAAGACAAGAAGAAGGGGAGCAAGAAGAAGGAAGAAGAAAGAAAATCAAAAGAAAAAAGGAAGGCCAAGGCACACAAGGCGACATGGGATGATCCATCATCATCATCGGAGGGAGAACAAGCATTCACAAGTCTTGCACTTATGGCAATAGAAGACTTGGACTCCACCTCATCCAAAAAAGAAGAAACAAGCTCAAGTGAGGAGAGCTCAAGTGAAGGGGGAGCTTCATCTTCATCCTCATTGGAATCACAAGAAGAAGATTGGGTAAGTGAGATAACAAATCTCCCTCCCAAGAAAGTTATTTCCATGATTACTAGTTTAACTAAGGAGCTATTTAGGACTAAAAAGAAAAATAAAAGCATGCTTAATGAAATCAATGAACTAGAAGAAAAATTGAAAATTGCATGTTCTCATGATAATTATAATTCTTCTAGTGTAAATGATGCATGCTTAGTTGAGGAAAATAAGGCCTTAAAGGAAAAGGTAGATTTCTTAACTAAGGCCCTAGAAAAATTCACAATTGGCTCCAACACATTGAACATGATCATTGGGAGCAAAAGAGCAAGCTTTAACAAGAAAGGCCTAGGATATAAGTGATCCAAGAATGAGAAAGCCTACCATTGTTTGATTGCTAGAGGACAAGCCAAAACTACAATGGTAGCTAGGAAATGGATCCCAAAGCAATACTTAGTGAACCCTATTGGAAAGAATCTATATTGGGTTCCATCCTTAAGGGTTAGGAGAACCTAGAATAGTCAACCATAATTGGACTTTACTTATATCATGTTAAATGGTTGGCTTAGGATGATGTGGGTGATAGTTTTTGATTTATAGTGTTGGGTGATGATAATGTGTAACCCATGAATTGAATGTTTAAATCATGATTTATGCTTGATTTTATACTTGATAAATAATCATGATTTATGTTTTGGATGGTAATATATGATTTATGATCATAATGTGCATTTAGTGATAATACTTGATTTATGATCATAATATGCAATTAGGATCATATTAGTATTATGATTAGGTTGAGTGATACTTAACCTTGGTAGAATTGCATGAAAATTGATGGTTAAGAATAAATACCTATAGGCACATCTCACACTCACTATAGGCTAACTTGATTGAAAACATAGCATGGGTGAGATGTTAGGATGATACAATGACTCACTTATGATTATAACTTTTTGATGAGTCATTATAGGTATCATGATAGCAATAATAGACCAATCATGGGGAAAACATATGTTTAATTTATAGACATATTTCCCAAAGATCATGGTTGGATATTTCAAATATTTGAAAATCATTTTATGTTTTATAATCTGTGAGTTCATACTTTGAAAAGTTTCTAAGGCAAAACTAGCTTTCAACTTGATACAAATTTGAAGGTTTTTACAACTTTTGAGTTTTTGCCAAATGATTGAAAATTAAATTAATTTTCATGAAACCCTATTTTTCATTGATAAAGAGACTTATGAGAAATGTGTGTTCAAATTTTCATGATTTTTTGAATTTTATGGAATTATTGGTGCATTTCTGAATTTCATCCAGAAAATTAGAAAATCTAGATTTACTTGTGCCAGTTGACTGCCATGTTGATAGCAGTCGACTGCTGAACTGTGCATGAGCATAGTAACATGTTTTGAAAGGTTTTGAGGCTGTTTTGGTATTTTTCTCCTTTTAGACTTTGATGTCATGCTTTATTACATATGTTTGATGTTTTTGATGGTGTCAAAGGGGGAGAAATTGTGGGTTTATGTTAATCATGCTAGTTGAAGAAAATTAGCATGTGTTAAGGGGAAGTTGCATGTATTTAGGGGGAGTGTTTGATATCCATGTTTTACATGCTTTCTTGCCTTATGTTTTTATGTTAATGTTTTACCTAACTTAAACATATTTGCCACACATCAAAAAGGGGGAGATTGTTAGGGCAATCAAACCATGTATGATGTGGTTTTGATGTGTGTGGCAAAGGTTTAAGTAAGGTTGTTTATGGATTTGATATGTGTGTTGATGTTGTGTAGGACTTAGTAATTCACACAGGAGTTAGCTTGATGATCGCATTGGTGGGTTCACCATCTCATGACTCGGTCCTTGAGTCAGTGAAGGATGACATTGCGGAAGCCGTGCGATTGGTGCATCCGAGGGACCACCGGATGAGGAGCTTTGGAGTGAAGCCAAAAGAAGCAGATACCAGTCTGATCTAGGAATGGATCATTGGGTGGCTGTTAAGACGATCCTTAAGTACTTAAGAAGAACTAAGGATGTGTTTCTAATATATGGAAAAGGGGACATGGTGATACGCGGGTATACGGATGCCAGCTTCTAGACAGACAAGGATGATTCCAGGTCTCAGTCTGGATACGTGTTCACCTTGAATGGGGGTGCAGTGAGTTGGAAAAGTTACAAACAAGACACTGTAGAGGATTCTACCACTGAGGCAGAATACATTGTAGCTTCGGAAGAAGCAAAGGAAGCGGTATGGATCAAGGAGTTCATTTATGAACTTGGTATGATTCTAGCCATTGTTGAAGCAATACCGGTCTACTGCGACAACAATGGAGCAATTGCACAAGCGAAAGAGCCAAGGTCTCATCAACGATCCAAACATGTGCTTCGCCGCTATCATCTTATCAGAGAGATCATCAGTAGGAAAGAAATACAAATCGAGAAAATCCCCACTGAAAGGAACTTAGCGGATCCTTTGACTAAGGTATTACCTCAAAGTAAGTTTGAAGGTCATGTTACTGCTTATGGTATTGGATACCGTAGCGATCGACATTAGGCCAAGTGGGAGTCTGTTAGTAATATATGAGAGATGTCCTAAGGCAATCGCCTTATGTATGAACCATTTATATGATAAATGAAGATTCACTATTTGAGTATACATGGTTTCATGTATTTGATTGAATCTTAAACTCATTTACTGAATGTCCGCGATACGACTCACAACATGAGAGAATTTGTGATTGGATCACAACTAGTGAGTATCTCTACATGTGTAATTGTGATGTATCTGAATTATCCCTAGTCGATGAATTGATGGATTTGGACACCATCAATTCTGTCGAGACTAGCACGAGGTATACTCCTTGGTGTATCCAAGCAACTGATTCTCACTGGCTGGAGACATTGTGATGTTCGGAGTTAATCGTGGATGTTAGTTATGGTAACTAGTTCATTGGAGTGACCAACCATAAGACTTCATATGGTTCTCTGCATATATAGATATGTCAATGAAGTTCTTACTGTAGCTTAAGTGCGATGTTCCTTTGATTTGTGGCATTCAAGTAATCTTGATCATAAAGACTTATGCTTTGACATCTTAAGCAAGCATCTAAGAGGAGATGTGGACCCGGGATGATTGGGTATAAGTCGAAGTGATCGAAGGTGTTTGAATAGCCTATAAAGTATTCACCACTCCTTGCGAGGAGATGTATACCCATGGCCTCTCGTCGGATTGTTACTAAAGTCTTTGGCCAAAGCATTACATGTTTAGAGTAAGGTACTCTTTGATACATGTGCAGTAACTAGAATCCGTAAGACGAGGAAATGATACTTGGGCTAGGTGTGACGTAGTAGCCTAGTGGGGACTGACACTATAGACCATGTCCTGAACCAAGTGGGTGTAAGATGAGTGAAGGGAATGGGGCACGATTCATTCGAGCTGCTGAAGGGTTTCATAAATAGTTCTGGATCAACCGTTGATCTTTTCGGTTAATTGGGGATCATGATGTACTACTAGGTGCCACTCATGATCATTCTATAATTAATGGTTAATTATAGACGGCCAATATAAACCGAGTACCTATTTGGTCACACGCACAACGAGCGTAATCCGAAGGATTTAAAACGAGCTTGAGAATGAGATTCTCAGACAGAGAGAAACTAAGTTTGGTTGAACCAAACGTGGAGCGAGCATGAAATCATTTTAGTCGCAATGGAAGCGTGGATGGGCCGTGTCTTGTGAAGACATAATGGATGAACCAAAATGGTTTGGTTCTAATCCAATGGAGGAGAATAAACCAAAGGGTTTGGTTTATTTTAAACGAATGAACCAAAGTTGGTTCGGTTCGTTTTAACTTAAAATAAACCATCATGGTTTGGTTTATTTTAACTTATATTAATGGAGCGGGTTAACGGGCCTTATGGTTATGATCTAATAATCATTAAGAGAATTAGTTCTCTATAAAAGAGGGCTTAAGGGTTTGTTAAGCCCTAATCCAATTCTCTTAACCTAGAGTTGCCGCCCACCTCCTCCCCTTTGAAGAAGTCGGCGCTAACCTTAGTGCTACCGCCCACCTCCTCTAACCGGCGACCAGCTTCTGCCATCTTCTCCACTTGCCGGCGTCGAGCTACTGCCGGAAGAGCTCCGGTGATCTCCCTTGGGTTCGGTAATAAGGTGAGCTTCCACCTTTCCTTTTTGGCCGACCCTATTCCTCCACCAAAGCTGTCCAGTTTTCTGGACAGCTTGTTTCCTTCTCGTTGGAGCATCGTTTGGATGACGTTTGGAGCTCCGACAGCGGTAGCCTTGCCGGGGATTCGATCTTCGATAATCCTCATAGGTGGAGGACAAAGGATTCGTCAAACGGTTGACGAATACCTCTCCGGAGAAGTGAGTTTTTGAGGACTCATTTTTGGATCCGAATTTGGATTCGGATCGTGATCTTCTCTCGATCACATCGTCTTCAACATGAGGCTAGTAACCCGTACGAAGACGAGGCTCGTGACTTGGTGAAGTCAACCCGAAGATACTCGGCGTGGATACGGATAGAGACGATTCTAGCAAGGATCGTTCCGGTTGATACCTTTCCCGCTACACGTGATACGTAAGGTATAAGTAGTTAAATTTTCTTTTATTGCAAAATTTAAATTTACGGTTATGTCTACACATGTTGTACTATGCATGCGTGTGATGTGTGTGTTGTAATAAATTAGATTTATTATTTTATTCCTTCCGCTGTGCTCATGTTTACGAAACATGTTCGAACACATACTCGCCGCGGTGCCGAAAATCAAACAGTGGTATCAGAGCCCAGGTTGTGTTTCGACATAATCGTAAAATGGTTTTGCGATAGTCATAATGATATTTCTAGAAATTTTCTACTTTTTGAAAGTTAGAAGTATTTATGGAAATTTTTCAATTTTGGAAAGTCTAGAAGTATTTATGGAAATCTTTCACTTTTGGAAAGTTGGAAGTATTTATGGAAATTGATATTTTCCATAAATAAAATATTTGATTAGATTTTGGAAATTTGTTTCCTAATTTAATCATGATTTATTTGGGAAATCAAATCTTAAAATATTTTATTTCCATAAGTAGTTTTGATGATTTAGGAAATTGGTTTCCTAAATTGACTTTCCTTAATCAACTATTTCCACAAATAAAATATGTGATTAGATTTGGAAATTTATTTCCAAATTTAATCATGATTTGATTTGGAGAATCAAATCATAAACATATTTTATTTCCATAAATAGTTATGACATATAAGGAAATATTGTACATGACATAATTGTATGCCATGTAATTGCATTAAAATGCATATCATTATGTCATGCGTGTCGTGACATGTAGATGTATGCCATGTATGTCATGTCATGTAGATAATAGTTATTTGCATGCAAAGAGGATGAGACATAAAAACCCTAACTCAATATTAAAGCCTACACCTTCCATTAATATGGTTAGAACCAGAGTTCCGTTTCTTGTTCGCGTTGTTGGACTCTCTCCAAGCCCGGCTCGAACCCGAACATGTTCAAACCATGGAATAGTTTAATACTAATATGGTAAGAGTTAGAGGTCAATCGTTAGCTTTGGTTGTTGGACTCTCTCCAAGCCGAGCTAATTGGTTGAATGCGCTCTAACCATATTAAAACTATTTCTCGATTAATGGGTTGGCTTTAACCTGGAGCATCGGCTTGTTGGACTCTCTCCAAGGTCGATGTTAAGGGAGGTGAAGTTGGGTGCTATGCATATGATGCATACTTGTTAATGTGTTAACAATCCGATGTATGTGTGAACATTCAATTAGTTGATAGCACATTGTGATAGTTGCATATACGTGATATGCAATCGGTATAGTTGATACCTACCATCGTAGTTATGAATGACTTGTTGGACTCTCTCCAAGGTTGTTCATACCCATTCGGAGATGGACCTATGATCTCCCGAAGTGATTTTGGGGTTTTTGAAATTCGAAAAATGAATGGGATTTATAAATGTATATTGATGCATTTTTAAAATCATTTTCTCATATATGCTCATTTTGTATTTCTAGGTCAATCGATTGATCATGACGTCTTTGAATTTGCGCACTATTTTGGATTCAAACAAACTGACTAGGCCTAACTTCCTGGACTGGCTTAGAAACCTGAGAATTGTTCTCAAGGTGGAAAAGCTAGCATATGTCCTTGAAGAGCCTCTTCCCAACCGTCCTAAGGATGATGCAACTCCAGACCAAATGTTGGTCTATCAGAAGCATGTGGCAGATTCTGAGCTGGCGAGTTGCATCATGCTAGCTGTGATGGTAGCTGAGCTGCAAAAGCAGCATGAGTATATGGATGCTAATACCATGGTCTTCCATCTTCATGAGTTATTTGCTGAGCAAGCGAGATCCGAAAGGTTCGAAGTCTCCAGGTTCCTCTTCACCACGAAGATGCAAGAAGGTTCGTCTGTAGTGCAGTTTGTGCTAAAGATGAACTGGTACATCGAGCGGCTAGCCACCCTCAGGTTTGTGATGGATCATGAGTTAAGTATTGACTTAATTATGCATTGTTTGCCCAAGAGTTTCTCACAATTTGTGATGAACTATCGGATGAACAAATTAGAATCCACTATTCCTGAGCTCCTCAATATGCTGAAGACTGTGGAGCCTTCTGTGAAGCATGAGGAGAAGGCGGTTCTGTTAGTTGATTCCTCAAAGAAAGGTTCTAAGAGGAAGGAAATAGAATAGAAGAAAGGGAATAACAAGAAGGCAAAGAAGGCAGAACCAGCACAAAAGGGCACTTGCCATCACTGTGGCAAGGAAGGCCACTGGCGAAGAAACTGCAAGATTTATCTTGAGTCCATGAAGAAGAAGAAGGCATCTGATGCTCCATCCTCTTCAGGTATCTTCGTTATTGATTGTCATTCTATTTCCTTAGACACTTGGGTATTGGATACTGGGTGTGACTCACATATATGTAATGACATACAGGGGCTAAGGAATAGAAGAAGACTCATCAGAGGGGAGTCAAATTTGCGAGTTGGCAATGGAGCAAAGGTTGCTGCGGTCGCCATCGGAACTTATTTGTTGAAGCTCCCTAGTGGACTAGTCTTGGAACTGAACAATTACTATTGTGTTCCTTCTCTAATAAAGAACATTGTTTCTATTTCCTGCTTAAATAGAAATGGTTTCCATTTGACGTTTAGTAACAATTATTGTTATATAACTTTGAATGGCGTACTTTATGGAACTGGAACTTTGAGCAATTGCATTTATACATTGGACGTATCTAGTGACATTTTCAATATCGAAGCGAGCAACAAGCGTGCTCGAAAGGATAATCAATTAGACTCCTACATGTGGCATTGTCGTCTTGTCCATGTAAGCAAGAAACGCATGTCCGAATTACACCGATGTGGAATTCTGGAATTGTTTGAATTAGATTCATACGATACATGCGAATCATGTTTAAAAGGCAAGATGACTAAGTTACCTTTTTCAGGAAAAGGTGAACGAGTGGGAGAGTTACTAGGTCTGATACATACTGATGTATGTGGACCTATGTCAACTCAAGCTTTAAGAGGCTATAGCTACTTCATTACCTTCACCGATGATCACTCACGGTTTGAGTATGTGTTCTTGATGAAACACAAGTCTGAAGCCTTTGAAAGGTTCAAAGAATTCAGAAATGAAGTAGAGAAACAACATGACAAGAGTATTAAAATACTTCGATCGGATCGAGGTGGTCAATACTTAACTCAAGAGTTTCTTGATTATCTAAGAGACAATAGTATATTGTCTCAATGGACTCCGCCATATACACCACAGCATAATGGTGTATCTGAGAGGCGTAACTGGACCTTGTTAGACATGGTCAAGTCAATGATGAATCATGCGAATCTTCCCAAGTCCTTTTGAGGCTATGCACTTCAGACAACTATTTACTTGTTAAACAGAATGCCAACCAAGGTAGTCTCTACTACTCCATATGAGATATGGAATAGTAAGAAACCTCATGTATCTTACTTGAAGATATGGGGTTGTCCTGCTTATGTGAATCGGACTGTATCAGACAAATTGGATGCTAAGTCTGATAAATGTCTATTTATTGGATACCCTAAGGAAACAAGGGGTTACCAATTCTATCATCCTGTGGAACAAAAGGTGTTTGTTTCAAGGCATGCTGTGTTTCTAGAGAAAGAGTTTCTCTTGCAAGAAAATAGTGGGAGTGTCGTCGAGCTTGAGAGACTCAAATAGACATTGATGAGATACCTGGTGAAGCACAACAGCCTATAACTCATAGTGATGAGCAATCAGCTGGACCTACTGTAACACCACATCTTCGTAGATCTGGTAGAACACGCAACATTCTTGAGAGATATGGATTTCTCGTAAGTGAATCGAACGACGTGTTACTCATTGATGATGAGGAGCCTACCAGTTATGAAGAAGTGCTAACAAGTTCAGAAAGGGATAAATGGCTTGATGCCATGAAGTCAGAAATGGATTCCATGTATGAAAACCAAGTTTGGAACTTGGTTGACCCACCTAAAGGCATCAAGCCTATAGGGTGCAAGTGGGTTTTCAAGAAGAAAACCAACATGGATGGTAATGTGATTACCTATAAAGCTAGATTAGTGGCGAAAGGATATCGTCAAAAATAAGGTGTTGATTATGACGAAACCTATTCGCCTGTAGCTATGCTTAAATCCATTCGGATGCTCCTGTCCATAGCAGCTCATTATGATTATGAGATATGGCAGATAAATGTTAAAACAACTTTCCTTAATGGAAACCTGCTCGAGGACGTGTATATGATACAACCTGAGGGTTTCACATCGATTGATAAAACCAAGGTATGCAAATTGCGACGGTCCATATATGGATTGAAGCAAGCATCCAGGAGCTGGAATATCCATTTTGATGAGACAATCAAAAAGTTTGATTTCTCACAAAATCCAGACGAACCTTGTGTGTACAAGAAGGTTAGTGGGAGTGCAGTCGTGTTCCTAGTATTGTATGTCGATTACATATTACTTATAGGAAATGATGTTTCAATCTTACAGTCAGTTAAGGTTTGGTTATCCAAGACATTCTCCATGAAAGACCTGGGAGAAGCAACCTACATCCTCGGGATTAAGATCTATAGAGATAGATCGAAACGGTTGCTTGGTCTTTCGCAGTCTACATATATAGACCAAGTGCTAAAGTGGTTTAGCATGTCGGAATCCAAGAAAGGTTTCCTACCCATCAGGCATGGGGCACACCTTTAGAAGTCTATGTATCCGCGCACAGAAGACGAGAGGATTTGCATGAGTAAGATTCCCTATGCATCCGCAATATGATCTATCATGTATGCTATGTTATGTACGAGGACCGATGTATCGTATGCTCTTAGTGTCACGAGCAGATACCAGTCTGATCCAGGAATGGATCATTGGGTGGCTGTAAAGACGATCCTTAAGTACTTAAGAAGAACTAAGGTTGTGTTCCTAATATATGGAGAAGGGGACATGGTGATATGCGGGTATACGGATGCCAGCTTCCAGACAGACAAGGATGATTCCAGGTCTCAGTCTGGATACGTGTTCACCTTGAATGGGGGCGAGTGAGTTGGAAAAGTTCCAAACAAGACACTGTAGCGGATTCTACCACTGAGGCAGAATACATTGTAGCTTCAGGCAAGAGTTGTGCTTCGTTCAGTTGTGTTGCTTCAAGTATCCCTTCGAATTTTATGAAGATGACATTGAAGCAATACGATTACTGGAAACAATCAGCAAGTGCAGCCAAAGAGCCAAAGTCATATAAACATTGAGCATTGAACTATAGTATCAGGAGTCACAGTGGGGAAAAATACCGTCGATAATGCCAATCTTTAAGAACTTGCGGATCCTTTGACTAAAATATTACCTGTAAGTTTGAATGTAACGACTTATGGTATTGGATATAGTAGTGATTGGCATTAGGAAAAGTGGGAGTCTATTAGTAATATATGAGAGATGTCCTAAGGCAATTGCCTTATGTATGAATCATTTATATGATAAATGAAGATTCACTATTTGAGTATACATGGTTTCATGTATTTGATTGGATCATAAACTCATTTACTGAATGTCCGCGATACGACTCACAACATGAGAAAATTTGTGATTGGATCACAACTAGTGAGTATCTCTACATGTGTAATTGTGATGTATCAGAATTATCCCTAGTCGATGAATTGTTGGATTTGGACACCATCAATTCTGTCGAGACTAGCATGAGGTATACTCCTTGGTGTATCCAAGCAGCTGATTCTCACTGGCTGGAGACATTGTGATGTCCGGAGATAATCGTCGATGCTAGTTATGGTAACTAGTTCATTGAAGTGACCAACCGTAAGACTTCATATGGTTCTCTGCATATATAGATATGTCAATGATGTTCTTACTGTAGCTTAAGTGCGATGTTCCTTTGACTTGCGGTATTCAAGTCATCTTGATCATAAAGACTTATCCTTTGACATCTAAAGCAAGCATCTCTGAGGAGATGTGGACCCGGGATGATTGGGTATAAGTCGAAGTGATCGAAGGTGTTTGAATAGCCTA
The DNA here is from genome assembly GCA_025175895.1 of Wurfbainia villosa. Taxonomy (NCBI): domain Eukaryota; kingdom Viridiplantae; phylum Streptophyta; class Magnoliopsida; order Zingiberales; family Zingiberaceae; genus Wurfbainia; species Wurfbainia villosa. The sequence continues at coordinate 60,740,778 of CM045990.1, read as the reverse complement.
TAAAGGATTCACCACTTCTTGCGAGGAGATGTATACCCATGGCCTTTCGTCGGATTGTTACTAAAGTCTTTGTCCAAAGCATTACATGTTTAGAGTAAGGTACTCTTCGATACCTGTGCAGTAACTAGAATCCGTAGGACGAGGAAATGATACTTGGGCTAGGTGTGACGTAGTCAGCTTAGTGGGGACTGACAATATAGACCATGTCCTGAACCAAGTGGGTATAAGATGAGTGAAGGGAATGGGGTGTTGGTGTAGTGAGGCACCGAAATCGAACCTGTGTTTTGATTATAGAAAAGACACAAGTTTAAGTCTATTTTGTTATCTCATGAGTCTACTTGAGTGTGCAGAAACAGGTTAAGCTTGAGTTAGAGATCTGCGACACAGTAAGTGCAAGGTAAGACTCATGTCCGATGAGCGTAAGTGAGGTCGGATCCTCCGTTTAGGAGTTGATCTTAGGCGACAATCCGACCCAAAACTTTCCATGAAAGTCTAAGTTGAGATCGGATGGTTAAAAACCATCTAAATCCATCACATTTAATATTTCTACATATTTCTTTGAGCTAGCCCTTGTTTGAATTCGAAGTTACTCTAATTCGAATTAAAATTAGAATTCGAATTTAAAATTAGAACTCGAATTGAAATAAAATTAAATAACTAAAGTATCCTGAAAATGGGCAAAAGGAACTAAAAGCAAGGTGGCAACTTATCCCCCAAATCTTGGTGAGGTGGCCAGTCAAAAGCAAGGTGGAAACTTATCCCTCAATTGGTGGTGAGGTGGCGGATCTCAAGTGGCGGACAAGGCTTCAAATAGAGGGGGTGCTTCACATCTTAGATACAACAATTATTACAAAGCTCTCAAAGCGCCTCACAACTCCGCTCTTCTACGGCACGCTACTACAGCAAGTGTTGCCAACACGAGCTTCAGATTAAAGTGTTGGTAATCATTTTTGTCTATTAATTTAAGTTGTTTTTTTCGATCTTTTATATCAAAAAGGAGAGAGTGTCTTGTCTCTCATCCTTTTGTTTTTGTCGAAAGTTTTGTAATCGTAACTCCTACCTCCAACGAGGAGTGTTTTAGTGATTGCCCTCGTCGTGGTCTAGGACCATTAGGGCCTTGGATTAGCGATTGGTTGGCGTGAACCAAGTAAAACTCCTTGTGTCCATCTCTTTTTCGCTGCGTTTATCTCTCACTTATCGTTTTTACAACAAAAGAAAAGAAAAATCATTTTGCTATTCACCCCCTCTCTAGCGCTCATTTCGATCCTACAATTGGTATCGAGTAGGGGCACTCAAATTTGGTGAAACCACCAATTTGAGTAATTTTATTTCTTTTGTTTCCTATGTTTCGCTCACGTTAATTTTTGTGTTTTTTTTTAATTTTTCTAAATTTTTTTTCATGCTTTTCTTTAATTTAATTTTTATCGCTTTTAATCTTTCTATTGATCATCCTAACAAAAAACTCTTAATTACGATTTTTTTAATTCTATTACTGATTAAAATTAGTTTTCCGAAATTAAAAATTCTTTCATATTTTTTAAAACACTTAAATTTTTCAAACCCTAAAATCTTTATATTTATAAAGTTTTCTCGTTAATCTTAGCATTGAATTAAATCTTATTTCCACTAAAATAGATTTTCAATCAATTTTCAAATTTAATCAATTAAAATCAATTAAAAACTTATTTTAATTTTTAAATCTTGTCTAGAATATAAGTTTGGTTTTAATATTTTTTACTTAATTTAAACATTAGATTTTTTTCTACAAAATAGTTTTTAATTAATTTTCGAAATTAATTAATTAATTAATTTTTTACAGAATTAAAATTAATTTTCTAATCGATTAATCTATTGATTGATTTATTTATCTTTTCTTCTTCCGCACTACTAATCCAAGATGCAAGTCTTGGGACCTTTGTTGTTCTGTGTTTTTCTTTTTTTTTTTCTTCTTACCATTTCGTGTTAATGGCCCATCTCGAGGTTTTAGCGTCTCACCACCGCTTTACAACGGTGGACGATTTCCGTTCTTGGAAAGGTCGGATGGAGTGCTTCCTAAAACCCAAATAGAGATGTGGATTGTGATCCAAATCGGGTTCACCCTTCCTACTAATGAAGAAGGTGAATCCTTGGATTACAATGGTCCATTACCACTAAATGACAAAGTCGAGGCAGATGCAAAGGCGACTCAAATCCTGCAGTGCGGGCTATCCAAGGAGGAGCTGAACCGAGTCGGACCCTTCATCAGCGCAAGAGATCTCTGGACGAGGCTGATCGAGTTACACGAAGGATCGGATCAAGCTAAGGTTTGCAAATGCGATTTGTTGTTCAATAAATTGTACGCACTAAAAATGCAGGAACACGAGACGGCAACACAATTGCATGCCCGTGTCCAGGACATAGTCAACCAGCTGCATTCAATAGGACAGAAAGTCGAAAACCGAGATCTAATTAGGTATGTTCTAAATTCTTTCCCTAGGACCACCTTGTGGGCATCCATGGCCGATGGCTACAAGGTATCCAAGGACCTAGCTAAAGTTAGAATAGACGAATTATTCTCATATTTCGAATTACATGAGTAGTCCAACTCAGAACCCGAGAGGGGTATAGTCTTGTTTGGAAGTTCAAAGAAGAAGAAAATCGCAAGCAAGCCACCACCAACCGAGGAGGAAGACGAGTCCGAAGAAGAAGTTGACCCGGAGTTGACTGCCGAACTAATGAACCTAGCTCGAAGGATAGCCAAGGGACGAAAGCGAACCACGACTCGACCCAACCAAGGTAAGCCTAAAAGTTCTAATATTAGGTGTTATGAGTGCAATAGGTTTGGACATATCAAGTCCGAGTGCCCTAAGCTCAGCCACCAAGCACCTAAGCACAAGAAGGCCCTCAACGCGACATGGGAAGAAGCGTCATCCGAAGAAGACGAAGACCACGTCTTCATGGTGAAATCGATTGAGTCAGACACGGAGACCGAACCTGAACTTGAGTTAGAACGTGAGGATGACTCGGACTACGAAGCTACCTTCAAGTCAAGCCACGGATACGCATCCGGTTCAAAAGATACCCTTAAAGTGAGTCGAACTTTATTTAATACTTTACATAATACGGTTAGGTTTTTGTCTAGGAAATTATTTAAGTCCGAGTCCAAGGTCGAGACCCTGGTTGAGGAGGTCAAACTCCTCAAACACAAGGTCTCCCTAACCTCTTCGACTAGTCAAGTTCGAGAAGAGGACCCAACTCGAGCTGAAAAGCTCGAAGTTGAGAACTCTCTCTTGAAAAGTCAAGTTGAAGATCTTAGGAACACGTTGGAAAGGTTCACTTCGGGATCCAAAGGACTTGACCTCCTACTTGGATCTCAAAGTGTCGTGTACAACAAGGCTGGACTAGGGTTCAACTCAAACACGACTAATAGGTCGTATATATCGATTGTAAGTCGACATAGGAAACATGTCCAAGCATGGGTCCCTAAGAACTTTTTGATTTCAACTATAGGATCCAACCCATACTGGGTTCCCAAGGACCAAATCCACTATGTAGATCGACCGAACCGATTCAACGGTCTAGGGGGAGCCAGTACAAAACATGTTTGTGCTTTAACTTAGAAATTGTATGCTTAGAATTTTTTTTTAAAACTTGTGAACTCACTTAGAACACGTACATAACCAACTAAAATCCTTCGAAAAGATTGAGCCTCGGGGAGCCTCTTTTTAAAAATAACCAGTTAGACTAGGAAATAGTCTTAGGTGAGTCAAGTCATCATTTTCTTGAAAATGACTTTGTCTAAGGAAGTGGTCGATGATCCGATAAAAGAAGGCCCCTGTGCTTCGCCATGACCTGGAAGCCATGATCTTGAAAAGGTAAACTTGACAAGCCTAGGGTCAAATCCAAATCTAACATAAAATTACTTGAACCTAAATGCACTTAATCAACTTAATTGGAAGTCATCTCATAAAAAACACATAAGTATAACATGCTTGATCATATAGACACAGGTGAGATGACCTAGGTTTAACAACTTACAACCAATATTTAAAAAAAAAAAATCTAACATCCAATCCAACCACCTTGTGTGTAGGATCAATGGATGTTGGATAGCGGTTGCTCCCGACACATGACCGGGGATCAACTCAAATTCACAAAGCTTCGATTCAAACGACAAGGATCGGTAGCCTTTGGGAATAGCGGCAAGCTCAAAATCATCGGATCAGGTGATATCGAGCTTAACTCGAATTTTATTATTAAAAATGTATTACTTGTAGAGAATTTTGAATATAACCTGCTTAGCGTAAGCCAATTATGTGACAATAACTATAAGGTCATATTTTTAGAAAATGAATGTGTAATTAAAACAAATAAAACAGCTAAAATAATACTCAAAGGAACTAGGACAAATAATATTTATACAATTAACTTAATCAAATCCTCAGCCAAATGTCTTATGACATAGGAAGAGGAATCATGGTTGTGGCACCGACGACTCGGTCACTCGCACCCAAGACTCGTCCACAAGATGAGTTAGAGTGGCTTAGTCAGAGGCTTACCCAACCTCAACAATTTGGTTAATAAAATCTGTAATGCTTGTCAACAAGGAAAACAACCTAGGACACAACACAAGTTAACTAACCAAGAACGAACCTCAAGTGTACTTGAGCTCCTGCATATGGATCTATTCGATTCACATGGAGCCAAGTCACTCAATAGAAGTCAATATTGCTTAGTCATAATTGACGACTACTCCAGGTTTACCTGGGTTAGGTTCATCAAACATAAAAATGATACCCTAGATCAATTAATCAATCTATTCAAATTAATCGAGAATAAAAAACCCTTAAGGTCAAAAGACTTAGAAGCGATCATGGTGGTGAATTCGAAAATCAAAGGTTCACCGACTTCTGTAACCTAAACGGATACCACCATGAATTCTCTTGCCCTAGGACCCCTCAACAAAATGGCCTAGTGGAGCGGAAAAACTGAACTCTACAAGAAGCTGCTAGTACCATGTTGAACGAATACGACCTACCTGATAGGTTTTGGGCAGAAGCCGTTAGCATGGCTTGCTATGTCCAGAATAGGATCCTTATGGTAAAGAGGCACCTTAAGACCTCGTACGAGATTTATCATAATAAAGTACCCAACATCAAGTACTTTAGGGTATTTGAATGTAAATTACATATCTTAAACACTAAGAACCAACTAGAGAAATTCAAATCCAAAACCTCCACCGGAATCTTCTTAGGATACTCAACCACGAGTAGGGCCTATAGGGTATATAACCACGATACCCTTAAACTCGAAGAGACTATTAATGTAGTGTTCGATGAAGTACCCGAACCTACAAAACCCTTAATGACCCCAAGTGTTGAGCCCACTGATACCAAACTCGTCTCCGACCCTGAGATCGAGTCTAATCTACATCAACCAACTTCTCTTGTCGACCAAGTGACAAGTGATCCGAGTCAAACTAGTGTTCAACCAAGTCACCCCATTGATCAAGCATTAGGTGACACAAACCCAACCCAATCTAGGATTCAGACTAACCACCCTATCAATCAAGTGATAGGAGATCCTAATCTAGGAGTTTGAACTAGAGCATCCTATAGGAACCTTAGTCAAATTTCCTTAATTTCAAAGATAGAACCCAAATCAATTGAACAAGCTCTTCTTGATCCCGATTGGATTATTACAATGCAAGAAGAGCTAGCTCAATTTACTAGGAATGAAGTGTGGGAATTAGTACCACCACCTAAAGACAAAACGATAATTGGAAAAAGGTGGGTGTTTCGAAATAAGCTTGATGATAAAGGTGAAGTAGTTAGAAACAAGGCTAGGTTAGTCGCCAAAGGGTTTAGTCAAGTCGAAGGCTTAGATTATGACGAAACCTATGCCCCAGTAGCTAGACTCGAATCCATTCGAATGTTGCTAGCTTATGCCGCACATCGAGGATTTAAGCTGTTTCAAATGGATGTTAAGTTGGCATTCTTAAATGGATACATTAAAGAAGAAGTTTATGTTAGCCAACCCCCCGGATTCGAAAATCTAGATAAACCCGACCATGTTCTAAAACTTAAGAAAGCTCTCTATGGACTTAAACAAGCTCCTCAAGCTTAGTACGAGAGACTTTCAATCCATCTTAAGTCAATAGGGTTTAACCAAGGCTTAGTTGACCCAACTCTCTTCGTAAAAACCTTAGGTAAAGAAATATTCATAGCTCAAATTTACGTAGACGATATAATTTTTGGAACCTCCTAACTCATTTACTAAACGAGTTTGTTTCACTCATGGAAAGTGAGTTCGAAATGAACTTGGTAGGCGAGTTAAGTTTCTTTTTAGGTCTACAAATTAAACAAACTAAGGATGGTATATACCTATATCAACAAAAATACACTAAGGAGTTAATTAAAAGATTTGGAATGCAAGACGCTAAGATAATAAACACCCCAATGGCGATTAATGTTAACATAGGAGAAGACCTAGAAAGTAAGTCCATTGACTTAAAGTACTATAGGAGCGCGATAGGAAGTCTCCTATACTTAACTGCGAGTCGACCCGACATCCTATTCGCAGTAAGTATGTGCGCCAGGTTTCAAACCTGTGCTAAGGAGTCTCACCTAACCCTAGTTAAGCGTATCCTTAGATATCTTAAGGGTACACTTAACGTTGGTATTTGGTACCCTAGATCTACGGAGTTCGAACTAATCGGCTACTCCGATTCGAATTATGCCGGTAGTAAACTCGATAGAAAGAGCACGAGTGGTTGTTGTCAACTACTCGGCTCGAGTCTAGTGAGTTGGTGGTTGGTGCAGTAGGAAGCAACATTGTGTTGCCTTATCTATCACCGAAGCCGAATACGTTGCGATGGGTGAGTGTGTAACTCAGCTACTTTGGATGAAGCACACTCTCCGAGACTTTAGGTTGGACTTCACCAAAACTAAAATTTTTGTAGACAACATAAGTTCGATAAATCTAACTAAGAACCGTATATGCCATTCAAGGACAAAGCATATAGAAGTAAAACACCATTTCATTCGAGAACATGTAGCCAACGGCTCCATACAACTCGAATATGTTGACTCGAAGTCTAACCTAGCAGACCTATTTACTAAACCACTACCCGAAGCCAAATTTAGTCTCTTGAGACGAAAATTGGGCTTGTGCGTAATAGAATAGGTTAGCAAAAGTTTTCAAATGCTATTTTCAAAAATTTTATTTTTCTCATTTTTTTTTTCTTTATGCAAATGGAACTAGTTTAGGACTTCCCCTAGATATCATGATCCTATAGATTTAAGGAGACAACACATCTCACAACACATAGGGTTAATGTGTTTGTTTATTAAGCCACCTAAAACGGCGTGAGATATTAGGACCCTACTCCAGGTTCCAAGATGTAGATCAAGTGCATCAATATGAACCTCAGAGTATAAATATGCAACTAATATTAACCAACTCTAAGCAGGACTTGTTGATAATATCATTTCAATCAAGTCAAACTAGAGTTGAACATTTAGATGAATTATTTTCACATACTATTTTCAAAATCATCATGCTTGGACTTAGGGTTTTCTTAAACCCCCCCCCCCCACTTTTTTCTTGATTTATGTCAAAAGGGGGAGAAAAGGCCAAAATTAAGGTTCAATAAATTCAAATTTTTGAATTTGATAACTTAACTTAAAACTTTGATTCTGGCCTAAGTTAGGCCTTGTTTGGGAGGAGGGGAGGGGAGTGTAAGTAATGGAAGGGGAATGGAGGGGAGGGGAAAGGATATTTACACCCCAAATTGGGGTGTAAGAAAAGTCCAGTTTTTGTGAGGAGGAGGGGTATAAATTCACCTTCATTCCCTTCCCTTCCCCTCCCTTTCCCTTTCCCTCACTTCTTCCCAAACAGGGATAAACTTTTTTTCTTCCTTATTTACCCTTACCCTTCCATTACTTACCCCTCCCTCACCTCCTCCCAAACAAGCCCTTAAGGGGGAGTAAGGTTAAGGTTTCAACTCTTCGGAATTGAAAACTTTAAAGGCCCAAGTTAAGAAATCAAAAGTTAAACCTTTTGAATAATTAACCTTTTGACTTAACTTTTGATTACTTAACTTGCACTTATTTTTGACTCTAAGGAGCCTAAGTTAAGTAATGTCATTTACTTAACTCGTTATCTTTTGTGTTTGGAGAACTAAAAGTCTTTTTCAAGTACTCACCCTCGGTCAAGGGGGAGGGTTCCTATAAGGGGAGAACTTGAGAAATATTTTTACTACTCATACTTTTGCTTCATGTCTTTACTGTTTCATGCACTTAATTTCCTTAACTTTGTGTGTTTTTTCCATAGATCAAAAAGGGGGAGATTGTTGGTGCAGTGAGGCACCGAAATCGAACCTGTGTTTTGATTATAGCAAAGACACAAGGTTAAGTCTATTTTGTTATCTCATGAGTCTACTTGAGTGTGCAGAAATAGGTTAAGCTTGAGTTAGAGATCTGCGACACAGTAAGTGCAAGGTAAGACTCGTGTCCGACGAGCGTAAAGTTACGTATTATAAAGAATTCAGAAATGAGGCTAGAAACAACATGTAAGTGACTAAAAAATGCTTGATGGATAAAGGTGGTGAATACTTAGAAACCATCTAAATCCATCACATTTAATATTTCTACATATTGATTTGAGCTAACCCTTGTTTGAATTCGAAGTTACTCTAATTCGAATTAAAATTAGAATTCGAATTAAAATTAGAACTCGAATTGAAATAAAATTAAATAACTAAAGTATCCTGAAAATGGGCAAAAGGAACTAAAAGCAAGGTGGCAACTTATCCCCCAAATCTTGGTGAGGTGGCCGGTCAAAAGCAAGGTGGAAACTTATCCCTCAATTGGTGGTGAGGTGGCCGGATCTCAAGTGGGCGGACAAGGCTTCAAATAGAGGGGGGTGCTTCACATCTTAGATACAACAATTATTACAAAGCTCTCAAACGTATCCTGGCGCGCTCTTCTCTGGCAGCGCTACTACAACGAAGTGCTACCAACACAAAGCTTCACCGTTAAAGTGTTGGTAATCATTTTAGTCGATTAATTTAAGTTGTGTTTTTCGAGCTTTTATATCAAAAAGGAGAGAGGGGCTTGTCTCTCATCCTTGTGTTTTTGTCGAAAGTTTTGTAATCGTAACTCCTACCTCCAACGAGGAGGAGTGTTTTAGTGATTGCCCTCCGTACGTGGTCTAGGACCATTAGGGCCTTGGATTAGCAGCCGGTTGGCTGTGAACCAAGTAAAACTCCTTGTGTCCATCTCTTTTTCGCTACGTTTATCTCTCACTTATCGTTTTTACAACAAAAGAAAAGAAAAACCATTTTGCGCTATTCACCCCCCCCCTCTAGCGCTCATTTCGATCCTACATGGGGCACAATTCATTCGAGCTGCTGAAGGGTTTCAGAAATAGTTCTGGATCAACCGTTGATCTTTTCGGTTAATTGGGGATCATGATGTACTACTAGGTGTCACTTATGATCGTTCTATAATTAATGGTTAATTATAGACGACCAACATAAACCGAGAACCTATTTGGTCACATGCACAACGAGCGTAATCCAAAGGATTTAAAACGAGCTTGAGAATGAGATTCTCAGACCGAGAGAAACTAGGTTTGGTTGGACCAAACGTGGAGCGAGCATGAAATCGTTTCAGTCACAATGGAAGCGTGGATGGGTCGTGTCTTGTGAAGACATAATGGATGAACCAAAATGGTTTGGTTCTAATCCAATGGAGGAGAATAAACCAAAGGGTTTGGTTTATTTTAAACGAATGAACCAAAGTTGGTTCGGTTCGTTTTAACTTAAAATAAACCATCATGGTTTGGTTTATTTTAACTTATATTAATGGAGCGGGTTAACGGGCCTTATGGTTATGATCCAATAACCATTAAGAGAATTAGTTCTCTAAAAAAGAGGGCTTAAGGGTTTGTTAAGCCCTAATCAAATTCCCTTAACCTAGAGTTACCGCCCACCTCCTCCCCTTTGAAGAAGTCAGCGCCAAGCCTAGTGCTGCCACCCAACTCCTCCAACCGGTGACCAGCTGCTGCCGTCTTTTCCACTTGCAGGCATCGAGCTGCTGCCGGAAGAGCTCCGGTGATCTCCCTTGGGTTCGGTAATAAGGTGAGCTTCCACCTTTCCTTTTTGGCCGGCCCTACTCCTCCACCAAAGCTGTCCAGTTTTCTGGACAGCTTGTTTCCTTCTCGTCGGAGCATCGTTTGGACGACGTTTGGAGCTCCGACAGCGGTAGCCTTGCCAGGGATTCGATCTCCGGTAATCCTCATAGGTGGAGGACGAAGGATTCGTCAAACGGTTGATGAATACCTCTCCGGAGAAGCTAGTTTTTGAGGACTCATTTTTGGATCCGAATTTTGATTCGGATCGTGATCTTCTCTCAATCACATCGTCTTCAACACGAGGCTAGTAACTCATACGAAGACGAGGCTCGTGACTTGGTGAAGTCATCCCGAAGATACTCGGCGTGGATACGGATAGAGACAATTCTAGCAAGGATCGTTCCGGTTGATGCCTTTCCCGCTACACGTGATACGTAAGGTATACGTAGTTAAATTTCCTTTTATTGCAAAATTTAAATTTACAGTTATGTCTACACATGTTGTACTATGCATGCGTGTGATGTGTGTGTTGTAATAAATTAGATTTATTATTTTATTCCTTCCGCTGTGCACATGTTTACGAAACTTGTTCGAACACACACTCGCCGCGGTGCCGGAAACCCAACACTATTCACCCCCCCTCTAGCTTCCAAACGATCACCAACAAGTGGTATCGGAGCCTGGATTGCTTCGGAAGATCTAGCAATCAACCGGAGCAAAGATGGCTTTTCAAGAGGGGTATAGCACAGCGAGGCCTCCGTTCTTCGACGGCAACGACTTCGGATATTGGAAAGGTAGGATGGAGTATTACTTAATGAATGATATTGAGAATTGGTTTAGTGTTGTAGATGGTTTTGAGAAGCCGGTCGACGAATTTGGAGCACCACTACCGACAAAAGATTGGACAAGAGAGATGGCCAAGAAAGCACAAGCAAATGCAAAAGCAACGACCACACTTCAATGTGGTCTATCCAAGGAGCACCTCTCTAAAGTCGGGCCCTTCAACTCCGCAAAAGAACTTTGGGAGAAGCTTATCGAACTCAACGAAGGATCCAAAGAAACAAGAAGGGCCAAGAGAGATCTTTTGATTGGCCAACTCCAAAGCTTCACCATGAAGATAAACGAGACCGTGAGCCAAATGCATGGGTGTTTCAAGGAAGTAGTCAACGGACTACATGTTATAGGTGAGAAGGTCGAAAACCGAGACCTTGTAAGGTATGTGTTACAAGCTTTCCCTAGAACCACCTTATGGGCTTCAATGGTAGATGCCTATAAGGTCTCTAGGGATCTTTCATTAGTCAAGTTAGATGAGCTATTTTGTGAATTTAAATTACATGAACAAGCTAACACTTCATCCAAAGAGAAGGGTATAGCTCTTTTTGTAGGAAAGAAGGAGAAGAAGAAGAAGGAGAAGAAGGAAGTGTCCTCCTCATCCGAATCTGAGGAAGACTCATCAAGTAGTGAAGATGAGTTATCGGCAAGTGAGGTGGCACATTACGTCAAGAAGTTTGGTGGGAAGTCAAGGAGACTCACCAAGAAAGATGTAAAGAGGATGTTCCAATCCTCAAGAGGTAAATCTTCAAATAATTCAAATTCTACCGCTAATGTGACTTGTTTTGGTTGCAACAAGAAAGGGCATATAAAGCCAAATTTCCCGGAACTAAAGAAGAAGGAGGAGAAGGAAAAGAAAAAGAAGGAAAAGAAGGAGAAGAAGAAGAAGGAGGTGATGGTGGCACAAACATGGGACACTCTAAGCATGGAGGAGTCTTCCGACGATGAAGAAGTTTGTCATGCCACCCAGAATCTAGCCCCCATGGCATTAGAGGAAGTAGCCGAGAGCTCAAGCGAGGAGTCTTCTTCCTCTTCAAGCGATGAATCATCATCAAGTGATGATGATGAGGTAAACAACTCACCTAACGTAGATTTACTTTACAAGACTATTGCATGTTTACAAAATGCGTTAAATAGATCGAAAAATAGGATTAAGGATCTAAAATTAGAGATCAAATCACTTAAGAGTGTAGATTCATCATGTGGTAAACCATCTAGTGATATTGATGAATGTACTCTTAGGGATGAAAATGATGAGTTAAGAAAAGAAATAGGTAAATTAAGAGCATGCTTAGAAAAATTCACCAATGGTTCAAAATACCTAGACATGATTATTAAGGATCAAAGGGCAATCTACAACAAGGTCAGATTAGGATATAGGCCTAAGGAAAAAGAGGTAGCATTTACATCTCTTGTTAGTAGAAAATCAATAATTAAAAGCAAGGGGAGAAAGGCATGGGTACCTAAGGAATTTTTAATTGATACTAGTGGTCCTAAGATTTAGGTACCTAAGGATTGTGTTTTTCATGTGATATAGGTAGAAGAATAAAGCTTGTGGATAGTTGATAGTGGATGCTCAAAACATATGACCGGGGATGAGAGAAAATTCTCCACTATCAACCACACTAGCAAAGGAAAAGTCTCATTTGGTAATAGCGGAAAACTTAAGATTCTAGGAAAGGGCACAATTGAGGTATCCCCCAATCTTGCCATTCATAAAGTGCTATTAGTTAAAAATATGAAATTTAATTTACTTAGTGTAAGTCAACTATGTGATGCAAACTTTGATGTTAGATTTGATTCCTCAAAATGTTTTATAAGACACAAACCTCTAAATGATTGCATGTTAGTAGGTTTTAGGAAATCAAATATATATTATGTTGATTTATCCTATGCTACTAATGCTTCCACTAAGTGTCTTATTGCAAAAGAGGAAGAAAGTTGGCTTTGGCATAGGAGGCTAGGACACATAAACATGAAGAACATAGCAAAAATAGCAAAAATAAAGTTAGTCAAAGGGTTGCCCAAAGTCAAATTTCTCAAGGACAAGATGTATGATGCATGCCAAGAAGGGAAACAATCAAAAACATCACACAAAGGTAAAAATTTACTTAGTACCGCCTTACCCTTAGAACTTTTACATATGGATTTATTTGATTGCCATAGTACCCCCTCTATGATTGGTAGTAAATATTGCTTGGTAATAGTAGATGATTTCTCTAGGTTTACTTGGGTATTTTTCTTGAAAAATAAAGATGAAACCTTAGGAATAATCATAGGATTTAGCAAAAGAGTAGAAAATGAAAGAAAACTCAAAATCAACAGGATCCGTAGTGATCATGGTGGAGAATTTGAGAATTCTAATTTTTCAACTTTTTGCTTAGAACAAGGGTACAAGCATGAGTTTTCTTGTCCTAAAACACCCCAACAAAATGGGGTTGTGGAAAGGAAAAATCGTGCCCTACAAGAAGTGGCTAGGACAATGCTTAATGCATACTCCTTACCTAGCTACTTGTGGGTGGAAGCAATTAATACCGCTTGTTATATCCAAAATAGGGTATTGATTCATAGGTTTTTAGGAAAAACTCCATTTGAATTGTGGAATGGTACAATTCCAACAATTCATTATTTTAAGGTCTTTGGATGTAAAGTTTATATATTAAATACCAAAGACAACTTAGGTAAGTTTGAGTCCAAAGCGGATGAGAGAATCCTAGTTGGATACTCATCCACTAGTGTAGGATATAGAGTTTACAATAAAAGGACTCAAAAGATTGAAGAATCTTTAAATGTTCAATTTGATGAAACTTCCAATACATACCCTAGGAAATCCTCTATTGATGATGATATTAGTAATGAAAATCAAGAAATTACCGAACAATTTCAAGATTTAACCCTAGGGGGTAATGATAAAGGGGGAGGATTGAATCAAGGGGGAGTAAGGGATGATTCCGATGATGAGCATAGGATTGAGGTTGATCATGATCAAAACCAAAGTAGTACACCTCCTAGAACCATAAGAGTTCATCAAAGTCACCCCTTAGATCAAATTGTGGGTGAATTATCTCAAGGAGTTAGGACTAGGTCATTCCATAGGGATCCCACTAGTCATATAGCTCTAATTTCTCAAATTAAGCCAAAAACAATTAAAGATGCATTACTTGATCCGGATTGGATCTTAGCAATGCAAGATGAATTGGCTCAATTTGAAAGGAGTCAAGTATGGGAGTTAGTTCCTAGACCAAGTGAAAACACCATTGTTACAACAAGATGGGTCTTTAGGAACAAACTAGATGACCAAGGAAATATCACTAGAAATAAAGCAATATTAGTTGCAAGGGGTTTTAATCTAGTTGAAGGACTTGACTATGATGAAACATATGCCCCAGTTGCTAGGTTAGAGTCCATTAGAATACTTTTAGGGTTTGCCTGCTATATGGGTTTCAAACTCCATCAAATGGATGTCAAATCGGCATTCCTAAATGGATTTATTAAGGAAGAGGTGTATGTAGAACAACCTCCCGGGTTTGAAAATATGGACTACCCAAACCATGTATACAAGCTTAGGAAAGCTTTATATGGGTTGAAACAAGCTCCCCGGGCTTGGTATGAAAGATTATCATCTTTCTTAATTTCTAAGGATTTTAAAAGGGATAGTATAGATCAAACTCTCTTTATAAAGTCAACATCTAAGGACATCTTTGTAGCCCAAGTATATGTTGATGACATTATCTTTGGGTCAACAAATGATGAACTCCTTCAAGACTTTATTCAAAATATGGAAAAAGAGTTTCAAATGAGTCTTGTTGGGGAATTAAATTTCTTCCTAGGATTGCAAGTTAAACAAACTAGTGAAGGTATTTATATTTATCAAACACAATATGCTAAGGAAATGATCAAGAAATTTGGTTTGGAAAATGGTAAGGTAGTTTCAACCCCAATGGAAACCAATACTAAAATAGATAGTGATAATGAAGGAAAACAAATAGATCTTACACTTTATAGGAGCATGATTGGTAGCCTTTTGTACTTAACCGCTAGTAGACCCGACATATTATTTGCGGTTGGTATGTGTGCTAGGTATCAATCATGTGCTAAAGAATCTCATTTAGTTGTCGTTAAGAGAATTTTAAGATATGTTAAAGGCACACTAAATGTAGGTCTATGGTACCCTAGGACTAGGTCTTTGGATTTGATTGGGTACATCGATTCCAATTATGCCGGTTGCAAATTGGATCAGAAGAGTACTAGTGGTGGATACCAATTCCTTGGGTCCTCCCTAGTTAGTTGGAGTAGCAGGAAGCAACCTTGTGTTGTTTTATCCACCACCGAGGCTGAATATGTGGCTATGGGTGATTGTGTAGCTCAACTACTATGGATGAAACATACCCTAGAAGATTATGAGCTATCTTACTCCAACATGAAAGTATTTTGTGATAATGTGAGCACCATTAACTTGACCAAAAATCCGGTGCATCACTCTAGGAACAAGCACATTGAAGTGAAACATCACTTCATTAGAGATCATGTGGCAAAGGGGGACATTGAGCTTAATTACATTGAATCCAAGTCCAACCTAGCCGACATATTTACCAAGGCACTTCCCGAGGTAGATTTTTCATCACTTAGGAGAGAACTTGGAATGTGCTTGGTTGATTAAAGGTATAGGTTTACATGATCCTATAGAAATACTAGGATTTATACCTTTGAGCATCTCACAAAATACCTATGAAACCATGATTTTTGTATTGAGCAACTTAGACAACATGTGAGATGTTAGGAAGATGTGCTTGGTTCATCATACTTGTTATGATGCATTACTATGGACCAAAGTGTCATCTAGAGACATTGATCCTTCATTGGACCAATCATTGGGAAGGCTTATACACAATTGATGTGCATATAACTCCAAGAACATGATTGGAAATGTCAAATAAAACATATTTTAAACTATGTTTATCATACTTTGAAAAACAGTTTTCAAGTGAAACACAAAAGTGATACAAAGTTTGAAAAATTTTAGAACTTTTGCTAGTTTCCAAGTTTGTATCAATATTGAAATCTGGAAAACTTATATTTTTCAAAATATTTTTCCTTGATAAAGTATGATTTCAGAAATGTGTACACAAAATTTCATGATTTTTCGAGGCCGGAATTTTGCATTTACGAATTTGGGTGAAAAAGGTGAATTTAGATTAGACAATGTGATCGTGTTCAGAAACCAGTCGACTGATACACTGTGTTTTCGGAAAATTAGCTCCATTTTCTGATATTTAGTGTATCCTTGTTGATCTAAAACTATAGCTTGATAATATTGAGTATAAACAACTTGTATGACTGTTTAATGCGATGTTTTAGGGGGAGTTTCACATAACGTAACTTTCTTATTCCAAAAAGTTATATTGTTGGTGCTAAGTTGGAAGTTAAATCCTCAAATTACTTGATAGACTTTAGCTCCACATGTTTTGTTTACTCATCATGAACTATATCTTGGATTAAGGGGGAGCTAAAATTCATATCTATACTTTAGCTCAAGATTATAATATATTCAATTCTTCTATGAATTATATGATTTTTTTTTTGATGTATGTCAAAAGGGGAGAAAAAATATTTAAGTTAGAAATTGGATATATGATTATGTGATTATGTGTATCTTTAAAAGACCTAACTTAAATGATTGTCAAACATCAAAAAGGGAGAGATTGTTGGTGCAACAATGCCCCAAGCATTTATATGTTTTGATGTTTCGATAATCATCTAAGTTAGGCAACAAATTGTAATCTAATGGTGAACATGATTAAGTGATAGGTAAAGGAAAAGTCCAAGTATGATCTTGGCAAGAGAAGTCCAAAGTAAAGGTTTGGCGGCATAAGACCAAACATGTTGTCTTGGCGGCATTAAGTCCAAACGAACCTTGGCAAAGGAAGTCCAAAGGCAAGTCTTAGCACCGTAAGTCCAAGCATGTAGTCTTGGCGGCGTAAAGTCCAAGCACGCCTTGGCAAACGAAAACCAAAGACATGACAAAATCGAAGGAAGCTCTTGGAAGCAAAGCGCAAAGGATGAACAAGTCGTGAACTCGGAAGGATCCTGGAAGCGCAAGGCTTAAGGAAGAGCTAGAAGGTTGAGTCTAGGTCTAGGGGGTGAAATCAAGTATGAAATACTCATACTTGATGTGTATCAATCGACTGATATGATGTATCCCGATCGGTCAAGACGGATCGAGTCGTGGTGAAACTCGAACTATCACGATCGATCGCTTGGCAATGGTAGTCGATCGATGATGCTATTAGTCGATCGCTAACAATGGGCGATCAATCGATCAAGGCAAAACAGTACGTAGAATGGAGTCCCACTCATTGCGGCTGTGATCACTGATCGATCATTCATCACCGATCGGTGATGGAGGGATCAGTCGACTAATGAGAATGTCGTTGGACGAAATGACTCTAAATCCTGCGAATCCGGCTGTTCAGAGGCCGTTAATCGCGCCGGCAGTCGACTGATGTTGTGCATCAGTCGACTGATCGTGCTCCAACGAGAAAATCATCCCTCTCTCTATAAAAAGAGGGATAGTGGGGGTTTTTAGGGTTAATACTTATTCTCTGATTCTTCTCCAAAGCCTCCACGAGTTTTCTAGCTTTCTAAGTGATCTTAAATCCCCTCCTCTTCTCTCTAAGCTTAAGTTTCATTCTTTGTAAAGAAGAGGAGTTGTGTTGTAAAGGAAAGCTTCTTAGTGGAATTGCTTGGGTTGATCCACCTTAAGGATCACCGTGGAGTAGGAGCGTTATCTCCGAACCACGTAAAGGCTTTTGTTAGCATTGCTTTTTTGTTTTTACATATATTATTTGTGTTTGCTTCTGCTAATCACTCTTGTAGAAACGAAAAGCTCTATTCACCCCCCCCCTCTAGCTTCCAAACGATCACCAACACAATCAACCTTCCAATGTCCAGTCTGCTTGCAAGTGAAGCACTTGCCTTTCGGCTTCTTCACTCCTCCCTTAGATCCTCCCACCACCTTTTCTGCACCTTGTTTCTTCTTCTTCTTGCCTTTCGACTTTGAAGTAGAAACCTTCTGGGCAACCAAAACCTGATAACTCTGACGAAAAATCCCCTCTACCACCTGCAGTTCTGTTAGAAGCTCTGTCAATGAATACAACCTCTTATTCATGTTGTAGTTTAGGCGAAACTGCTCAAAACTCCTAGGTAGAGATTGGATAATGATATCGACCGGGGTTTTACCATCGATCTCAGCTCCAAGGAATTCCAGCTCATTCAAATGAGCCATCATCTTAAGAACATGATCCCTCACAGGTGTTCCCTCAACCATGGTGGTCATCATCAAGTTTCTCATGGCATCTTGCCTAGCAACCTGATTCTGGTGTCCGAAAAGTTCCTTGAGATTGAGCATCATGTCATAAGCAGTAGTCATGGTCTAATGCTGATGTTGCAATACATTTGACATAGAAGCTAAAATGTAACACACGCCATCTCATCAACCTTGATCCACTTCTTATAACTCTCTTTCTTCTTTTCCCCAGAATTATCCGTAGGCTTAGGAGGACACTCCTTGAGAAGTATATACTTGTACTCCTCAGCAGTCAAGACTATGTCCAGATTCCTTTTCCAATCCATATAGTTAGGTCCAGTAAGTTTATTTTCTTTTAAAATCATAGCAAGTGGGTTGAAAGTCATTTTGAAGAAACCTAAGAATCACATAGATAAAACACATTTAGATTTCAAAAAATTATTGACTCCTCAAACAATAAAATTTCAAAATCAACCAACACCTCAAAACACCGAGAATATCGTATGCCATGATAGTGTGGACGTATACGAATTCTACATTTGTAAGAGGAAATTTTACCCATTAATTTTATTATCGTGTCAACATAACTTTTTGACAAATAAAATTAATAGTTGGTTCCTCTTCGGCCCTATAAATAAAAGCAGTGACTTCGATGGGGAGGATACTTTTATTTGCATCTAAGTGTTCACCATTACCCGATACTAAGGCAATTATCTCGGATTTTGTGCCTTCCGATGGGGAAGTACACACGCTCCTAAATAACTTCTTATAACCATATTCGATTTAGTGATCTACAAAACAAACTCATCCGATATGGAGGAAGGCACTTAGAGCCAATGCGCAAGTTTGTTCGCATCATATTTCAAATTGTAATGGAGGACATGGGAATTTTTTAAAAAATATCCCTCTCCCACATAGTAATTTAAAATTGAGGAATTTTAACTATGCAAACACAACAAGCATATAAATCAAAAGAAATAAATATGAAAAATAAATTTTCTAACTATTATGGCTTTTGTTCTCTAATATGCCTCAAGTCGTGTTGCCACCTCGTCCGCTCCTCCCTACGCCATGTACAAGCCATCCGGAGATCCGAGCCGAGAGAAATTATTTTAATTTACATCCATCGATCCTATACTCCACAAAGGAGTGTACATGAAATCTAGATCAGAAGTAAACTAAAATAAAAGAGTGGCTAAACAATGTCAAAATTAATTACAAAAATTAAATACTAGTCTCGTCACCCCCGAGGATTCGAATAATATTACAATTACACACATAAAACCACATAAACACACATATGGTCATAATAGTTGGATTTTATGCCTGCAACTAAAAAGTTAACCTACGCACAACCTACTATTATCCGTCACACATAATATATGATATGTGCATAAAAGTAACCGAATCCTAAACACACAAAATCGGAAATCGTGGCTCTGATACCACTTGAAGGTTGAAGCTTCGCTTCTCACTTTGCCTCGGTCCCTTGTGCATGGTGATCTAATCATACGTTCCCGGATAAAAAAAAAATAATCCAAACGAAGATGGATTACCCAAGAAACCGATCCATCATCGTGCTTCTCGATATGAGTCGTCGTTTGAACAAACTTATTTTTCAAACAACCTAACTCTTATCCTCGATTAGCCGCGGAATAGATGATGTACGGAGCACCGGTTTTTGTATTTATCATCGAGGTCCAAGTAAATTAACCGCATTCATGATACAAAAGAACTAAATCAAAACAAACAAGATTATACCTCTTGTTTACATCTTGACCTTCTATTGTATGTCCTATCCTCCTCTTGGACGTTGTGTGGGAAACGATCCTCCAAGAGTTGAAGCCTCCTAGATCGCGTATCTTCCTTTCCTTGTTTGCTCCGAACAAAAGAAAATAACCAAAGCCCCTTTCTTCTCCTTTCTTGCGCCAACCACCAACCACAAAGGTTGTTGTCTGCCGGCCCTAAGGAGAGGGAGAGAGTGTGGGCACCGGCCAAGAGCTCCAAGGGAAGAAACCCTAACTCTTGCCGCCGACCAAGACTTGAGGGAAGAAGGTGCCACCCTAGGATAGGATAAGGAGGAGACGACTAACACCAAAGGAAAAAATAAAAACACTAATCCTCTTCTTGGTTGCCACCGGCCCTAAGGGAGAAGCCAAACCAATGCTTGCCGCCCAACCACTCCAAACCCTAGCACCCAAAAACCCCAGAAGGATAATTCTCTTTGCCACCCAAGCCTTGGAGTCTCTTTAAAGATTTCGCCCAAGCCTCCTTTTAATCGTGTCCGTTGGATCTAGGCTTCATGAGGGTTTTAATAGGCTACAATAGAGACCATGAGATGGAGTTGGATCTTGGCCACCTAATGGATCCGGCCCACATAAAATCCAATCCATTAATGATAGTCCATTCCACTAGAGGATTATCATTGATCTACCTCACCAACTCCCATAATTAAATATGGGCTCCAAATATTAATTGTACAAATATCTCTCCGTGTTTAAGATAAAAAATTCCCGTTAATTAATTAATTTATTGATAATTAATTAATTAACATCTAACTCCATGAGTAGTACCACTCAACCTTATCATCATGTTGGACCATGTCCACCTAGAGGGTTTACATGATGATCCTTATGAGCTCCTCAAGGGGACATCATCATCCTAATACATAGGACACAGTTTCCTCCTATAATCAATGGCACACCATGTAAATAATATAATTTCCCAACTTACTGAGCCTATCGATTTAACCCATAAATCTTGCCCATTGGTAAATCAAAGAAATAAATATTAAGTACTTGTGTCCGTTATTATATCGGGATTAAGAGCATGTACACCATAATATTCGAGGTCCGATTCAATTATATAGTCAGCAATAAATTGAATCACCTCTATATAGGTCCTGCTCAATACACACAAAGTGTGCTAGTGTAATTCTATGGTCAAGATAAACCAATACCAAATTAACTACAACCATGCCGATGGTTTGTCCAAAATCATCTTGGTTGTGAGCCTCTACTTATACTCTACAAGGAACTGATAACATGATCCTCCATGTGACACCACACACCATGTTATCTACAATGTAAAGTATTAGAAAAGATGCACACATATAATAAATATAAAATGCAAACAATGACTATGTGATTCTTATTTCAAAATGAAGATGTCCATACAAAGACTAGGCTTTTAGTATACATCCCAACATGTTGGACATTCCATCTACCAAGACTCAAGCTTGGACTTTCCCTTGCCAAGACCCATGCTTTGACTTTCCTTGCCAACCCATGTTTGACTTTCCATTTGCCAAGATTCAAGCTTGGACTTTCCATACCATTTGCACAAGGCTTGGACTTCTCCATCACATGGTCAACCCCATGTCAACCATATAGTAAAATAATGGTCAAACTATCGTCAAAAATCAAAATACCACTCGAGTCAAACTCGAGGTCGGTCAATCATAACCTGGGTCGATTGCACCAACAGCAAGGTCATTCACAGAAGATTTTAATTTTTCTAGTATCGTTTATGTTTGTGAATGTCACCACTGGAATTCAGCATTCGTCACCTGCTGAGTTTGAATGAAATTTTTCATCATCTGCTCGAGTCGGGAGTTAGGCGGTGGCTACTGCCCTATGTCTGGTTGCCCTACCCTCCCGACCATTGGAAAGTTCCTGAATTGTTCTTATATGAAATGTTTGGGTGATTCTTCCATTCAGAGTTGTGTGTTCTTGAATATGGATTATTGTGCCTCAGATTATACTCGCCCACCACATCGACATGCTCAACTGGCTCCTCAAAACTGCTCTGCCCTCCATAGCTATCCTCCTGAGACACTTCTACCCCATCATCAAAGGGATTGGCCGTACATGTAGAAGTAGGGGTTAGAGAGTCAAACCATCTGCTTAGTGCAGCCATTCTTTCCGCTAGATGATCAATGGAGTTTACAATGTATCTACTGGCTATAGGTGTTGGATGACTACGTTTAGAAGCCCATTGATGGTGGTTTTGAGCCACCTCCTCAATCAGTTCTTCTCCTTCATCAATGGTCTTGTTCATCAACGCTTCCCCTGTAGTAGAATCTAAAGAAACCTTCATGGTGTATGTAATCCCATTATAGAATATGTGGATCACCAACCACCACTTGAGATCGTGATGGGGGCACTGATATAATAGCCCTTTGTAGCGATCCTAGCCTTCGAAAAGGGACTCTCCTTCCTTCTGAAAGAAGCTAGTGATCAAGTGGCATATGTGAGCAGTCTTACTTGGTGGAAAGAATTTATTCATGAATTTCTTCTCACACTGCTTTCATGTGGTGATGCTTCCTGAAGGAAGGGAGTGACCCCACATCTTCACCTTGTCTCTCAATGAGAATGGGGATAGGCCCAGACGGATCGCATCAGTGGGCACTCCATTGAATTTCAAGGTCGAGCATATATCTAAGAATGTCTCTAGGTTTCGGTTTGGGTCTTCAGTTGCAGCTCCCCTGAATTGGGTCTGTTAGACCATGTGTATAAGTGTAGGTTTCAGTTCAAAATTATTAACTGTGATGGATGATCTAGCTATACTAGGCCTATACACTCAAGCATTGGGAGCTGCATAATTCCGCAAAGGACGGCTACCTATGTTTGCCAATGGGGCATTATGCCCCTCCATATCTCTTTGTTCAGTCTTCCTTAGATGGTAGGTTCTTTCTATTTCTAGGTCAATCGGAAATAGATTTTTCGATCCTAAACATCTATGCATATGTTGAACCAAGCTGCGCAATCAGGAGTGTATACTACTTATTAAGAAGAAATCAATTAACCTAAAAGTAATGCACTGAATAAAGTAAACTTAGAAAACTGAACTATGGAAAAATGCACTATGACTAATAAAATCAATCTAGATTGAATATAAACAACAGAAATCCAAAATTAAATAAACTGAAAAAAAATAAAGCAAGAAAAAAAATCTAGTCTAGGTTCCATCAAAACTCTCCACTTTTGATTCGCTATCAAGTCAACAGTCTTCGGTAACGACTCCAAAAACTTGATGCACGGGAGCACGACCTCAAATCTCCAATGAAAATTGCTAAGGACTCGAAGCACACGCTCGTGCTCAACACCCGCAAGTGTATGGATGTCATCAAGTAATAAAAGATGTATCGATCCCATAGAGACTAAGATTTAAATACCATTTGTCTAGTGGATGTCGTTGTTCGGAACAAATCTCCTAAGAGTAAGGTTTGTGATGTCGATGGCAGTCATAATGCAACTAAGGTGTCACTTGAAGAAAGCGAAGGTAGGTTCAAAGTTCCCTTAAAAGATTCTAGGACTTCGGTTCCACTTGTGCGTTATTGAACATGCTATCAATTTAATGCCTTTAGGATCTCTAGCTATGATCTTGCGGGAGGATGATCATGTATTTTCCCAATGAACTTTTTCTTCTACTGGGAACTACCTATTCCTAACCATGTTTCCCTTTCGGATCACTAGAGCTCAGAGGGTTATTACTATTGGGAGCCCCTATCACTTGGGTCACTCAACTCTTCTAGAGCTGATATCTCCTACTTTGGGCCTTCTGCTAAGATAGGTTATTGAGGTATGAAAATGTCCTAGTAATCCCTATGAAGCGAAGATCATATTTCATATCCTAGTCTATCATATTCTACTTTCTACATTATTGGGAGGGAGGATGACCGCTAGGGTTCCTCCTTGGTTCTCCTAGATTCTTGATATGAAGGCTTTCCACCCTTGTATCAGCTACGCTACGTGTATTAGAAATAGAATCAAGACATAATTCTCATTGATCTGAACAACATAAATTGCAAATAGATTCAAAGGAAATGAATAACTATTTGAACTAGCATGTCCATTTACACAATCTCTCCCTAATCCAAGAATCAAAGTATTTACTCCATAAATGAATTAGAAATAACGCAAGACATCTCAAGGTGAATCATTACAATACAATTAGAATGAAAAATAAAGGCAATACTTTATGTTCTATTTGATGGAGTGTCTTGGTTCTCCTCCACGATGCTAGAGCGTTGATTTGGATCTTCAAGCTGCTTCCTTCCCTCCCTGCTACGAGTCTGGTGCTTCTTAGGGCACCTTCTTGCCTTCCTAGCTATCGGGCCTCCCCCTTAGGGTTTGGGCGTGCCTTCCTATTTATATAAGAGAAGACGACTTTCATTAATACCCTATGAAACCCTAATCTCCATCAAATTGGGCTGACGACACATGATCATGTGGAATCCACAAGGTCAGTTGTGTGGCATGCTGAAAACCTTGCCATGAATATGCCTTCGGGGTCGGGGACGACCATGTGAAATTCACACAATCGGCCGTATCTTCCTCTGAATCATCATATGAATGCCATCTCTTGATCCGGAGCATGCTTGCCTTCCTTTGGCTTTAATTTTGTGTCATTTTATCTCCCAAAATGTCGTCCTACACATAAAATAGCAAGAGTAGATTTCCGAACTTGAAAATAGGAAATGAATGAAAAACAAAGAAGAATATGCATAAAACAGGTATAAAAAGTAATGAAATGTGTGCTAAAACTACTCCTAAAACCCTATATGTTTTGCTCACATCAAGAACCATCAATGGGCAAGAAATATTTAGATCGCAAATCTAAGCCCAAGGAGACCTACCACAATATTCCATTTGATTATGGAACCATGTCTAAGTCTAGGAAAATGAAGGTTACTAGGGAAGTCATCCCTAAGGTTAACCATGGTGTATGCCTAGTGGCCAAGGTTTCCATGAAACCTAGGAAAGCCACTAAGAAGGTCACAAGGGAAGCTATCCCTAGAGTTGACCTAGGTAACACCCAAATGACCAAGGCTTCAAAGCCTAGGAAGGTATCAAGGGAGGTCATCCCTAATGAATACCTTGTAAACTCAAAAAGCTCCAATAGGTATTGGGTTTATAGGAGCATGATCGATTCACGCTAAATAGGTTAGGTTGTGTCAACCTTGAATGGATGGGTAGTTAACCTTGTTAGGGCAATCAACCAAAGTATGTGTTTGGTTTTGATGTGTGTGGCAAAGGGTTTAAGTTAGGTTAATTATGTGATTTGATATGTGTGTTTAAGTTGGACAGGACTTAGTAAATCACACATGGTTTACTTGATGAAGCATTGGCGAGTTCATCATCTCATGACTCGGGTCCTTGAGTCGGTGAAGGATGGAATGGGGAGAAGTCATGAGCTTGGTGCATCCGAGGGACCGTCAGACGAGGAGCCAATGGAGTGAAGCCAAAGGAAGGATACTTCAAGGCAAGATGCAAAGGATGGCACAGGAGACGTCGCGGGCTTAGTGCATCCGAGGGACACAGGGCGGATGAAGAGAGCTTCGGTGAGGGGCTCCATAGGAGGTGAGAGATTGAGCGATTGTAACCCAGGAACGGGGTAGCTCAAGTAGGAGAACTTGGCCAAGTGGCTTAAATCTAGTGTCGGATGCTCAAATATAATGTTTGAGGTTTTACCCATCGGTTGGATGCTCAAACACTTTGTTGTTTGAGGTTTTACCCGATATTAGTCGACTGGTATCGATACCAGTCGATTGCTCCAAGTCGACTATTAGCTGAATAGTATTCGACTAGGTTTTGTGTCCCAACAATCGACTACTAGGTTTTGGCAGTCGACTGGTCCACCATCAATCGACTGTCGTGAAAGGCAATTGACAGTTATAAGTTGATACGAGCACAGAAATAATTTGAGTCAATTTATTGCCATGATCAGTCGACTGATGGCTTGATCAGTCGACTGATGGACATGATCAGTTGACTGCCCAGTGTGTCGTTGGACTGCAACGGTCGCGGTTCATGCTTGGTCAAAAGTCATTGGAACCGCAACAGTCGACTGATGGCATGCAGTAATCGATTGTTGCATGCCCAATGGGAAGAAACACCTCTTCTCTATAAAAAGAGGGGTTGGGGGCCTTGGGGCAGCTAATGCTTCCACTCCTAACTGCTCCCCAAGTGCCCTAAACATTCGAAACCTCCTCTTCCTTGTTCTCATCTCAATCATATTGTAAGACGAAGGATTTTGTGTAAGAAGGTTTCTTCTCCACCTTGGTTGAGCAAAGGAGAAGCTTAGTGCATTGGTTGAGGGAGTGATTCGCCGAACGAATCATCCGTGGATTAGCGGCAAGGGTCATGAACCACGTTACATCACTTGAGTTTGCGTTTGCTTCTTTTTTATACTTGTTTAGCTTAATTGTATTTGTTTTAACTTTATTATCTATATTCCGATGCACTAACGATCATCTAGACGATTAAGAACGAACGAAGTCCATCGAGGACGAATTTGGCTATTCAACCCCTCTTCTAGTCGGGCCACGATCCTCCAACAAGTGGTATCATAGCCAAGGTAGCTTGTCAACGGACTCACTGCCGCAACAAGCACAACAACAAAATGGCTGGCATGAACATCCATCCACCCAAATTCGAAGGATACTTCTCTTGGTCGAAAAAGCGAATGGCGATATTTTTCAAAACTGATTTTGAAATTATGTTGATTATGGAAAGTAGTTTCGAAATGCCTAGAGATGAAGAAGGGAGGTCATTAGAGAAATCAAGATGGTCAAGAAGCAAAAGGAGGAGCACCTAGCAAATTTGATAGCCAAGCACCATCTTTTCAATGTTCTACCTCAACAAGAAATCAACCGGATTGGAGAGCGCTCAAACGCCAAAGAGATGTAGGAGAAGCTAGTGGAGCTTCATGAAGACACCTCCGAAGCCAAATAGCAAGAAGGGACCTTCTCCGATCTCAACTAAATAACATCAAGCTAGATAAAGGAGAAAAAGTACTATATTTGCATTCTAGGTTTAAGGAGATAATTAACGGTTTATCAAGTGTATGGGAGAAGCTCTCGAATAGGGATATGATCATTAAGGCAATTGATGCATTCCCCTGATCATCGAAATGGAGCTCTATGGTTGACTCATTTTACATTTCAAGGAATCTAGAGGAAAGTAGTCAAGAATAATTTTTCTCTACTATGGAACTTCATGAAACTAGACTTGAAGGTATAGTAGAAGAGACAATAACTAAATCAAGGGGAGTAGCACTAGTAGCAAGTAAGGGGAAGAAGAAGGAGACTACACCGCCTTCATCGGATGACAACTCATCCTCCTCCATGAACACCGTGAAGGGAGAAACTTTGCTTCCTAGTTCAACTTGGTCGCTTGTGCATGACGATTCCATCTTCATCCCCAGATTAAAAAAAAATAATCCAAGACGATGACGGATTACCCAAGCAACCGATCCATCATCGTGCTATTTGATTAGAGTGGTCTCTTCAACAAACTTGTTGTTAAAGCAACCTAACTCTTTTCCTCGACTAGCCGCGAAATAGATGATGTACGGATCGCCAATTTTTGTGTTTATCTTCGGGGTCCAAGTAAATTAGCCACATGCAATTACATACATAATACAAAGAAACAAAAGAAAACCAAAACAAGAATAATACCTCTTGTTTATCTCTTGGTCTTCTATTGTATATCTTATTCTCCTTTTGGACGTTGTGTGGGCAACGATCCTCCAAGAGATGAAGCCTCCTAGAACACGTATCTTCCTTTCCTTGTTCACTCAGAACAAAGGAAGATAATAAGCTCCCTTCTTCTCCAATCAAGTTCCGGACACAATCCCTATGGAGAAAGATCAAACCTCTTTCTCCTCTTTGTTGTTGCCGCCGGCCACCCAGGAGAGGGAGATGGTGTTAGTAATATATGAGAGATGTCCTAAGGCAATTGCCTTATATATGAACCATTTATATGATAAATGAAGATTCACTATTTGAGTATACATGTTTAATGTATTTGATTGGATCTTAAACTCATTTACTGAATGTCCACGATACGATTCACAGCATGAGAGAATTTGTGATTGGATCACAACTAGTGAGTATCTCTACATGTGTAATTGTGATATATCGGAATTATCCCTAGTCGATGAATTGATGGATTTGGACACCTTCAATTCTGTCGAGACTAGCACGAGGTATACTCCTTGGTGTATCCAAGCAGCTGATTCTCACTGGCTGGAGACATTGTGATGTCCGGAGTTAATCGTGGATGCTAGTTATGGTAACTAGTTCATTGGAGTGACCAGTAAGACTTCATATGGTTCTCTGCATATATAGATATGTCAATGAAGTTCTTACTGTGGCTTAAGTGCGATGTTCCTTTGACTTGCGGTATTCAAGTCATCTTGATCATGGAGACTTATGCTTTGACATCTTAAGCAAACATCTCTGAGGAGATGTGGACCCGGGATGATTGGGTATAAGTCGAAGTGATCGAAGATGTTTGAATAGCCTATAAAGGATTCACCACTCCTTGCGAGGAGATGTATACCCATGGCCTCTCGTCGGATTGTTACTAAAATCTTTGGCCAAAGCATTACATGTTTAGAGTAAAGTACTCTTCGATACATGTGGAGTAACTAGAATCCGTAGGACGAGGAAATGATACTTGGGCTAGGTGTGACGTAGTCAGCCTAGTGGGGACTGACACTATAGACCATGTCCTGAACCAAGTGGGTATAAGATGAGTGAAGGGAATGGGGCACGATTCATTCGAAGCTCGAAGGGTTTCGTAAATAGTTCGATCAACCGTTGATCTTTTCGGTTAATTGGGGATCATGATGTACTACTAGGTGCCACTCATGATCGTTCTATAATTAATGGTTAATTATAGACGGCCAACATAAACCGAGAACCTATTTGGTCACACGCACAATGAGTGTAATCCAAAGGATTTAAAACGAGCTTGAGAATGGGATTCTCAGACCGAGAGAAACTATGTTTGGTTGGACCAAACATAAAGCGAGCATGAAATTGTTTCAGTCGCAATGGAAGTGTGGATGGGCCGTGTCTTATGAAGACATAATGGATGGACCAAAATGGTTTGGTTCTAATCCAATGGATGAGAATAAACCAAAGGTTTTGGTTTATTTTAAACGAATGAACCAAAAGTTGGTTCGGTTCGTTTTAACTTAAAATAAACCATCATGGTTTGGTTTATTTTAACTTATCCTAATGGAGCGGGTTAACGGGCCTAATGGTTATGATCCAATAACCATTAAGAGAAGTAGTTCTCTATAAAAGAGGGCTTAAGGGATAATTAAGCCCTAATCCAAACCCTAGCCCCCTTGAGTTGCCGCCCACCTCCACCTTGGAGTTAATTGGCGCCAACCCTAAAGCTGCCGCCGCCCAGGTTGTGTGCTGCCGTCCAAGTCTTTGCCGGTGTCCAAGCTTCAGCCGGAGAACCTCCGGCGACCCTCCGGCGATCTCCTTTGGGTTCGGTGATAAGGTGAGCTTCCATCTTTCCTTAGCCGGCCTCTATTCCTCCACCAAAAGCTGTCCAGTTTTTCTGGACAGCTTGTTTCTTTGTTGTCGGAGCATCGTTTGGACGACGGTTAGTGCTCCGATAGCGCCTAACTTACCGGGGATTTGATCTCCGGTAATCCTCTGAGGTGGAGGACGAAGGATTCGTCAAACGGTTGACGAATACCTCTCCGGAGAAGCGAGTTTTGAGAACTCGTTTTAGGATCCGAATTTGGATTCGGATCGTGATCATCTCTCGATCACGTCGTCTTCAACACGAGGCTAGTAACCCATACGAAGACGAAGCTCGTGACTTAGCGAAGTCATCCCAAGGAGCTCGGCGTGGATACGGATAGAGACGATTCTTACGAGGATCGTTCCGGTTGATGTCGTTCCCGCTACACGTCATACCAAAGGTATAACGTAGATAAATTTCTTTTATTGCAAATTTTAATTTACGGTTATGTCTACACTTGTTGTAATATGCATGCGTGTGTTGTGTGTGTTGTAATAAATATAGATTTATTATTTTTAATTGCTTCATGTGCTCATGTTTACGAAACATGATCGAACACACACACGCCATGCGGTCGAAACCCAACAAAGGGTATCAGAGCCTGTGTTGTGTTTCACATAATCGTAAAAATGGTTTTGCGATAGTCATAATGTATTTCTGGAAATTTTCTAAATTTTGGAAATTTAGAAGTATTTATGGAAATTTTTCAATTTTGGAAAGTCTAGAAGTATTTATGGAAATCTTCCACTTTTGGAAAGTTGGAAGTATTTATGGAAATTGATATTTTCTATAAATAAAATATTTGATTAGATTCTGGAAATTTGTTTCCTAATTTAATCATGATTTGATTTGGGAAATCAAATCTTAAAATATTTTATTTCCATAAGTAGTTTTAATGATTTAGGAAATTGGTTTCCTAAATAGATTTTCCTTAATCAAATAATTCCATGAATAAAATATGTGATTAGATTTGGAAATTTGTTTCCTAATTTAATTATGATTTGATTTGGAGAATCAAATCTTAAACATATTTTATTTCCATAAATAGTTATGACATATAAGGAAATTATATACATGACATAATTGTATGTCATGTAATTGCATTAGATGCATAACATTATGCCATGCGTGTCGTGACATGTAGATGTATGCCATGTATGCCATGCCATGTAGATAATAGTTATTTGCATGCAAAGAGGATGAGACATAAAACCCTTAATCAATATTAAAGCCTACCTTCCATTAATATGGTTAGAACCGAGTTCTGCTTTCTTGTTTGGGTTGTTGGACTCTCTCCAAGCCCTACTAACTCGAATATGTTCAAACCATGGAATAGTTTAATACTAATATGGTAAGAGTCGAGGTCAATCGTTAGCTTTGGTTGTTGGACTCTCTCAAGCTGGGCTAATTGGTTGAATGCGCCTAACCATATTAAAACTATGTCCGATTAATGGGTTGGCTTTAACTCGAGCATCGGATTGTTGGACTCTCTCAAGGTCGATGTAAAGGGAGGTGAAGTTGGGTGCTATGCATATGATGCATACTTGTTAATGTGTTAACAACCCGATGTATGTGTGAACATTCAATTAGTTGATAGCACATTGTGATTGTTGCATATATGTGATATGCAATCGGTATAGATGATACCTATCGTCGTAGTTATGAATGGCTTGTTGGACTCTCTCCAAGGATATTCATAACTATGATGGATATCAGCCCATTCGGAGATGGACCTACGATCTCCCGAAGTGATTTTGGGGTTTTCTGAAATTCGAAAAATGAATGGGATTCATAAATGTATATTGATGCATTTTAAAATCATTTTCTCATATATGCTCGTTTTGTATTTCTAGGTCAATAAATTGATCATGACGTCTTTGAATTTGCGCCATTTTAGATTCAAATAAACGACCGGGCCTAACTTCTGACGCTTAGAAACCGAGAATTGTTCTCAAGGCGGAAAAGCTTGCATATGTCCTTGAATCTATCGTAAACATGGCGGTGATTCTCAGCCGAGTTGCATCATGCTAGCGTGATGGTACCAGCTAGAAAGCAGCATGAGCATATGGATGCTAATACTATGGTCTTCCATCTTCATGAGTTGTTCGATGAGCAAGCGAGATCCGAAAGGTTCGAGGTCTCTAGGCTCCTCTTCACTACGAAGATGCAAGAAGGTTCGTCTGTAGTGCAGTTTGTGCTAAAGATGAACGGGTACATCGAGCGGCTAGCTACCCTCGGTTTTGTGATGGATCATGAGTTAAGTATTGACTTAATTCTGCATTGTTTGCCCAAGAGTTTCTCGCAATTTGTGATGAACTATCGGATGAACAAATTGGAATCCACCATTCCCGAGCTCCTCAATATGCTGAAGACTGTGGAGCCTTCTGTAAAGCATGAGGAGAAGGCGGTTCTGTTAGTTGATTCCTCAAAGAAAGGTTCTAAGAGGAAGGCAAAAGAACAGAAGAAAGGAAAGAAGAGAAGGGCTAAGAAGGTAGAACTAGCACAAAAGGAAACTTGCCATCATTATGGCAAGGAGAGCCATTTGCGAAGAAAGTACAAGATTTATCTTGAGTCCGTGAAGAAGGATAAGGCATCGGATGCCCCATCTTCTTCAGAAATCTTCTTTATTGATTGTCATTCTATTTCCTCAGACACTTGGGTATTCGATACTGGGTGTGGCTCACATATATGACATACATGGGCTAAGGAATAGAAGAAGACTCGTCAAGGGGAGAGTCAAATTTACGTGTTGGGAATGGAGCAACGGTTGCTGCACTCGCCATCGGAACGTATTTGTTGGAACTCCCTGTAGGACTTGTCTTAGAACTGGACAATTGCTTTTATGTTCCTTCGTTGATAAAGAACATCATTTCTATTTCGTGTTTAAATAGAAATGGATACCATTTGACTTTTAGTAACAATTGTTGTTACATAACTTTGAATGGAGTTCTTTATGGGACTGGAACTTTAAGCAATGGTGTTTATACGTTGGACGTATCTAGTGACATTTTCAATATCGAAGCGAGCAACACGCGTGCTCGAAAGGATAATCAAATAGACTCCTATATGTGGCACTGTCGTCTTGGCCATATAAGCAAGAAATGCATGTCCGAATTACACCGATGTGGAATTCTGGAATCGTTTGAATTGGATTCATACGATACATGCGAATCATGCTTAAAAGGCAAGATGACTAAGTTACCTTTACAGAAAAGGTGAACGAGTGGGAGAGTTACTAGGTCTAGTACATACTGATGTATGTGGACCTATGTCAACTCAAGCATTAGGAGGCTATAGCTACTTCATTACCTTCACCGATGATCACTCACGGTTTGGGTATGTGTTCCTGATGAAACACAAGTCTGAAGCCTTTGAAAGGTTCAAAGAATTAAGAAATGAAGTAGAGAAACAACATGACAAGAGTATTAAAATACTTCGATCGGATCGAGGTGGTGAATACTTAAGTCAAGAGTTTCTTGATTATCTAAGAGACAATGGCATATTGTCTCAATGGACTCCGCCCTATACACCACAGCATAATGGTGTATTTGAGAGGCGTAACCGGACCTTGTTGGACATGGTCAGGTCAATGATGAATCATGCAACTCTTGCCAAGTCCTTTTGGGGCTATGCACTTCAGACAGCTGTTTACTTGTTAAACAGAATGCCTACTAAGGTAGTCTCAACTACTCCGTATGAGATATGGAATAGTAAGAAACCTCATGTATCTTACTTGAAGATATGGGGTTGTCCTGCTTATGTGAAGCGGACTGTATCAGACAATTTGGATGCTAAGTCTGATAAATGTCTATTTATTGGATACCCTAAGGAAACAAGGGGTTACCAATTCTATCATCCTGTGGAACAAAAGGTGTTTGTTTCAAGGCATGCTGTGTTTCTAGAGAAAGAGTTTCTCTTGCAAGAAAACAGTGGGAGTGTCGTCGAGCATGAGGAGGCTCGAGAGACTCAAATAGACATTGATGAGATACCTGGTGAAGCACAACAGCCGACAACTCATAGTGATGAGCAATCGGCTGGACCTATTGTAACACCACATCTTCGTAGATCTGGTGGAACACGCAATATTCCTGAGAGATATGGATTTCTTGTAAGTGAATCGAACGACGTGTTACTCATTGATGATGAGGAGCCAACCAGTTATGAAGAAGTGCTGACAAGTTCAGAAAGGGATAAATGGCTTGGTGCCATGAAGTCGGAAATGGATTCCATGTACGAAAACCAAGTTTGGAACTTGGTTGACCCACCTGAAGGCATAAAGCCTATAGGGTGCAAGTGGGTTTTCAAGAAGAAAACCGACATGGATGGTAATGTGATTACCTATAAGGCTAGATTGGTGGAGAAAGGATATCGTCAAAAGCAAGGTGTTGATTATGATGAAACCTATTCGCCTGTAGCTATGCTTAAATTCATTCGGATGCTCCTGGCCATAGCGGCTCATTATGATTATGAGATATGGCAGATGGATGTGAAAACAGCTTTCCTTAATGGAAACCTGCTCGAGGACGTGTATATGATATAGCCTGAGGGTTTCACATCGGTTGATAAAACCAAGGTATGCAAATTGCGACGGTCCATTTATGGATTGAAGCAAGCATCCAGGAGCTGGAATATCCGTTTTGATGAGACGATCAAAAAGTTTGATTTCTCGCAAAATCCAGATGAACCTTGTGTGTACAAGAAGGTTAGTGGGAGTGCAGTCGTATTCCTAGTATTGTATGTCGATGACATACTACTTATAGGAAACGATGTTTCAATCTTACAGTCAGTGAAGGTTTGGTTATCCAAGACATTCTCCATGAAAGACCTGGGAGAAGCAACCTACATCCTCGGGATTAAGATCTATAGAGATAGATCGAAACGGTTGCTTGGTCTTTCGCAGTCTACATATATAGACCGAGTGCTAAAGAGGTTTAGCATGTCGGAATCCAAGAAAGGTTTCTTACCCATCAGGCATGGGGTACACCATTCGAAGTCTATGTGTCCGCGCACAGAAGACGAGAGGATTTGCATGAGTAAGATTCTCTATGCATCCGCAATAGGATCTATCATGTATGCTATGTTATGTACGAGGCCCGATGTATCGTATGCTCGAAAGTGTCACGGCAGATACGATCCGATCCAGAATGGATCATTGGCGTTGTTAAGACGATCCTTAAGTACTTGAGAAGAACTAAGGATGTGTTCCTAATATATGGAGAAGGGTACATGGTGATACGTGGGTATACGGATACTAGCTCCAGACAGACAAGGATGATTCCATGTCTTAGTCTGGGTATGTATTCACCTAGAATGGAGGCGCAATAAGTTGGAAAGATTCCAAGCTTGACACTATAGCGGATTCTGCCACTTAGGCAGAATACATTGCAGCTTTGGAAGCAGCAAAGGAAGCGGTTTGGATCAAAAAGTTCATCTCTGAACTTGATGTGGTCTCATCAATGATCCAAACATGTGCTTCGCCGCTATCATCTTATCAGAGAGATCATCAATAGGAACGAAATACAAATCGAGAAAATTCCCACTGAAAGGAACTTAGCGGATCCTTTGACTAAAGCATTACCTCAAAGTAAGTTTGAGGGTCATGTTAGTGCTTATGGTATTGGATACCGTAGTGATTGGCATTAGGCCAAGTGGGAGTCTGTTAGTAATATATGAGAGATGTCCTAAGGCAATTGCCTTATGTATGAACCATTTATATGATAAATGAAGATTCACTATTTGAGTATACATGTTTAATGTATTTGATTGGAACTTAAACTCATTTACTGAATGTCCACGATACGATTCACAGCATGAGAGAATTTGTGATTGGATCACAACTAGTGAGTATCTCTACATGTGTAATTGTGATGTATCGGAATTATCCCTAGTCGATGAATTGATGGATTTGGACACCATCAATTCTATCGAGACTTCCACGAGGTATACTCCTTGGTGTATCCAAGCAGCTGATTCTCACTGGCTGGAGACATTGTGATGTCCGGAGTTAATCGTGGATGCTAGTTATGGTAACTAGTTCATTGGAGTGACCAGCCGTAAGACTTCATATAGTTCTCTGCATATATAGATATGTCAATGAAGTTCTTACTGTGGCTTAAGTGCGATGTTCCTTTGACTTGCGGTATTCAAGTCATCTTGATCATGGAGACTTATGCTTTGACATCTTAAGCAAACATCTCTGAGGAGATGTGGACCCGGGATGATTGGGTATAAGTCGAAGTGATCGAAGATGTTTAAATAACCTATAAAGGATTCACCACTCCTTACGAGGAGATGTATACCCATGGCCTCTCGTCGGATTGTTACTAAAGTCTTTGGCCAAAGCATTACATGTTTAGAGTAAGGTACTCTTCGATACATGTGGAGTAACTAGAATCCGTCGGACGAGGAAATGATACTTGGGCTAGGTGTGACGTAGTCAGCCTAGTGGGGACTGACACAATAGACCATGTCCTGAACCAAGTGGGTATAAGATGAGTGAAGGGAATGGGGCACGATTCATTCAAGCTCTTGAAGGGTTTGAAATAGTTCTCGGATCAAGTTGATCTTTTCGCTTAATTGGGGATCATGATGTACTACTAGGTGCCACTCATGATCGTTCTATAATTAATGGTTAATTATAGACGGCCAACATAAACCGAGAACCTATTTGGTCACACGCACAACGAGTGTAATCCAAAGGATTTAAAAACGAGCTTGAGAATGGGATTCTCAGACCGAGAGAAACTATGTTTGGTTGGACCAAACATAAAGCGAGCATGAAATTGTTTCAGTCGCAATGGAAGCGTGGATGGGCCGTGTCTTATGAAGACATAATGGATGGACCAAAATAGTTTGGTTCTAATCCAATGGATGAGAATAAACCAAAGGGTTTGGTTTATTTTAAACGAATGAACCAAAAGTTGGTTCGGTTCGTTTTAACTTAAAATAAACCATCATGGTTTGGTTTATTTTAACTTATCCTAATGGAGCGGGTTAACGGGCCTAATGGTTATGATCCAATAACCATTAAGAGAAGTAGTTCTCTATAAAAGAGGGCTTAAGGGATAATTAAGCCCTAATCCAAACCCTAGCCCCCTTGAGTTGCCGCCCACCTCCACCTTGGAGTTAATTGGCGCCAACCCTAAAGCTGCCGCCGCCCAGCTTGTGTGCTGCCGTCCAAGTCTTTGCCGGCGTCCAAGCTTCAGCCGGAGAACCTCCGGCGACCCTCCGGCGATCTCCTTTGGGTTCGGTGATAAGGTGAGCTTCCATCTTTCCTTAGCCGGCCTCTATTCCTCCACCAAAAGCTGTCCAGTTTTTCTGGACAGCTTGTTTCTTTGTTGTCGGAGCGTCGTTTGGACGACGGTTAGTGCTCCGATAGCGCCTAACTTACCGGGGATTTGATCTCCGGTAATCCTCTGAGGTGGAGGATGAAGGATTCATCAAACGGTTGACGAATACCTCTCCGGAGAAGCGAGTTTTGAGAACTCGTTTTAGGATCCGAATTTGGATTCGGATCGTGATCATCTCTCGATCACGTCGTCTTCAACACGAGGCTAGTAACCCGTACGAAGACGAAGCTCGTGACTTAGCGAAGTCATCCCGAGGAGCTCGGCGTGGATACGGATAGAGACGATTCTTACGAGGATCGTTCCGGTTGATGTCGTTCCCGCTACACGTCATACGAAAGGTATAACGTAGATAATTTCTTTTATTGCAAATTTTAATTTACGGTTTTGTCTACACTTGTTGTAATATGCATGCGTGTGTTGTGTGTGTTATAATAAATATAGATTTATTAATTTTAATTTCTTCCGCTGTTCTCATGTTTACGAAACATGATCGAACACACACACGCCGCGGTGCCGGAAACCCAACAGATGGAAGATGGGCGCCGATGAACCAAAGAAAGACAAGCAAAGCCTTGCCCTAGTTTCCGCAAGCCAAACTTGAGGAAGAAAGGAGATGGGCGTCGAC
The DNA here is from genome assembly GCA_025175895.1 of Wurfbainia villosa. Classification (NCBI taxonomy): domain Eukaryota; kingdom Viridiplantae; phylum Streptophyta; class Magnoliopsida; order Zingiberales; family Zingiberaceae; genus Wurfbainia; species Wurfbainia villosa. The sequence goes on along the minus strand of CM045990.1, from coordinate 60,703,215 downwards.
CAAGAAGTGAAGGAAGATGAGATATGGGTGCCGGCTAAACAAAGAAAGAAGAGCAAAGTCTTGCCCTAGTTGCCACCCAAAGCCTCTCCAAACCCTAGCCACCCAAGCCAAAGAGAAAAATCCTAATCCTTTCAATTGCTATCAACGCTCAAGCCCTAGCCCTCCTTTTATAGAGCTAGCCTTAAGCCTCCTTTTAATCTCCACCGTCGGATCTAGGGATTCAATTTCTACCGTCGGATCTAGGGTTTCATTTTCCACCGTCGGATCTAGGCTTCATGAGGGTTTTAATTGGCTACAATAGAGACCATGAGGAGGAGTTGGATCTTGACCACCCAATGGATCTAGCCCACATAAAGTCCTATCCATTAATGATAATCCATTCCACTAGAGGATTATCATTGATCTACCTCACCAACCCCCATAAATAAATATGGATTCCATATATTAATTGTACAAATATATCCCCGTATTTAAGATCTTGAATGTCTGTCAATTAATTAATTTACTGACAATTAATTAATCAACATCTAACTCCATGAGTAGTAGCACTCAACCTCATCATCATATCGGACCAAGTCCACCTGCAGGGTTTACATGATAATCCTTATGAGCTCCTCAAGGGGACATCATCATCCTAATATATAGGACACGATTTCCTCCTATAATCAACGACACACCATATAAATAATATCATTTCCCAACTTACCGAGCCTATCAATTTAATCTATAAATCTACCATTTCGTTCAGTTGCGTATTGCTATACTAATATTGTGCCCATTATTATATCGGGATTAAGAGCATGTACACCATAATATCCGAGGTCCGATTCAATTATGTAGTTAGCAATTAATTGAATCACCTCTAAGTTGGTCCTGCCCAATACACACAAAGTGTACTAGTGTAATTCTATGGTCAAGACAAACCAATACCAAATCACACTACAACCATACCAATGGTTTGTCCAAAACCATCTCAGTTGTGAGCCTCTACTTATACTCTACAAGGAACTGATAACATGATCTTCCGTGTGACACCACATACCATGTTATCTACAATGTAATGTATCAGACAATATGCATAACCATAAATATACAAACAATGATCAATGAAGGGTTTTTCTTATCGAGTCCGTGAGGGAAAACTTCGCTTCCCACTTCACCTCGGTAGCTTGTCCATGGCAATTTCTTCGATGTCCCCGAATTAAAAAAATTTAATCCGCGACAAAAGGGATTGCCCAAACCACCAAGTCATCGGCGTGCTATTCGTTTAGAGAGGTCACTTGAACAAACTAGTTGTTCAAGCGACCATCCTCTATTCTACGAGTAGCCGCGGAATAGACGATGTCCGGATCGCCGGTTTTTGTGTTTATGCTCGGGATCCAAGTATTATTTAGCCATTTACATATTTATAACATGCTTATAATGGAAAAACAAAAACAAGCAACAAACAAAAGAGAAAAGAGAATAGATATACCTCTTGATCTTCTAATGTATGTCCTTCCTCCTTTTGGAGGTCGTGTGGGCGACGATCTACCAAAAGTCGAAGCTCCAAGATCGCAAATCTTCCTTCCTTGCTTTTCTAAAGCAAGAGGAAGAATAGAAACAAGGTTCTTCTCCTCCCTAAAACCAACCAATAAGGAGCAAACAAAATTCTTGCCGCCGACCACAAAAAAGAAGAAGATGATGATGGAAAACAACCAAGACACCAAGGGAAGCCCTATATCTTGTTTCCACCACCTAAGGAGAGGGAGAAGAGAAGCTTTGGCCACTGGCTAAGGTTGGAAGAGGGCTTGAAAACAATCTGGACGCTGACCAATTAAGGAAGAAGAAGAAACAATCACCTTCCTTATTTGGTGCCGCCCTAGCCTCCAAACCATAACCCTAATCCTATCTCAACGAGGATTCCTTCTCTTGCCGCCCAAACCCTAGCTCTCTAGATGATAGTTCATGCCAACTCCCATGCTCTCCTTTTATAGAGTTAGGGATAAGTCATGAATTAATCTCCTCCATTGGTTCTAGGGATTTAATCTCAACCATCGGATCTAGAGATTTAATCTCAACCGTCGGATCTTAGATATTTAATCTCTACCTATGGATCTTAGAGTTTTGTTTCTATCCATTGGATCTAAGCTTCATGAGGTGTTAATAGGCTACATTAGGGACCATGAGGAGGAGTTGGATCTTGGCCACCCATGGATCAAGTCCACATAAAGTCCGATCCACTAATGATGATCCAATCGACTAAAGGATCATCATTGATCTACCTCACCAACCACCATATGATAATATGGGCTCCATATATTATTTGTACATTTTCTTCCCATGTTTAAGATCTCGAATGTCCGTCGATTAATTAATTTACTGACCATTAATTAATCAACATCTAACTCCTTGAGTAGTACCACTCAACCTTTTCATCATACCGGATCAAGTCCACCTGCAGGGTTTACATGATGAACCTTATGAGCTCCTCAAGGGGACATCATCATCCTAATATATAGGACACGATTTCCTCCTATAATCAATGACACACCATATAAATAATATCATCTCCCAACTTACTGAGCCTATCGATTTAATCTATAAATCTCGCCAATTGGTAAATCAAAGAGATGAGTACTAAGTATATGTGCCCGTTATTATATCGGGATTAAGAGTATGTACTAAATAATATATGAGGTCCGATTCGATTATGTAGTCAGCAATAAATCGAATCACCTCTAAGACGGTCCTGCTCAATACACACAAAGTGTACTAGTGTGAATCTATGGTCAAGACAAACCAACACCAAATAACACTACAACCATTCCGATGGTTTGTCCAAAGCCATCTCGGTTGTGAGCCTTTACTTATACTTTTCAAGGAGCCGATAACATGATCTCCTATGTGACACCACACACCATGTTATCTACAATGTAAAGTATTAGACAATATTGCATAACCATAAAAATATGCAAACAATGATCATGTGATTCTTATTCCAAAATAAAGATGTTCATACAAAAGATAGACTTTTCAGTATACATCCCTACAATCAAGTGATTTTTATTTCAAAAATAAAGATGTTCATACAAAAGATAAACTTTTCAGTATACATCCCAACAATCTCCCACTTATACTAAAAGACTATGTTGTCCTCATACTTCCATACATATGATTCCTATTCCCTCCACAGGCCTATCAAAAGCTCTCGCTTGAAGGGCCTTAGTGAAAGGATCTACCAGGTCATCCTCTGATGCAATCTAGGCGACAACAACTTCTACCTTCTTTACGATCTCTCGTATGACGTGGTACTTGCGCTCTATGTGTTTACTTGCCTTATGGGCTCATGGTTCCTTCGAGTTTGCAAGTGCACCACTGTTGTCACAAAAAATTGTAATAGTTCTGGGCAAACCAGGAATCACATCCAAGTCCATCAAGAAGTTCCTGAGTCATACAACTTCTTTGGCTGCCTCAGAGGTTGACACATACTCAGTTTCCATGGTAGAGTCCGCCACACACTTTTGCTTGACACTCCTCTATACAATGGCTCCACCTCCCAAAGTAAACACAAAACCTGATATAGACTTACTGTTATCCCTATCTGATTGGAAGTCAGAATCTGTGTAACCCATAGAAAGTAATTGATCTGCCTGGTATACCAGCATATAATCCCTAGTCCTTCTCAGGTACTTCAATATATGCTTTACCGCAATCCATTGTTCTTGTCCTGGATTACTCTGATATCTGCTAACCATGCCTACCGCAAAACAGATATTCGGCCTCGTACATAACATAGAATACATGAGGTTTCCTACTACCGAAGCATAAGGAACCGCCTTCATCTCCTCTATCTCCTTTGATGTTCTAGGACACATCTCTTTAGATAAAGATACTCCATCCCTAAAAGGTAGAAAACCTTTCTTGGAGTTCTGCATGCTAAAATGAGCCAAAATAGTGTCTATGTATGAAGCTTGAGACAAGCACAACATCCTTTTCCTGCGATCCCTTATAACCTTGATCCCAAGGATGTGTCCCACTTCTCCCAAGTCCTTCATATCAAACTGTTTGGACAACCATACCCTTACATCCGATAACACCTTGACATTGTTGCCAATTAACAAAATGTCATCTACGTATAGTACAAGAAATACTACTACGTTTTCGTCACATCTCTTGTATACACAAGACTCATCCAGACTTTGAATAAATCCATAAGACTGGATTACCTCATCAAAGCAGTTATTCCAAGATCTCGAAGCTTGCTTCAATCCATAAATGGACCGATTAAGCTTGCACACAAGATGCTCTTTGCCCTTTGTAATCAATCCCTCTGGTTGCTTCATATAGATGTTTTCCTCAAGACTTCCATTATGGAAAGATGTCTTGACATCCATCTGCCACACCTCATAATCCATATGAGCAGCAATACATAAGAGAATCCGGATAGACTTAAGCATGGCCTCCGGCGAAAAGGTCTCCTCATAATCGATACCCTCTTTCTGAGTATACCCTTTCGCAACAAGCCTTGCTTTGAAGGTTTCAACCTTCCCTTTCCTCTCTTTCTTTTGTAGATCCACTTGCATCCAATGGTTTTTACACCATTGGGTGGTTCTACTAGCTCTTAGACGTGATTTGAATCCATAGATTCTATCTCAGAATTCATTGCATTTTGCCAAGATACCGTATCTTTATCTTGGATTGTCTCGTCATATGTCCAGGGATCATGTTCATGTTTGCCAAGGACCAAATCAGAAGATTCTCCCAATAACATAAATATATCAGGTTGTCTAACAACCCTCCCACTACGACGAGGTATCACCTGTGTATCCTCTGTGACACGCTGTGTAGTCACTTGTGGTATATCCTCTTGTACTAGTGGTACTGAAGTAGTGACTTCACCTCTCAATTCCTCCTGAACAATCTTACTCAATGGATTGTGGTTCATCACATAGTCTTCCTCTACAAATCTGGCATTCGTGCTAATGATTACCCTCTGATCTCTAGGAAATAGAACAAACCACCTTTCATTCCTTTAGGATAGCCTATGAACATACGGACTTATGTACGAGGTTCCAACTTACCAGCATATGCCTTCAGCACATGTGTTGGACACTCCCAAATCCGAATATGTCTCAGACTAGGCTTTCGCTTGGTCCACAATTCTGTCGGAGTAGAAGGCACTGATTTAGATGGTACTAAGTTCAGAATATACACTGTCGTATCCAGAGCATAACCCCAGAACGAATCTAGCAACTCAGAATAACTCATCATCGATCTAAGCATCTCCATAAGAATCCTATTCCTTCGCTCCGCTACACCATTCTGCTGGGGTGTGCCAGGTGGAGACAATTGGGATTGAATCCCAGCCTTTGATAAATAATTCCTAAACTCTCCCAAGAGCTACTCACCATCACGATTAGCTCGAAGTGTCTTGATACTTTTACTTTAACGTTTCTCCACATCAGCCTTGAATTCTTTGAACTTGTCAAAGCATTCAGACTTGCGGCTCATCAAGTAAATGTATCCATATCTTGAATAATCATGTATAAAAGAGACGAAATATTCAAAACCATCTCTAGCCTGGATAGACATAGGACCACACAAATCAGAATGAACCAATTCCAACACATCTTTGGCTTTATACCCCTTGGCCTTAAAAGGCCTCTTGGTCATTTTACCTTCCAAGCAAGATTTGCAGGTTGGAAAATCTTCCACCACTAATGAACCCAGAGGTCCATCAGCTATCAACCTTTGAATTCTACTTAGGTTAATATGACCTATCCTTAGATGCCAAAGATATGTTTGGTTCATTTTCGAAGGTTCTTTTCTCTTATTAGATTTAGAAGATGAGTTATTTACTTTTATTTGCATCGTGGGAGCTTTTGGTTCAAGGGTATATAAATTTCCTATCAATGCACCAGAATAGATAATCTCCCTATTCCTTTTTATTACAACTCTGTCATTAAAAGAAATAGAATATCCATCCAAAAACAATTTAGAAACCGAAATCAAATTCTTTCTAAATAAAGGTACATAAAGGCAATTTTTAAGAACTAAAGTTTTATTCCTATCAAAAGATAAACAAACATCTCCCACTGCAATAGCCGCCACCTTCATAGCATCGCCAATGTAAATGGTAATTTCCCCCTCAGCTAGTCGTTTGGTTTCCTGGAACCCCTGCAAAGTATTGCATACATGATCAGTGGCTCCTGTATCTACACACCTGGTGCTGGTAGATAACACCGCTAAATATGTTTCAATGACTAGACCAAAAGATATACCTTTGTTTTGCTTCCGGTTGGGGCAGTTCTTCTTTTAATGTCCAGTCTTCTTACAAGTGAAGAACTTGCCTTTCGACTTCTTCACTCCTCTCTAAGATCCTCCCGCCACCTTTGCACCACCTTGTTTCTTCGTCTTCTTGCTTTCAGCTTAGAAGTCGAAACCTTCTGAGCAACCATGGCCTGAGCGTGAGCACTCTGACGAAAAACCCCCTCTGCCGCCTGGAGTTCTGTCAGAAGCTTCGCCAACGAATTCAACCTCTTATTCATGTTGTATTCAGGCGAAACTGCTCAAAACTCCTAGGTAGAGACTGGAGAATGATATCGACCTAGTGTTCTCCATCGATCTCAGCTCCAAGGACTTCCAACTCATTAAAATGAGCCATCATCTTGAGAACATGATCCCTCACGGGTGTTCCCTCGATCATGGTGGTCGTCATCATGTTCCTCATGACTTTTTACCTCGCAACCCGATTCTGGTATCCGAAAAGTTCCTTGAGATTGAGCATCATGTCATAAGCAGTGGGCATGGCTTTATCCAGATGTTGCAATACATTTGACATAGAAGCCAAAATGTAACACCGTACCATCTCATCAGCTTTAATCTACTTTTTATAACTCTCTTTCTTCTTTTCCCCAGAATCATCCGCAGGCTTAAGAGGACACTCTTCGAAGAGTACATACTTGTACTCCTCAATAGTCAAGACAATATCAAGATTCCTTTTCCAATCAACATAATTGGGTCCAGTAAGTTTATTCTCCTTTAGTATCACTACAAGTGGATTGAAAGTCATTTTTGAAAAACCTAAGAATCACATAGATCAAAATATTAGATTTTAAAAAATTATTGATTCCTCAAACAATAAAATTTTAAAATCAACCAACACCTTAAAACACCCACAATATCGTATGTCACAATAGTGTAGACGTATACGAATTCTACATTTGTAAGAGGAGGTTTTACCCATTATTTTTATTATCCTATCAACCTAACTTTTTGACAAATAAAATTAATAGTTGGTTCCTCTTCGGCCCTACAAATAAAAGTAGTGACTCTGATGGGGAGGATACTCTTATTTGCATCTAAGTGTGCACCATTACTCGATACCAAGGCAATTATCTCGGATTATGTGTCTTCCGTTGGGGAAGTACACACGCTCCTAAATAATTTCCTATAACCATATTTGACTCTGTGATCCGCAAAACAAACTCATTCGATGGAGAGGAAGGCACTCAAAGCCGACGCACAAGTTTATTTGCATCACATGTAAAATCGTAATGGAGGCCATGGGAATTGAAAAAAATATCCCTCTCCCACTTAGTAATTTAAAATGAAGAATTTTCTTAGCACACAACATGCATATCAAACAAGAAGTAATAAATATGAAAAAAAATATTTTTCAACTATTATGGCTTTTGTTTTCCAATATCCCTCTTGTCGTGTCACCATCTCGTCCGCTCCTCCCTATATCATGTACAAGCCATCCGGAGATTCGAGATGAGAATAATTATTTTATTTTACATGCATCGATCCTATACTCCACGAAGGAGTGCACATGAAATTTAGATCAAAAGTAAACTAAAATAAAAGAGTGGCTAAACAATGTCGTACTTAATTACAAAAATTAAATACTAGCCTCGTCAACGTTGAGGATTCAAATAATATTACAATTACACACATCCAATCACAGACACACACATATGGTCATAATAGTTGGATGTTATGACTACAACAAAAAAGTTATCCTACGCACATCCTACTATCATCCGGCACATATAATATATAATAAGTGCATAAAAGTAATCGAATCTTAAACACACAAAACCGAAAACTGTGGCTCTGATACCACTTGAAGGGAGAAACTTCGCTTCCCGGTTCAACATGGTCGCTTGTGCATGGTGATTCCATCTTCATCCCCAAATTAAATAAAAATAATCCAAGATGACGACGGATTACCCAAGCAACTGATCCATCATCGTGCTATTTGATTAGAGTGGTCTCTTGGACAAATTTGTTGTTCAAGCAACCTAACTCTTTCCTCGACTATCCACGGAATAGATGATGCACGGATCGCCGATTTTTGTGTTTATCTTCGGGGTCCAAGTAAATTAGTCACATGCAATTACATACATAATACAAAGAAACAAAAGGAAACTAAAACAATAATTATACCTCTTGTTTACCTCTTGGTCTTCTATTGTATGTCCTATCCTCCTCTTGGACGTTGTGTGGGCAACGATCCTCCAAGAGATGAAGCCTCCTAGATCACGTATCTCCCTTTCCTTGTTCACTCAGAACAAAGGAAGATAATAAGCTCTTTTCTTCTCCTATCTAGTTCTGAACACAATCCCTTTGGAGAAAGATCAAACCTCTTTCTCCTCTTTATTGTTGCTGCCGACCACCAAGGAGAGGGAGATGGAAGATGGGTGCCGACAAACCAAAGAAAGACGAGCAAAGCCTTGCCCTAGTTGCCGCCGGCCAAAGCTTGAAGAAGAAAGGAGATGGGCACCGGCCAGGAAGAGAAGGAAGATGAGATATGGGCGCCGGCTAACCAAAGAAAGAAGAGCAAAGCCTTGCCCTAGTTGCCACCCAAATCATCTCCAAACCCTAACCGCCCAAGCCAAAGAGAAAAACCCTAATCCTTTCAATTTCTATCACCGCCCAAGCGCTAGCCCTCCTTTTATAGAGCTAGGCTTAAGCCTCCTTTCAATCTCCACCTTCGGATCTAGGGATTCAATTTCAACCGTCGGATCTAGGGTTTCATTTTTCACCGTCGGATCTAGGCTTCATGAGGGTTTTAATTGGCTACAATAGGGACCATGAGGAGGAGTTAGATCTTGGCCACCCAATGGATCTAGCCAACATAAAGTATGATCCATTAATGATAATCCATTCAACTAGAGGATTATCATTGATCAACCTCACCAACCCCCATAAATAAATATGGGCTCCATATATTAATTGTACAAATATCTCTCCGTGTTTAAGATCTTGAATGTCCATCAATTAATTAATTTACTGACAATTAATTAATCAACATCTAACTCCATGAGTAGTGCCACTCAACCTCATCATCATGCTGGACCAAGTCCACCTGTCGGGTTTACATGATAATCCTTATGAGCTCCTCAAGGGGACATCATCATCCTAATATATAGGACACGATTTCCTCCTATAATCAACGACACGCCATGTAAATAATATCATTTCTCAACTTACCGAGCCTATCAATTTAATCTATAAATCTCGCCCATTGGTAAATCAAAGAAATAAATACTAAGTATATGTGCCCGTTATTATATCGGGATTAAGAGCATGTACACCATAATATCCGAGGTCTGATTCAATTATGTAGTCAGCAATAAATTGAATCACCTCTAAGTCGGTCCTGCCCAATACACACAAAGTGTACTAGTGTAATTCTATGGTCAAGACAAACCAATACCAAATCACACTACAACCATACCAATGGTTTGTCCAAAACCATCCCAGTTGTGAGCCTCTACTTATACTCTATAAGGAACTGATAACATGATCTTCCGTGTGAGACCACACACCATGTTATCTACAATGTAATGTATCAGACAATATGCATAACCATAAATATGTAAAAAATGATCATGTGATACTTATTTCAAAAATAAAGATGTTCAAACAAAAGATAGACTTTTCAGTATATATCCCAATACACCGATGAAGAGCCTTACATGGTAATCAAGGTAAGACGAGCTCTTAAAAGTTTTAAATATAACAAATCTCATGATAGGAGAAGGAGGAAGATCATATGTTATAATTGCCAAGGATAGGGACACATGATAGATGAATGTCTTCTCTTGAACAAGAAGAAGGAAGAAAGAAAGAAGGATGACAAGAAGAAAGGAAGCAAGAAGAAGGATGAAAAGAAGTCAAAAGAAAAGGGGAAGGGAAAAGTGAACCTAAAAGCCACATGGGACGATCAATCATCATTGGAAGAAGAAGAAGTCTTCACACACCTTGCACTCATGGGGATTGAAGATGTAGCCTCCACCTCATCCAAAAAAGAAAAAGCAAATACAAGTGAGGAGGAGAGCTCAAGTGTAGGAGGAGCATCTACCTCGGATTCGGAAGAATAAGATTGGTTAAGTGAGGTAAAGAAACTACCCTCTCAAGATGTTATTTCCATCATTTCTACTTTAACTAAGGATTTATTTAGAGCAAAGAAGAAAAATAAATGCATGCTAAATGAAATTAGAAATCTAGAAGAAAAATTGAAGAATGCATGTTCACATGATAATATTTCTTCTTCTAGTAGTAATGATGCATGTATTGAAGAAAATAAGGTTTTAAAGGAAAAGATAGAATACCTCACCAAGGCCCTTGAGAAATTCACTACTGGCTCAAATACCTTAAATATGATTATTGGGAGCCAAAGGGCAAGCTTTAACAAGAAGGACTTAGGATATAAGGGATCTAAAAATGAAAATGCCTACCATTACTTGATTGCTAGAGCACAATCTAAAAGAACCATGGTAGCTAGGAAATGGATCCCTAAGGAGTACTTGGTGAACCTTATTGGAAAGAATTTATATTGGGTTTCCAAGTCAATCCTCAAGGGTTAGAGAAACCTAGGATAGTCAACCATAAGTGGACTTATTTCATATCATGTTATTTGGTTGACTTATGAGTATGTTGGGTGATAATATTTTGATCATGATGGATAATACTTAACCTTGGGTAGAAATTGCATGAATTTTTTTGGTTAAGTATAAATACCTTAATTACATATCACAACCCACTATAGACTAACTTGATTGAAAACATAACCATGGGTGAGATGTTAGGTTGATACAAGTGATTCACTAATGCTCATGACATTTAGATGAGTCAATAAGAGTATCATGATATAGATATCATAGACTAACTATGGGGAAAGAAAATGTTTAATTCATGGATATATTGCCCAAAGATCATAGTTGGATATTTTTAATTATTTAAAAACATTTTATGTTTTGAAAACTAAGGGTTTATGTTTTGAAATGTTTTAAGGCAAAACTAGCTTTCAAAGTTGATACATAATAGAGAATGTTTACATCTTTTGAGCTTTTGCCTAATTTTTGAAAATTGGATGAATTTTAATGAAAAATTATTTTTCCTTGATAGATGAAAACATTAGAAATGTGTTCCTCAAATTTCGTGATATTTTGAATTTTCATGAATTTTTAATGCATTTCTGAAGTTGGCTTAAGAAATAAAAAAAATGTTGATTTTCAGGTGCCAGTCGATTAGCATTTTGACGCAGTCGACTGCAGGACTGTGCACTAGCATAGTAACCTATTTTGGGTATTTTTCAGCCTGATTTTGGTTATTTTATTCCCTTAGACATTGATGTCATGTTGTTTAAAATATGTATGATCTTTTTGATGGTGTCAAAGGGGGAGAAATATTATAGTTTAAGTTAATCATGCTAGGGAGAACTAGCATGTGTTAAGGGGGAGTTTGCATGTGTTAAACGGGAGTTTTGATACTCATGTTATGATTTGTATGCTTACTTTCCTTATGTATTTTGTTAATGTTTTACCTAACTTAAACATGTTGCCACACATCCAAAAGGAGGAGATTGTTAGGGCAATCAACCCAAGTATGTGTTTGGTTTTGATATGTGTGGCAAAGGATTTAAGTTAGGTTTATTATGTGATTTGATATGTGTGTTTAAGTTATGTAGGACTTAGTAAATCACACATGGTTTACTTGATGAAGCATTGGCAAGTTCATCATCTCATGGCTCGGGTCCTTGAGTCGGTGAAGGATGGCATGGGGAGAAGTCGTGAGCTTGGTGCATCCGAGGGACCGCCGGATGAGGAGCAAATGGAGTGAAGCCAACGGAAGCAGACTTTAGGGCAAGACGCGAATGATGGCACGGGAGAAGCTGCGGGCTTAGGGCATCAGAGGGACACAAGTCAGACGAAGAGAGCTTTGGTGAGGGACTCCATGGGAGATGAGAGATTGAGCGATTGTAACCCGAAAACGGGGTAGCTCAAGTAGGTGAACTTGGCCAAGTGGCTTAAGTCAAGTGTCAGATGCTCAAACATGATCTTTGAGGTTTTACCCGATGGTCGGAGCTCATACACTTTGTTGTTTGAGGTTTTACCCGACATCAGTCGACTGGTATAGGTACCAGTCAACTGCTCCAAGTCGACTATCAGTCGACTGATGTTCGACTAAGTTTTGTGGCCTAACAGTCGACTACTAGGGTTTGGCAGTCGACTGGTCCACCATCAGTTGACTGCCGTGAAGGGCAATCGACTATTAAGTTGACACGAGTACAAAAACAATTTGAGTCGATTGATTGCCATGATTAGTCGACTGATGGCTTGATCAGGCGACTGCCCAGTGTGTCATTGGACTGTAACGGTCGCGATTCAGACTTGGTCAGAAGTCGTTGGAACCGTAGCAGTCGACTGTTGCTTGCCCAATGGGAAGAAACCCCTCTTCTCTATAAAAAGAGGGGTTGGGAGCCTTTGGGCAGCTAATGCTTCCACTCCTAAGTGCTCCCCAAGTGCCCTATGTTGGAATGTATACTGAAAGCCTAGCTCTTTTTGGTATGAACATTTTATTTTGGAATAAGAATCACATGGTCATTGTTTGCACTTTATATATTTATTATATATGTGTGCATATTGTCTAATATTTTACATTGTAGATAACATGGTGCTTGGTGTGGCACAGAAGATCATGTTATCAGTCCCTTGTAAAATATAAGTAGAGGCTCATGACCAAGATGGTTTTGGACAAACCATTGGCATGGTTGTATGTATCTTTGTATTGTTTTGTCTTGAACATAGAGTTACACTAGTACACTTAGGTGTATTGAGTAGGACCGACATAGAGGTGATTTAATTAATTGCTGACTACATAATTGAATTGGACCTCGGATATTATATTGTACATGCTCTTAATCCCGATATAATAACGGGCACATGTACTTAGTATTTATTTCTTTGATTTACCAGGGGGTGAGATTTAGATGGATTAAATCAATATTCCCGGTAAGTTGGGAAATAATATTATTTACATGGTGTGGCGTGTTGGGAGGATCGGTTGGCCGGCTAGAGGGGGGGTGAATAGCCCTAATTCGTTGGACGTCGTATTTTGCTTGTCTACAAAACGTTAGCGCAAGCGGAAGCAATAAACTAAGACAAGCAAATAGAAGTAAAACAAAGACAATACAAACACGGAGATATAACGTGGTTCACGGCTACGCCGCTAATCCACGGTCCGATTCGTCCACGGTGAATCACTCCGAAACCCAATCACTATTGGTCTCTCCTTTGCACCAAGCTAGGTGGAGGTAACCTTTACAAACACTCCTCTTACAAATAGAATGGAAATAAGCTTGAGTAAGAGGATGGAAAGCTTTAGGGAACTTTGGGAGAGTATTAGAGCATAAGCATTAGCCTCCCAAACCCTTACCCCCTTCCTTTTTATAGAGGAAGAGGGTTTCTTCCCGTTGACCGCAGGATCACGATCGATGCCCTCGATCGATGATCGATCTCGAGCCGCTGCCCAATAACGGCCGCTTTCCACGCGTTATTCCATCCAGCGGTATTGGCATCGATCGACCGATGGGACCATCGATCGTGATGTTCGATCGATCGAGTGCTCGGTCGAGTCGACTCCATTACGTGCCGTCTGCAGTTCCATCGATCGGCCGATCGCTTCCCGCACGATCGGCTGTACATCATCGATCAGCCAGTTCCATGGCAAGCCCTAAACCGGTCTTATACCGGTCGATCAACCTATCGACTCGAGCGATCGCGCCAGACATGGCGATCGGACCGGGTGTCGGGAAAACCCATCCGACACTTGGCCAAATGGCCAAGTTTCACCTAAGAGCTACCCTTCCCTGGGTTACAATCGCTCACTCTCATTTCTCGGAGTCCCTCGCCTTTGAAGTTCTCTTCGTTCTCGGCCACGTCCCTCGGCAGCATCAGGCGCACGGCTCTGCAATGCTCCTTCGCGTCTCTTGCCTCGAAGTCTACTTCCTCCGGCTTCACTCCAAGCTTCTCGTCCGGCGGTCCCTCGGATGCTCCAAGCGCACGGCTTCCGCAAAGCTATCCTTCACCGACTCAAGGCACGAGTCATGAGATGTGAAACTCGCCACGGCTCCATGTGCGAATTACTAAGTCCTGCACGACTTCAACGCACATATCACATCAACAATACCAACCTAACTTCAACCCTTTGCCACACCATCAAAACCATATCACGGCAAGAGATTGCCCTAACAATCTCCCCCTTTTTGATGTGTGGCAATCCGTTTAAGTTAGGTAAAAACATTTGATATAAATTTTAAGGAAAGAAAGCATGTAAACATAAACATTTGATAGCAACATGCAACTCCCCCTTAATCCATGAAACTCCCCCTTAATCTCTCCCCCTATCATAAATAACTTAAACATATTCATTTCTCCCCCTTTGACACCATCAAAAATATGAATACTAAGTTATAAACATATGACATCAAGTCTAATAGAAAGAAAATACCACAAGTTGATAAAAAATTGGAATTCAGCCTTTCTTTGTCTGAATCTATCATCCGATCGTTCAGATACTCGCACGTGATTTTCGGAATTTCGATTTTTTCCAAATACATAAAAAATTCCAGAAAATTTGAAAAATCATGAAATTTGGGGAACATATTTCTATTAAGTATATCTATCAAGGAAAAATAGTTTTTCATGAAAACTCATTATATTTTCTTGTTTTTGCCAAAAATCCAAAAGTTCTAAAAACTACTAGGTTTTTGATCATTCTAGTATCAAGTTAGCTACCTAGTTTTGCATCCAATGGTTTCAAAACATGAATACATGTATTTTAAGGTAAGAAATTGTTTTGAAAACATATGAAATATCCAACCATGATCTTTGGGCAATATGTCTATGAATTAAACATAAGCCTTCCCCATGATTGGTCTATTATTGCTATTTTGATACTTTAAATGACCATCTAAATGCCATAGGCATTAGTGGACATTTGTATCATCCTAATATCTCACCCATGCTAAGTTTGCAATCAAGTTAGCCTATAGTGAGTGTGAGATGCATCCTAGGGGGTATTTGTATATACTTAACCAACATATTCATGCAATTCTATCATGGTTAAGTATCAACCTAACATCCTACATGATCATAATGACATATATGATTTAATTTCACATTATGATCATGAAACTCATGTATCCATCAAATAATAGTCATGCATTAGGTATTATATGATGATAATAAATAAAGTATTACCTAAAGCATGATTTAAACCTATTTCTCATGATAACGTGCCAAACATAAATCATGATTGTACATATACATAGGAATTACATCAATCACCATGATTTAAGCATTATTATCTATTTATGGGTACGTTATCATCACCCAACACTATCTAAAAATGTTGTCCCGTCATCCTAGGTCAACCAAAATATGATATAGGTCAAGTTCATATGGTTGACTACCCTAGGGGTTTTCTAACCCTTAAGGATGGATTTTGGAACCCAAAATAGATTTTTGCCTATGGGATTCACTAGAAATTCCTTGGGGATCCATTTCTTAGCTATTACTTTGTTTTTGTCTTGTCCCCTAGCAATTAGGCATTTATAGGCCTTCTCATTTTTCTTCTCTTTATATCCTAGGCCCTTCTTGTTAAAACTTGCCCTTTGGCTCCCAATTATCATGTTAAGGGTATTGGAGCCTATTGTGAATTTCTCTAGGGCTTTGGTTAAATAATATACCTTTTCCCTTAAAGCCCTATTTTCATTTATACATGCATCACTAACATCTAATGGCATATATTCATCATGTGAGCATGCATCATCATGGCAAGAAGAAATATTTTCACTTAAGCATGCTTTTTCTAATTTTTGCTCTAATTCCTTAATTTGATTAAGCATGCTTTTATTTTTCTTTTTCATGCCAAATAAGTCCTTAGTTAAACTAGAAATTATGGAAACTATTTTCTTAGGAGAGGCTTTCGTTACCATAGTTTCCATATCCTCTTCTTCTTCTTCGGATGAGGAGGTAGATGAAGCTCCCTCTTCATTTGAGCTCTCCTCGCTTGTGCTTGATTCTTCATTTGAGGAGGAGGAGGAGCCATCCGAGTCATGAAGAGCCATTAGTGCTAGGTTGGCAACAAATGCGTTCTCTTCTTCCGATGATGATGATGAGGCAAGGTCATCCCATGTCTTTGCTTTGAGAGCCATGGCCTTCCCTTTTCCTTTTGCCTTCTTTTCTTCTTCCTTTCTCTTGCTCCCCTTCTTCTTCCTCTTCTCTTCTTTCTTTTTCTTCTCTTCCTTGCTCTTGTTTAGGAGGGGACAATTATCCCTTATGTGCCCTTCTCCTTGGCAATTGTAGCATATCACCTTCCCCCTTGGTCTTCTACTCCTATCATTTGATTTGTTAAAATGAAAACCCTTTAAAGCACGTCTTACCCTCCTTACCATATATGCCTCTTCGGTGCTATCCATGGAGGAGGAGGAAGATGCTTCATCGGATGAGGAGGAAGGGATTTCCATCTTCTTTTTCCCTTTGTTGGCCATCAAGGCTACTCCCCTTGAAGTTTGGACTCTAGGCTCTTCTTGTATACCTTCAAGCCTTGTCTCATGAAGCTCCATGGTTGAAAAGAATTCCTCCAAGGTGCTTACTTCTAGGTTCTTGGAGATGTAAAATGAGTCCACCATGGAGCTCCATCTTGAGGACCGGGGAAAGGCGTCTATGGCCTTCATTACCATATCCCGGTTGGATAACTTCTCTCCTACACTTGTTAGTCCAAGCAAAATCTCTTTAAACCTAGAATGCAATGAAGTTACCTTTTCTCCCTTTTCAAGCTTGATATTTGATAATTGGGAGCGGAGAAGATCTCTTCTTGCTAGCTTTGCCTCCGAGGTACCTTCATGAAGCTCTACTAGCTTCTCCCACATCTCCTTGGCACTAGAGCACTCCCCAATTCGGTTTATCTCTTGTTGGGGAAGTACGTTGAGGAGATGATGCTTAGCCCTTGAATTTGCAATGTGTTCCTCTCTTTGCTTCTTAGTCCACCTTGTCTTCTCTATTGGTTCACCCCTTTCATCCCTAGGCAACTCGAAACCATTTTCCATTATAAGCATAACATCAAAATCGGTCTCGAAGAATACCTCCATTCGCTTCTTCCACCAAGCGAATTCGCCGTCGAACTTCGGCGGATAGATGTTGGAGCCGGCCATCTTTTAATGAAGTGTTTGTCGTGGCGGTTAGTCCTTGACAAACGACTTGGCTCTGATACCACTTGTTGGGAGGATCGGTTGGCCGGCTAGAGGGGGGTGAATAGCCCTAATTCGTTGGACGTCGTATTTTGCTTGTCTACAAAACGTTAGCGCAAGCGGAAGCAATAAACTAAGACAAGCAAATAGAAGTAAAACAAAGACAATACAAACACGGAGATATAACGTGGTTCACGGCTACGCCGCTAATCCACGGTCCGATTCGTCCACGGTGAATCACTCCGAAACCCAATCACTATTGGTCTCTCCTTTGCACCAAGCTAGGTGGAGGTAACCTTTACAAACACTCCTCTTACAAATAGAATGGAAATAAGCTTGAGTAAGAGGATGGAAAGCTTTAGGGAACTTTGGGAGAGTATTAGAGCATAAGCATTAGCCTCCCAAACCCTTACCCCCTTCCTTTTTATAGAGGAAGAGGGTTTCTTCCCGTTGACACAGGATCAGTCGACTGATGCCCTCGATCAGTCGACTGATCTCGTAGCCGTTGCCCAATAACGGCTGCTTTCCACGTTGGATTCCATCCAACGGTATTGGCATCGATCGGATGGGACCATCGATCGATGTTCGATCGATCGAGTGCTCGATCGAAGTCGACTCCATTCTCGTCTGCAGTTCCATCACCGATCGCTTTCCCGCGATCATTGCCGACATCACCGATCGCCGGCCCATGGCGGACCATCGCTAAGCCCTAAACCGGTCTTATACGATCGATCAACCTATCGACTCGGAAGCGATCATTGCCGGGACATGGCGATCGGCGTGTCGGGAAAACCCATCCGACACTTGGCCAAATGGCCAAGTTTCACCTAAGAGCTACCCTTCCCTGGGTTACAATCGCTCACTCTCATTTCTTGGAGTCCCTCGCCTTTGAAGTTCTCTTCGTTCTCGGCCACGTCCCTCGGCAGCATCAGGCGCACGGCTCTGCAATGCTCCTTCGCGTCTCTTGCCTCGAAGTCTACTTCCTCCGGCTTCACTCCAAGCTTCTCGTCCGGCGGTCCCTCGGATGCTCCAAGCGCACGACTTCCGCAAAGCTATCCTTCACCGACTCAAGGCACGAGTCATGAGATGTGAAACTCGCCACGGCTCCATGTGCAAATTACTAAGTCCTGCACGACTTCAACGCACATATCACATCAACAATACCAACCTAACTTCAACCCTTTGCCACACCATCAAAACCATATCACAGCAAGAGATTGCCCTAACATGGCGTTGATTATAGGAGGAAACCGTGTCCTATATATTAGGTTGATGATGTCCCCTTGAGGAGCTCATAAGGTTCATCATGTAAACCCAGCTGGTTGACTTAGTCAACATGATGATAAGGTTGAGTGGTACTACTCGAGGAATTAGATGTTAATTAATTGATGATCAGTAAATCAATTAATTGATGGACATTCGATATCTTAAACATGGGGAGATGAATGTACAAATAATATATGGATCCCATTTTAATTTATGGGGGTTGGTGAGGTAGTTCAATGATGATCCTCTAGAGGAATGGAACATCATTGATGGATCAAGTTTGTGTGGTTCCGATCCATCGGGTGGCCAAGATCCAACTCCTCCTTATGGTCCCTATCGTAGCCTAATATAATCCTCATGAAGTCTAGATCCAAGGATGTAAAACAAAACCCTAGAACCAACGGTTGGGGTTAAATCCCTAGATCCGATGGTTAGGATGAAACCCTAGAATCGACGGTTGGGATTAAATCCCTAGATCCGACGGTTGGGATGAAATCCTAGATCCGATAGTTTGGATGAAATCCTAGATCCGACGGTTGGGATGAAATCCTAGATCCGACGGTTGGGATGAAACCCTAGATCCGACGGTTGGGATAAAACCCTAGATCCGACGGTGGAGATTAAATCCCTAGATCCGACGGTGGAGATTAAAGGAGTCCTAAGCCTAACTCTATAAAAGGAAAGCTTAGGTTGGGCGGCAAGAAACCCTAGGAGAACAAGGGCTTGGGCGGCTAGGTTTTGGAAGGAGCTTGGGCGGCATCAAGAGAAGAAGAACCCTTCTTCTTCCTAAGGTTGGCGGCACCTATCTATCTTCCTCCTCTATTCCTAGGCCGGCGCTCTTCCTCCTCCCTTTCTCCTTGGTGGCCGGCACTTCTCCAATCTCCAAGGTGGCCGGCGGTTCCCTTTGCATTGGTGGCCGGCGCTTCATCCATTCGTTCCTTGGCCGGCGGTTGCATCAAAGTCTCTTGCTTGGTGGCCGGTTCTAGAAAGGAAAGGTTTTGTTGGTTCTTCTCTTTGTTCGCAGCAGACAAGGAAGGGAAGAACACGATCTACAAGGCTTCTACTCGTGGAGGATCTTTGCCCACACATCGTCCACGAGAAGGATAGGATATACGGTAGAAGATCGTAATGTATAAAGTTTTACAACTTTATTTTCTGATCTGAGAATGTTATTTTAATTGTTGATTATACAATTATGCATATGTATATATTTTGTATAATCATGGACCCCGAAGACAATCACAAAAACCGGCGATCCGTCCGTCGTCTCTTCCGCGGCTAACCAACTAGAAGAGTTGTGTTGCTTGAACAACTAGTTTGTTCAAGCGACCACTCAAGTTGTTAGCACGACGACGAATAGGTTGTGCTAAGGAAACTCATCCCATCCGGATTAATTCTTTCATTAGTGAAAATTTTAATCCGGGGCCATGGGAGCCAATGAGCCTCCGAAGCAACTCCCTACAATTGGTATCAGAGCCACGGTTTTCGATTTTGTGTGTTTTGGATTCGGTTACTTTCATGCACATATCATATATTGAGTATGCCGGATAATAGTAGGATGTGCGTAGGCTAACTTTTTGGTTGTAGGCATAAGATCCGACTATTATGGCTATTTGGTTGTATGTGATTGTTTTGTGTGTGATTGTATGTATATTATTTGAATCCTTGGGGTTGATGAGGCTAGATTAGTATTTAATTTTTGTAATTAAATACGGCATTGTTTGACCGCTCATTTTAGTTTACTTTCGATCTAGATTATTTGTACACTCCTTCGTGGAGTATAGGATCAATGGATGTAAATTAAAATAGTTTATCTCGGCTCGGATCTCTTTGGTGACTTGTGCACGGGAAAAGATGGAGCGGATGAGGTGGCGACACGACGGGATGCGTATTGGAGGACAATGCCATAATAGTTGGAAAAATTCTGTTTTTTCCATATTTATTGCTTATTTGTTTTATATGCATGTTGTGTATGCTTTAAAATTCCTCAATTTCAATTTACTAAGTGGGAGAGGGATATTTTAATTAATTCCCGTGGCCTCCATTACAATTTGACGTGTGATGCAACAAACTTGCGCATTGGCTCTGAGTGCCTTCCTCCCCATCGGATGGGTTTGTTTGCGGATCACTAGGTCAAATAATGGTTATAGGAAATTATTTAGGAGCGTGTGTACTTCCCCATCAGTAAGACACATAATCCGAAATAATTCTCTTAGTATCGTGTAATGGTGCACACTTAGATGCAAATAAAAGTATCCTCCCCATCAGAGTCACTGCTTTTATTTGTAGGGCTAAAGAGGAACCAAATATTAATTTTATTTGTCAAAAAGTAAGGTTGACAAGATAATAAAATTAATGGGTAAAACCTCCTCTTACAAATGTAGAATTCGTATACGTCCACACTATCGTGGCATGCGATATTCTTGGTGTTTTGAGGTGTTGGTTGATTTCGGGATTTTATTGTTTTGAAGAATCAATAATATTTGAAATCTAATATTTTGATCATTGTTATTTTTAGGATTTTCAAATGGCTTTCAACCCACTTGCTGTGATTTTAAAAGAAAATAAGCTTACTGGACCAAACTACATTGATTGGAAAAGAAATCTGGATATTGTCTTAACTGCGGAGGAGTACAAATTTGTACTCTTCGAGGTCTATCCTCCTAAGCCCTCCGATGACTCTGATGAAAAGGAGAAAGAATGTTATAAGAAATGGGTCAAGGCAGATGAGATGGCGCGGTCTTATATTTTGGCATCTATGTCAAATGTGCTGCAACATCAGCATCAGGCCATAGCCACAGCTTATGACATGATGTTCAATCTCAAGGAACTTTAAGGACATCAGAGTAGGGCGGCTAGACAGGAGGCGATGAGAAACTTGATGACGACCACCATGATCGAGGGAACACCCGTTAGGGATCATGTTCTCAAGATGATGGCTCATCTTAATGAGATGGAAGTCCTCGCACCTGAGATCGATGGGGAAACCCAGGTCGATATCATTCTCCAGTCTCTGCCTAGGAGTTTTGAGCAGTTCCGCCTCAACTACAACATGAACAAGAGGTTGTTTTCGTTGGCGGAGCTTCTGACAGAACTCTAGGCGACAGAGGGGCTTTTTCATCAAAGTGCTCAAGCCATGGTCGTTCAGAAGGTTTCTTCCTCTAAACCGAAAGGTAAGAAGAAGAAGAAGAAAGGTGGGGCGAAGAAGGTGGCAGTGGGACCTCAGGTAGGAGTGAAGAAGCCGAAAGGCAAGTGCTTCACTTGCAAGCAGACTGGACATTGGAAGGCGGATTGTCCTCGCCGAAAGAACAAAGGTATATCTTCTTGTTTAGTTGTTGAAATATGTTTAGCGGTGTTATCTACCAGTGCCTGGTGTGTAGATACAGGAGCCACTGATCATGTCTGCAATACTTTGCAGGGGTTCCAGGAAACCCGACGACTAGCTGAGGGAGAAATTACCGTCTTCATGGGGAATGCTTCAAAGGTGGCGGCTATTGCAGTGGGAGACGTTTATTTATCTTTTGATAGGAATAAAGTTTTAGTTTTGAGAAATTGTCTTTATGTACCTACTTTTAGAAAGAATTTAATTTCAGTTTCTAAATTGTTTATGGATGGATATTCTGTTTCTTTTAATGACAAAGTGGTTATAAAAAGGAATAGGGAGATTATCTGTTCTGGTACATTGGTTGGCAATTTATATAGTCTTGAACCGAAAACTCCCACGATGCATATAGAAATCAATAACTCATCTTCTAAGTCTAATAAGAGAAAAGAACCTTCGCAAATGAACCAAACATATCTTTGGCATCTAAGGCTTGGTCATATTAACCTAAGTAGAATTCAAAGGTTGATAGATGATGGACCTTTAGGTTCATTAGTGGTGGAGGATCTCTCAACCTGCGAATCTTGCTTGGAAGGTAAAATGACCAAAAGGCCTTTCAAGGCCAAGGGGTATAAAGCCAAAGATGTGTTAGAATTGGTTCATTCTGATCTGTGCGGTCCTATGACTATCCAAGCTAGAGGTGGCTTTGAATACTTCGTCTCTTTTATAGACGATTATTCAATGTATGGATACATTTACTTGATGCGTCGCAAGTCTGAATGCTTTGACAGGTTCTAAGAATTCAAGGCTGATGTGGAGAACCGTCAAGGTAAAAGTATCAAGACATTATGATCTGATCGTGGTGGCGAGTACCTCTTGGGAGAGTTTAGGAGTTACTTATCAGAGGCTGGGATTCAATCCCAATTGTCCGCACCGGGCACACCCCAGCAGAATGGTGTGGCAGAGCGAAGGGACAAGACTCTTATAGAGATGGTTAGATCTATGATGAGTTATTCTGAGTTACCTGATTCGTTCTGGGGGTTTGCTCTGGAAACAATAGCACACATTCTGAACTTGGTTCCATCTAAGTCAGTACCCTCTACTCCCACAGAGTTGTGGACTGGGCGAAAGCCTAGTATAAGACATATTCGGATTTGGGGTAGTCCAGAACATGTGCTGAAGGGAGATGCTAGTAAGTTGGAATCTCGTACAAAAGTACGCTTGTTTGTTAGCTACCCTAAGGGAACGAAGGGTGGTTTATTCTATAGTCCAAGAGATCAGAAGGTGATCGTGAGTACGAATGCCAAATTTCTAGAGGAGGACTATGTGATGAACCACAAGCCCACGAGTAGGATTGTTCTTGAGGAGTTAACAGGGGAAGTCCCGACTTCAGTACCACCGGTACAAGAGGAGATGCCACAAGTCACTGCATCGCGTGTCATAGAGTATACACAAGAGGCACCTCGTCGTAGTGGGAGGGTTGTTAGACAACCCGAGAGATTCATGTTTTTGGGAGAGTCTTCGGACTAAGTCCTTGGTGAACATGAACCGGATCCCTGGACATATGACGAGGCACTCCATGATAGAGATGCGGTATCTTGGCAAAGTGCGATGAATTCAGAGATAGAATCTATGGATTCTAATCAAGTCTGGGAGCTAGTAGAGCCACCCTATAGTGTAAAAGCCATTGGATGCAAGTGGATCTACAAGAGAAAGAGAGGAGTGGACGGGAAGGTTGAGACCTTCAAAGCTAGGCTTGTTGCGAAAGGGTATACTCAGAAAGAGGGTATCGATTATGAGGAGACCTTTTCGCCGGTAGCTATGCTTAAGTCTATCCGGATTCTCTTATCTATAGCTGCTCATATGGATTATGAGATTTGGCAGATGAATGTCAAGACAGCTTTCCTTAACGGAAGTCTTGAGGAGAACATCTATATGCGGCAACCAAAGGGATTCATTGCTAAAGGCAAAGAGCATCTTGTATGTAAGCTTAATCGGTCCATTTATGGATTGAAGCAAGCTTCTATATCTTGGAACATCCGCTTTGATGAGGTAATCCAGTCATATGGATTTATTCAAAGTCCGGATGAGCCTTGTGTATACAAGAGATGTGATGGAAATGTAGTGGTATTTCTTGTACTATACGTAGATGACATTTTATTAGTTGGCAACAATATCAAAGTGTTATCAGACGTAAGGGTATGGTTGTCCAAACAGTTTGACATGAAGGACTTGGGAAAAGTGGGACACATCCTTGGGATCAAAGTTATAAGGGATCGCAAGAAAAGGATGTTGTGCTTATCTCAAGCTTCATACATTGACACTATCCTTGCTCGTTTTAGCATGCAGAACTCCAAGAAAGGTTTTCTACCTTTTAGGCATGGAGTTCCTTTATCTAAAAAGATGTGTCCCAAAACATCAAAGGAGATAGAGGACATGAAGGCGGTTCCTTATGCTTTGGCAGTAAGAAGCCTTATGTATGCTATGCAATGTACGAGACCGGATATCTGCTTTGCCGTGGGCATGGTTAGCAGATATCAGAGTAATCCTGGACAGAGACATTGGACTGCGGTAAAGCATATATTGAAGTACCTGAGAAGGACTAGGGATTATATGCTGGTTTACCGGGCAGATCAATTAGTCCCTGTGGGTTACACGGATTCAGATTACCAATCAGATAGGGACAAGAGTAAGTCTACCTTGGGGTTTATGTTTACTTTTGGAGGTGGAGCCATACTATGGAGGAGTGTCAAGCAGAAATGCGTGGCGGACTCTACCATGGAAGCTGAGTATGTGGCAGCCTCTGAGGCAGCCAAGGAAGCTGTATGGCTCAGGAACATCTTGATGGACTTGGATGTGATTCTTGGTTTGCCCAGATCTATCACAATTTATTGTGATAACAGTGGTACAGTTGCAAACTCGAAGGAACCACGAGCCCATAAGGCGAGTAAACACATAGAGCGCAAGTACCACCTTATACGAGAGATCGTAAAGCGAGGAGAAGTTGCTGTCGCCAAGATTGCATCAGAGGATAACCTGGCGGATCCATTCACTAAGGCCCTTCCAGCAAAAGCATTTGATAGGCATGTGGAGGACATGGGGATCAGATGTATGGCAGTGTGATGACGACATAGTCTTTTAGTATAAGTGGGAGATTGTTGGAATGTATACTGAAAGCCTGGCTCTTTTTTGTATGAACATTTTATTTTGGAATAAGAATCACATGATCATTGTTTGCACTATATATATTTATTATATGTGTGTACATATTGTCTAATATTTTACATTGTAGATAACATGGTGCTTGGTGTGGCACAGAAGATCATGTTATCAGTCCCTTGTAAAATATAAGTAGAGGCTCACGACCAAGATGGTTTTGGACAAACCATTGGCATGGTTGTAGTGTAACTTGGTATTGTTTTGTCTTGAACATAGAGTTACACTAGTACACTTAGGTGTATTGAGTAGGACCGACATAGAGGTGATTCAATTAATTGCTGACTACATAATTGAATTGGACCTCGGATATTATATTGTACATGCTCTTAATCCCGATATAATAACGGGCACATGTACTTTGTATTTATTTCTTTGATTTACTAGGGGGTGAGATTTAGATGGATTAAATCAATATGCCCGGTAAGTTGGGAAATAATATTATTTACATGGTGTGGCGTTGATTATAGGAGGAAACCGTGTCCTATATATTAGGTTGATGATGTCCCCTTGAGGAGCTCATAAGGTTCATCATGTAAACCCAGCTGGTTGACTTAGTCAACATGATGATAAGGTTGAGTGGTACTACCCGAGGAATTAGATGTTAATTAATTGATGGTCAGTAAATCAATTAATTGACGGACATTCGATATCTTAAACATGGGGAGATGAATGTACAAGTAATATATGGAGCCCATATTAATTTATGGGGGTTGGTGAGGTAGTTCAATGATGATCCCCTAGTGGAATGGAACATCATTGATGGATCAAGTTTGTGTGGTTCCGATCCATCGGGTGGCCAAGATCCAACTCCTTCTTATGGTCTCTATCGTAGCCTAATATAATCCTCGTGAAGTCTAGATCCAAGGATGTAAAACAAAACCCTAGAACCAACGGTTGGGATTAAATCCCTAGATCCGATGGTTAGGATGAAACCCTAGAATTGACGGTTGGGATTAAATCCCTAGATCCGACGGTTGGGATGAAATCCTAGATCCGACGGTTGGGATGAAATCCTAGATCCGACGGTTGGGATGAAACCCTAGATCCGACGGTTGGGATAAAATCCTAGATCCGACGGAGGAGATTAAATCCCTAGATCCGACAGTGGATATTAAAGGAGTCCTAAGCCTAACTCTATAAAAGGAAAGCTTAGGTTGGGCGGCAAGTAGATTTGGTTCAAGGAAAAATTAGGGTTTTTCCTCTCCAATCTTGGGCGACAAGAAACCCTAGGAGAACAAGGGCTTGGGTGGCTAGGTTTTGGAAGGAGCTTTGGCGGCATCAAGAGAAGAAGAAACCTTCTTCTTCCTAAGGTTGGCGGCACCTATCTATCTTCCTCCTCTATTCCTAGGCCGGCGCTCTTCCTCCTCCCTTTCTCCTTGGTGTCCGGCACTTCTCCAATCTCCAAGGTGGCCGGCGGTTCCCTTTGCATTGGTGGCCGACGCTTCATCCATTCGTTCCTTGGCCGGCGGTTGCATCAAAGTCTCTTGCTTGGTGGACGGTTCTAGAAAGGAAAGGTTTTGTTGGTTCTTCTCTTTGTTCGCAGCGGACAAGGAAGGGGAGAACGCGATCTAGAAGGCTTCTACTCGTGGAGGATCTTTGCCCACACGTCGTCCACGAGAAGGATAGGACATACGGTAGAAGATAGTAAGACATAAAGTTTTACAACTTTATTTTCAGATCTGAGAATGTTATTTTAATTGTTGATTATACAATTATGCATATGTATATATTTTGTATAATCATGGACCCCGAAGACAAACACAAAAACCGGCGATCCGTCCGTCGTCTCTTCCGCGGCTAACCAACTAGAAGAGTTGTGTTGCTTGAACAACTAGTTTGTTCAAGCGACCACTCAAGTTGTTAGCACGACGACGAATAGGGTGTGCTAAGGAAACTCATTCCATCTAGATTAATTCTTTCATTAGTGAAAATTTTAATCCAGGGACATGGGAGCCAATGAGCCTCCGAAGCAACTCCCTACACCCTAAACGTTCCAAACCTCCTCTTCCTTGTTCTCATCTCAATCATATTGTAAGAGGGAGGATTTTGTGTAAGAAGGTTTCTTCTCCACCTTGGTTGAGCAAAGGAGAAACTTAGTGCATTGGTTGAGGGAGTGATTCACCGAACGAATCATCCGTGGATTAGCGGCAAGGGCCATGAACCATGTTACATCGCTTGAGTTTGCATTTGCTTATTTCTTTATACTTGTCTAGCTTAATTGTCTTTGGTTTAGCTTTATTATCTATATTACACTGTGCTAATGATCATCTAGATGATTAAGAATGATCGAAGTCCATCAAGCACGAATTTGGCTATTCAACCCCCCTTCTAGCTAGGCCACGATCCTCCAACAAACCTAACCATAACAAAGTTAGCACTTTTGGTCATTTCCAAGGTAATGGGATACTTTGGGAATAAGTTTGGATTTATATTCTAAAAGATTATTGAATGTGTCAATTAAATTTGAGATGGTTGGAAAATTAATCAAATTTTCACAATTAGGTTTAGAAGTCATAGTGTGTCATTTTGGGTTTTTGGCACACTTGGGAGATGAGTGGTATTATAGCATTTTGGGTTTAATTCTATAAAATGACAATTAGTTTTAAAATTTAGGTATTCTTATGCTTTTACTTTTTATTTTCTATACTTTGTTTGCCATATACTATGTCATGACATCATATTTCATTTTATTATCTATAATGTCATGATAATGTTTAGGTTTAATTTTTCTATGGCATGTATATTTAGGTTATGTTTTATGCAATGACATCATGATCATTGGCACATGCTTATTTATGCTATCACTTTATGCCATAATCATCATTCAAGAATTTAGGTTACTTAAAATTGATTTAAGGACTATGACATGATTTGAAGTCTCATGTATAAGGGAATCAAATAGTGTTGTCTAGAAAAAGGCATGAGACCTTAGTTTAAGAATAATGAAAATCCACATCTCACATTACATTGACATGTGTGTGTATTGATACACTCTAGACACATGTGAGATGTTAGAAAAATGAGTTAAGTTCAAGGTGCATAGTTCTTGCATCTAGATGAACTCAAACTCATTTCAATCTAATGATGGATCATGGGAAAAGCTATTGTGCAAGTCATGTGCATTGAGCCCATAGACCATGGTCTAATATAAGGTTTTAAAATCATTTCAAAATCACTTTGAAAACCCTTGGTGTAGTCTATCTTTTGATAGGAGTCACCATTGATGAAGTTGATACAAAGTAGGCTCAAAATATTGAAGTTATCTTTGTTTTTGACCTTTGTATCAATCTCACTATTTAATGGGTAATTTATTTTTCAAATATTTTTCACCCATAATGATTGATATAAGTATTATACGTATGAAGTTTCATTATTTTTTAAATTATGTATAATTACTTATGAATTTTACAAATTCAAATTCTGAATTTGATTTATGCACATTGCAGAAACCAATTGACTGCCACCTTGGCCAGTCGACTGGCAATGAGAGCATTCGACTGGTTGTTGACTGAGTCAACTGCCAAGTTAGATTTCGGGTAAACAAGATTGTTAAGCCCATGTTTCAACCATTTTAGGCTACCCTAACTACTCCTAACCCTAAGATATGCTTTAGAAAGTATTAGAAGGGTGAAATCCATTGGATATGGATTAGGAGAGTTGTTTAGGGTGAGAATATAATTTTAAGGTGTTTGAAAGTTCAAGTTTGAACTTTTACCCTTAATTTTGATGGTTTAGTGTTCCTATAGGATTAAGGATTCTCCAAGGACATTGTTAGTGCAATGGTCAAGGGGGAGTCAGCCTTTAGGGGGAGATTATCCATCATGGGATGATGGATGTGTATTCCTCAAAGGGGGAGACATGAAGGGTTTTTGGAAACCTTCATTATGCTCACCAAAGGGGGAGAGTTGGAGAATGAGGATTGTCTCTCATTTAGTGATAAGAGACTTATCACTAGGAAGAGTGAAGGTATCCTAGATGTGTTTAGACCAAGGGGAGAATATAAAATCTCATTGGGATATGAGACATTGATACCCTTGGAGAGAGCCTTTTTGATGTATGCCAAAAAGGGGGAGAATTTGAGAATTGACCAATTAAGAGAATTGAGAGAATTTGGAGTATTATGTTAGGTGGTCTAACTTAAAGGTTTTTGTGGTCTTTTTTATGTATGTCAAAGGGAGAGATTTGAGGTTTAAGTTAGGTAAACCTTCACTATGCTTTGGCATTGGAAGTGTTTAAGTTTATGTTATTGTTAGCCTAACTTAAAGGTATTGTCAAACATCCAAAAGGGGGAGATTGTTGGTGCAATCGACCCAGGTTACGATTGATCGGACTCGAGTTTGACTCGAGTAGTATTTTGGTAAACCTTCACTATGCTTTTCCATTGAAAGTGTTTAAGTTTAGGTTATTGTTAGCCTAACTTAAAAGTATTGTTAAATATCAAAAAGGGGGAGATTATTGGTGCAATCGGCCCAGGTCACATTTGACCAGACTCGAGTAGTATTTTGATGTTTAACAATGGGTTGACCGTTATTTGACAATGGGTTGACTTTATGGTTGACATTGGGTTGACCATATGATGGAGAAGTCCAAGTGGGACACTTGGCACATGGAAATTCCAAGTCTTGAGTATTTGACGTGGAAAGTCCAATCATGGGTCTTGGCAATGGTAAAGTCCAAGTCATGAGTACTTGACAAATGGAAAGTCCAAGATGTAGTTGGCAAGGGAAGTCCAAGCCTTGGGTACTTGGCATTGAAAGTCCGACATGAAGTTGGCAAGGGAAGTCCAAGCACGGGTCTTGGCAATGGAAAGTCCAAGCATGGGTCATGGCATTTGAAAAATCCAACGTGGAGTTAGCAAGGGAAGTCCAAGGGTGTGATATTGGCGGAGTAAAGTCCAAGCGATAGTCTTGGCAGCATAAGTCCAATGTTTGGTGGCGTAAAGTCCAAGCGTATGTCTTGATAGTGTAATCCCAAATGTGCCTTGGCGGTGTAGACCCAGTTAGCATGACAATAGCTGATGGAAGCACCTGAAGCTAGCGTATGGATGAACAAGTCTGGATGACTTGGAGGGATCCAATAGGCGTGAGGCTGATGGAGGTGGCTAGAAGGCTTAGGTTTAGGCTAAGGGTGGTCTAGCAAGTATAAGAGAATCATACTTGGGGTAAACCTCATGGTTAAGGTTTTGCACTCGACTGGGATTATGGACAAGTCAACTCAAGTGTTTTGACACTTGGCAGCCGAGTCGACTATGAGTAGTCGATTGGGATTATGACCAGTCGACTGGTCGAGAGTCGACTGACGTTTGACTGCGATCGCGTGGCCTTGGTAGTCGAATGTCAGCTTTGGATTGTCGATTGACCTTTAGTAGTCGACTGCCATGGAGGGCAGTTGATTGTTGGTCGAGGACAAGGGCATAGGAAGCTCGTTAGACGACTAAGCAGTTGGCTATGGGCTTGGTAGTTAACTGCTAGTAATGGAAGTCGATTGCAGTGTATCTATTGGCTAGAATGCCAACACGGATTAAGCCCGTTGTGAGATAACGACACTGTAGGTAGTCAATTGCGAAGCACATAATCATCCCAATGCAGGCATAAAAGGAGTAGTTCATGGAGGATTTCTGCCATGATTTCTTGAGGGATTCTTGAGGCGATTTGAAGGCGAAGTGTTGGTGCATTTCCGGGTCCTTCAAGCTCATCCAAGCAACCAACAAGCAAAGCATTCAAAGCAATCATTTGTAAAGCTTCCTTTACTTGTATTTCATTATTTTCTTTGTATTTTCTAGTATTCTCTTGTTTATTATTGTAAATATTGTACGAGGTTTCTCCACCTTCGGATTGTTCCGAGAAGGAGGGTATTAGTGGTGGTGTGCATCACTAGAGCTCATTTGAGCTCGACCCGTGGAGTAGGAACCCAAGGTTCCGAACCACGTTCTATCTTGTCTTGTGCATGTGATTGTGTTTGTACATTTCGTTTATGCTTTATTCTATATTCCGCTACGCATACTACCGAATTGTAAAGACGAACATGATCAAATTCTAAACGATGCAAAAGAGCTATTCACTCCCTTCTAGCGCACCATTGATTCTCTACAGGGAAAACCTCGGATTTAGGAGGCAAGAAATGTCAAAGGACAAGAAGGGGTTGGGTCACAAACCTAAGCCCATAGTAGATAAGTCTTCTTGTCATAATGTTTCGTTTAACTTTGGAACAAACCCTAGATCAAGGAAAGTCAAGGTCACAAGAGAAGTCATCCCTAGAGTTGATCGCGATAGGTGTCTAGTGGCTAAGGTTTTGAAGAAGTCTAGCAAAGTCACTAATTATGTCACAAGGGAAGTCATCCCTAGAGTTGACCTAGACAAGATCACAATGACCAAGGCCTCTAAGCCTAGGAAGGTCATTTGGAAAGTACTAAGGGAAGTTATCCCTAGTGAGTATCTAATAAACCCAAGGAGCTCCAATAGGTATTGAGTTCCTAGGAGTGTGATCCCATCACGCTAAATGAGTTTAGGGTGTGTCAACTTTGAATAGATAGGTCATTAACTTAACCATGGTAGAGTTGACACTTTAAGGCATTTTCAAGGTAATGTGATACCTTGGAAATGAGATTAGATGATAATCCTAAAAGATTTTAAGATGTGTCAATTGGAATTATGAAGTTTGAAAATTTGATCAAAATTGGCACAATTAGGTCAAATGTATAGAGTGCCAAAATTTGGGGATTTGGCATACTCAAGGGGTTAAATTGTAATTATGTCAAATTTGGTATTTGACATAATCCTAGATTATGACAATTAGAATTATGGCTTAGACAATCTTATTTTACTTCGTACATTCGCCATGCTTCATATGCCATGTCGTATGTTTGCACAAAAGGTGTGTTTTTGATGTATCACATCTCACACAATATAAGGCCTACCTTGATAATGTATTTCAACATCTAGATAAAGAGAGATGCTAGAAATAAATTCTTGGTTGAAGAATGCTTGTGAAAATCGAACAAAATGTCAAAATATATCAATAAACACACAACGATGAGCATGATACTATTCGAATTAGTATACATCCAATAAACACACAAAATCTAACAAATTAGGTTTGAATAAATCAATTTTCATAATTACAGTCGAAAACTTAGGTACTAGTCGACTATTTCAGATAAATAGTCGACTTACATTATTGTAGATTCCTATATAACATTTAGCAGTCAACTGTGTTGGGTTTCCGGCACCGCGGCGTGTGTGTGTTCGATCATATTTCGTAAACATGAGCACAGCGGAAGCAATAAAAATAATAAATACTCCTATTTATTACAACACACACAACACACGCATGCTATTACAACAAGTGTAGACATAACCGTAAATTAAAAAAATTGCAATAAAAGGAAATTAAACTACGTTATACCTTTCGTATGACGTGTAGCGGGAACGGCATCAACCGGAAACGATCCTCGTAAGAATCGTCTCTATCCGTATCCACGCCGAGCTCCTCGGGATGACTTCGCTAAGTCACGAGCTTCGTCTTCGTACGGGTTACTAGCCTCGTGTTGAAGACGACGTGATCGAGAGATGATCACGATCCGAATCCAAATTCGGATCCAAAACGAGTTCTCAAAACTCGCTTCTCCGGAGAGGTATTCGTCAACCGTTTGACGAATCCTTCGTCCTCCACCTCAGAGGATTACCGGAGATCAAATCCCCGGTATGTTAGCCGCTGTCGGAGCACTAACCGTCGTCCAAACGACGCTCCGACGAGAGGAGAAGAAGCTGTCCAGAAAAACTGGACAGCTTGGTGGAGGAGATAGGCGCCGGCCAACAAAGGAAGCCAAGTGCTCACCTTGATGCCAAACCTAAGGAGGATCGCCGGAACTCTTCCGGCAGCAGCTCGACGCCGGCGAGGAGGAAGGAAGCCGCCTTCTGGACGCCGGTTGGAGGAGCTATGGGCTGGGCGGCAACACAAGCTGGGCGGCAACAATGTGTTGGGCGGCTAGGGTTTGGATGATTGGATTAGTTAGGGTTTAACAATCCCTTAAGCCCACTTTTATAGAGAACTAATTCTCTTAATGGTTAATGGATCATATCCATAAAGCCCGTTAACCCGCTCCATTAAGATAAGTTAAAATAAACCAAACCATGATGGTTTATTTTAAGTTAAAACGAACCGAACCAACCTTTGGTTCATTCGTTTAATATAAACCAAACCCTTTGGTTTATTCTCATCCATTGGATTAGAACCAAACCATTTTGGTCCATCCATTATGTCTTCATAAGACACGGCCCATCCACGCTTCCATTGTGACTGAAACAATTTCATGCTCGCTTTATGTTTGGTCCAACCAAACATAGTTTCTCTCGGTCTGAGAATCCCATTCTCAAGCTCGTTTTAAATCCTTTGGATTACACTCATTGTGCGTGTGACCAAATAGGTTCTCGGTTTATGTTGGCCGTCTATAATTAACCATTAATTATAGAACGATCATGAGTGGCACCTAGTAGTACATCATGATCCCCAATTAACCGAAAAGATCAACGGTTGATCGAACTATTTACGAAACCCTTGATGCTCGAATGAATCGTGCCCCATTCCCTTCACTCATCTTATACCCACTTGGTTCAGGGACATGGTCTATTGTGTCAGTCCCCACTAGGCTGACTACGTCACACCTAGCCCAAGTATCATTTCCTCGTCCTACGGATTCTAGTTACTCCACATGTATCGAAGAGTACCTTACTCTAAACATGTAATGCTTTGGCCAAAGACTTTAGGAACAATCCGACGAGAGGCCATGGGTATACATCTCCTCGCAAGGAGTGGTGAATCCTTTATAGGCTATTCAAACACCTTCGATCACTTCGACTTATACCCAATCATCCCGGGTCCACATCTCCTCGGAGATGTTTGCTTAAGATGTCAAAGCATAAGTCTCCATGATCAAGATGACTTGAATACCGCAAGTCAAAGGAACATCACACTTAAGCCACAGTAAGAACTTCATTGACATATCTATATATGCAGAGAACCATATGAAGTCTTACGGCTGGTCACTCCAATGAACTAGTTACCATAACTAGCATCCACGATCAACTCCGGACATCACTATGTCTCCAGCCAGTGAGAATCAGCTGCTTGGATACACCAAGGAGTATACCTCGTGCTAGTCTCGACAGAATTGATGGTGTCCAAATCCATCAATTCATCGACTAGGGATAATTCCGATACATCACAATTACACATGTAGAGATACTCACTAGTTGTGATCCAATCACAAATTCTCTTATGCTGTGAATCGTATCGTGGACATTCAGTAAATGAGTTTAAGATCCAATCAAATACATTAAACATGTATACTCAAATAGTGAATCTTCATTTATCATATAAATGGTTCATACATAAGGCGATTGCCTTAGGACATCTCTCATATATTACTAACAGACTCCCACTTGGCCTAATGCCAATCGCTACGATATCCAATACCATAAGCACCAACATGACCCTCAAACTTACTTTGAGGTAATGCTTTAGTCAAAGGATCCACTAAGTTCCTTTCAGTGGGAATTTTCTCGATTTGTATTTCGTTCCTACTTATGATCTCTCTGATAAGATGATAGCGGCGAAGCACATGTTTGGATAATTGATGAGACCACATCAAGTTCATAGATGAACTTATTGATCCAAACCGCTTCGCCTGCCGCAACGTATTCTGCCTTAGTGGCAGAATCCGCTATAGTGTCAAGCTTGGAACCTTTCCAACTTATTGCGCCTCCATTTTAGGTGAATACATACCCAGACTGAGACATGGAATCATCCTTGTCTATCTGGAGCTGGCATCCTATTTGTCTGATACAGTCCGCTTCACATAAGCAGGACAACCCCATATCTTCAAGTAAGATACATGAGGTTTCTTACCATTCCATATCTCATATGGAGTAGTTGAGACTACCTTGGTAGGCATTACATTTTAACAAGTAAACAAATGCAAGTGCATAGCCCCAAAAGGACTTGGGAAGAGTCGCATGATTCATCATTGACCTGACCATGTCCAACAAGGTCCGGTTACGCCTCTCAGATACACCATTATGCTGTGGTGTATATGGCGGAGTCCATTGAGACAATATGTCATTGTCTCTTAGATAATCAAGAAACTCTTGACTTAAGTATTCACCACCTCGATCCGATCGAAGTATTTTTAATACTTTTGTCATGTTGTTTCTCTACTTCATTTCTGAATTCTTTGAACCTTTCAAAGGCTTCAGACTTGTGTTTCATCAAGAACACATACCCAAACCGTGAGTGATCATCGGTGAAGGTAATGAAGTAGCTATAGCCTCCTAAAGCTTGAGTTGACATAGGTCCACATACATCGTATGTATTAGACCTAGTAACTCTCCACTCGCTCACCTTTTCCCGTAAAGGTAACTTAGTCATCTTGCCTTTTAAGCATGATTCACATGTATCGTATGAATCCAATTCAAACGATTCCAGAATTCCACATCGGTGTAATTCGGACATGCGTTTCTTGCTTACATGGCCAAGACGACAATGCCACATGTAGGAGTCTATTTGATTATCCTTTCGAGCACTCTTGTTGCTCGCTCGATATTGCAAATGTCACCGATACGCCCAACGATAAACACCATTGCTTAAAGTTCCAAATCCATAAAGAACCCCATTCAAAGTTATGTAACAACAATTGTTACTAAACGTCAATGGAAACCATTTCTATTTAAACAAGAAATAGAAATGATGTTCTTTATCAACAAAGGAATATAAAAGCAATTGTCCAGCTTCTAAGACAAGTCCCGCAGGAGTTTCAACAAATACGCTCCGATGGCGAGTGCAAGAACCTTTGCTTCATTCCCAACACGTAAATTTGACTCTCCTCGACGAAGTCTTCTTCTATTCCTTAGCCCATGTATGTCATTACATATATGTGAGCCACACCCAAGATCCAATACCCAAGTGTCTAAGGAAATAGAATGACAATCAATAAAGAAGATTTCAAGAAGATGGGGCATCCGATGCCTTATCCTTCTTCATGGACTCAAGATAAATCTTGCAATTTCTTCAATGACCCTCCTT
The DNA here is from genome assembly GCA_025175895.1 of Wurfbainia villosa. NCBI lineage: Eukaryota > Viridiplantae > Streptophyta > Magnoliopsida > Zingiberales > Zingiberaceae > Wurfbainia > Wurfbainia villosa. The sequence goes on along the minus strand of CM045990.1, from coordinate 60,666,802 downwards.
GCCATAATGATGGCAAGTGCCCTTTGAGTTAGGTTCTCGCTTTTTAGCCTTTTTCTTCTTCCCTTCTCGTTTCCTTCCTTCGACTTCTCTAGAACCTTTCTTCGAGGAATCAACTAACAACACTGCCCCCTACTCATGCTTCTCGTAAGGCTCCACAGCCTTCAAAGATGTTGAGCAAGACACAGATGAACCTCCTGCATCTCGTAGGTGAAGAGGAGCGTGGAGACTTCGAACCTTTCGAATCTCACTTGCTCATCAACCAACTCACAGAGATGAAGGACTACGATATGAGCATCCATATGCTCATGCTGCTTTCGTAGCTTGGGTTCCATCGCGGCTAGCATGATGCAACTCATTTGTTGAATCACTCACATGTTTTTGATAGGCCAACAATTGGTCCAAAGTTGCATCATCACTAGATCGGGCGGAAGAGGCGCTGAGGACATACACAAGCTTTTCACCTTGAGAACAATTCTCAAGTTTCTAAGCCAGTCCAAGAAGTTCGGCCCAGTCAATTTATTTGAATCCAAAATGGAACGCAAATTCAAACACATCATGATCAATATATTAACTTAGAAATACAAACGAGCATATATGAGAAAGATGATTTTAAAATGCATCAATATACATTTATAAATCCCATTCATTTTTCGAATTTCAAAAACCCCAAAATCACTTCGAGATTGTAGGTCCATCTCCGAATGGGTTGATATCCATCATAGTTATGAACAACCTCGAGAGAGTCCAACAAGCCATTCATAACTACGACGGTAGGTATCATCTATACCGATTGCATATCCCGTATATGCAACTATCACAATGTGCTATCAACTAATTGAATGTTCACACATACATCGGGTTGTTAACACATTAACAAGTATGCATCATATGCATAGCACCCAACTTTACCTCCCTTTACATCGACCTTGGAGAGAGTCCAACAAGCCGATGCTCCAGGTTAAAGCCAACCCATTAATCAGGACATAGTTTTAATATGGTTAGAGCGCATTCAACCAATTAGCTCAGCTTGGAGAGAGTCCAACAACCAAAGCTAACGATTGACCTCTGACTCTTACCATATTAGTATTAAACTATTCCATGGTTTGAACATATTCAGGTTCGAGCCGGGCTTGGAGAGAGTCCAACAACCCAAACAAGAAACAGAACTCTGGTTCTAACCATATTAATGGAAGGTGTAGGCTTTAATATTGATTAAGGGTTTTTATGTCTCATCCTCTTTGCATGCAAATAACTATTATCTACATGGCATGGCATACATGGCATACATCTACATGTCACGACACGCATGACATAATGTTATGCATCTAATGCAATTACATGGCATACAATTATGTCATGTCTATATTTCCTTATATGTCTAACTCTTTATGGAAATAAAATATGTTTAAGATTTGATTCTCCAAATCAAATCATAATTAAATTAGGAAACAAATTTCCAAATCTAATCACATATTTTATTCATGGAATTATTTGATTAAGGAAAATCTATTTAGGAAACCAATTTCCTAAATCATTAAAACTACTTATGGAAATAAAATATTTTAAGATTTGATTTCCCAAATGAAATCATGATTAAATTAGGAAACAAATTTCCGGAATCTAATCAAATATTTTATTTATGGAAAATATCAATTTCCATAAATACTTCCAACTTTCCAAAAGTGGAAGATTTCCATAAATACTTCTAGACTTTCCAAAATTAAAAAATTTCCATAAATACTTCTAAATTTCTAAAATTAGAAAATTTCCAGAAATACATTATGACTATCGCAAAACCATTTTACGATTATGTCGAAACACAACCTGGGCTCTGATACCATCAAGGTTTCCGATCACAAGGTGTGTGTGTTCGATCATGTTTCGTAAACATGAACACAGCGGAAGCAATAAAAATAATAAATACTCCTATTTATTACAACACACACAACACACGCATGCATATTACAACAAGTGTAGACATAACCGTAAATTAAAAAATTGCAATAAAAGGAAATTAAACTACGTTATACCTTTCAGATGACGTGTAGTGAACGGCATCAACCGAACGATCCTCGTAAGAATCGCTCTATCCGATCCACGCCGAGCTCCAACGGATGACTTCGCTAAGTCACGAGCTTCGTCTTCGTACGGGTTACTAGCCTCGTGTTGAAGACGACGTGATCGAGAGATGATCACGATCCGAATCCAAATTCGGATCCTAAAACGAGTTCTCAAAACTCGCTTCTCCGAGAGGTATTCACAACCGCTTGACGAATCCTTCGCCCTCCACCTCAGAGGATTACCGGAGATCAAATCCCCGGTATGTTAGCCGCTGTCGGAGCACTAACCGTCGTCCAAACGACGCTCCGACGAGAGGAGAAGAAGCTGTCCAGAAAAACTGGACAGCTTGGTGGAGGAGATAGGCGCCGGCCAACAAAGGAAGCCAAGTGCTTACCTTGATGCCAAACCTAAGGAGGATCGCCGGAACTCTTCCGGCAGCAGCTCGACGCCGGCGAGGAGGAAGGAAGCCGCCGACGGGAGCTATGGGGCGGGGTGGCAACACAAGTCAAGGCAACAATGTGTTGGGCGGCTAGGGTTTGGATGATTGGATTAGTTAGGGTTTAACAATCCCTTAAGCCCACTTTTATAGAGAACTAATTCTCTTAATGGTTAATGGATCATATCCATAAAGCCCGTTAACCCGCTCCATTAAGATAAGTTAAAATAAACCAAACCATGATGGTTTATTTTAAGTTAAAACGAACCGAACCAACCTTTGGTTCATTCGTTTAATATAAACCAAACCCTTTGGTTTATTCTCATCCATTGGATTAGAACCAAACCATTTTGGTCCATCCATTATGTCTTCATAAGACACGGCCCATCCACGCGTCCATTGCGACTGAAACAATTTCATGCTCGCTTTATGTTTGGTCCAACCAAACATAGTTTCTCTCGGTCTGAGAATCCCAGTCTCAAGCTCGTTTTAAATCCTTTGGATTACACTCGTTGTGCGTGTGACCAAATAGGTTCTCAGTTTATGTTGGCCGTCTATAATTAACCATTAATTATAGAACGATCATGAGTGGCACCTAGTAGTACATCATGATCCCCAATTAACCTAAAAGATCAACGGTTGATCCAGAACTATTTCTGAAACCCTTCAGTAGCTCGAATGAATCGTGCCCCATTCCCTTCACTCATCTTATACCCACTTGGTTCAGGACATGGTCTATTGTGTCAGTCCCCACTAGGCTGACTACGTCACACCTAGCCCAAGTATCATTTCCTCGCCCTACGGATTCTAGTTACTCCACATGTATCGAAGAGTACCTTACTCTAAACATGTAATGCTTTGGCCAAAGACTTTAGTAACAATCCGACGAGAGGCCATGGGTATACATCTCCTCACAAGGAGTGGTGAATCCTTTATAGGCTATTCAAACACCTTCGATCACTTCGACTTATACCCAATCATCCCGGGTCCACATCTCCTTAGAGATGTTTGCTTAAGATGTCAAAGCATAAGTCTCCATGATCAAGATGACTTGAATACCGCAAGTCAAAGGAACATCACACTTAAGCCACAGTAAGAACTTCATTGACATATCTATATATGCAGAGAACCATATGAAGTCTTACGGCTGGTCACTCCAATGAACTAGTTACCATAACTAGCATCCACGATCAACTCCGGACATCACTATGTCTCCAGCCAGTGAGAATCAGCTGCTTGGATACACCAAGGAGTATACCTCGTGCTAGTCTCAACAGAATTGATGGTGTCCAAATCCATCAATTCATCGACTAGGGATAATTCCGATACATCACAATTACACATGTAGAGATACTCACTAGTTGTGATCCAATCACAAATTCTCTCATGCTGTGAATCGTATCGTGGACATTCAGTAAATGAGTTTAAGATTCAATCAAATACATTAAACATGTATACTCAAATAGTGAATCTTCATTTATCATATAAATGGTTCATACATAAGGCGATTGCCTTAGGACATCTCTCATATATTACTAACAAACTGATGATACCCAGTAGTCGACTGTTGCATGGCACAAGGACACAGAATGTTTTGTAGTCAACTGTTGTTATTGTACACGACAACAGAAAGGTCAGCAGTCGACTGCTAAAGCATAATAGTCGACAAATGGGCGTGATGTTTAAAAGACCAAGCGCTAGCCTCTCAACTTTTTACACGATTGACTTCTTCCCAAACTCATCGCCGGTCGTTCTTAGTGTCTCTTCTGGCGATCTCACTCTTCGGTAAGCCCCGAAACCCTAAATCTAGGTATTTTAGGTTAACCATTACCCCTATCGAGCTAATCTGAGCCGTCTATTCCATTGTTTTAGTTGACTCTTCTCATTTTTAGGGTTCTAGCTTCACCTTCAGTTCTAGCCATCTTTCCGGTGCTTCTCTTCGCTTTCGGTGTTTTATACAACCTCACATCCAAAATGGCACCAAAGTAACGACTCTAAAGCCTTAACCCTAGCCATTTATTCGTATATGATCATTCTCTAATTAAATTATTTGTGGATTCATCATCATTACATTACATTGCATTCATCTTAGACAAAAACATAGGTTAGAGTCAGGTGCCAGATCCACGAGGAATCGAGCATCCTCAGATCCTAGAGTTCTGGGTGGTAATCCTAATCCACATCGGGCATCTCAGCTTATACCCGCTCGTTATCTGGATGAGTCATTCATCAGGAACTATTGTGGGGAAATCACTCACATCATCAAGCATTATCATTTAGAAAGGTAGTCTTTTGTACTCATCCCATAAATGTAGATCTTCTATCCGAATTTGACACAAACCTTAGGAAAGTCGGAGATGGTCTGACGTATCAAACACATGTTGCAAAACGCGATCTGGAGTTTTCTCTAGAGATTCTATGGGAATTTCTAGAGTGGAAATCATCTGATGACACATTTGTCTTTTATCCTACTTTAGATGAGTCACGCCCCCCCCCCCCTCATACCTGTTGATCATATCACGAAAGATCATATGCATGAGCATTTATTTCACTAACCCCGAAAGAGTCTTCCCAAAATGATGGCATTATGGAGATTTGGTCCTATGTCAAGTATAATAAAATTTGTGTGTATCACGAAATTCTCAATGACCATAGGCACATGCGCTAGCATGCCGACGGGTTCCTTGACTGAGTCATCCCCCATACGAATACCAAGGTTCGCTAGTTGGATCCCATTCAGTCCAATCTTCAAATAGTATGCATAGGGAATCACACTTACTGATGACCCCAAGTCACACAATGCTTCATCAAAGCTTTCCCCATAAATTGAGCAGGGGATAACAAATTCACTAGGGTCCTCAAGCTGTGGTGGAATTCTGTCTTCGATTTCAACTTGGTTGGGTAGGGTGGAAATCATGTTTGCACACCCCTTGGTGGATCTGTTCTTCTGACCTACTCTTTCACCGTATATTACCTCCTCCGTGACTTGACTCGGCTCGGGTAATGATAGAGAACTATCCATAGGTTGCGACACAGTTTGGGCTATCTGGGCCACTTGTTTTTCCAACATCCGCGTGTGACTTGCAAGATCGTCAACAGTAGCCTTTAAATCCCTAAGTGACTCTTTTGTTTTCTGATGTTGGCATCGAAACTCTTCATTGGCCTTTGTTTGGGTAGCAATGAAGTCTTCTATCATCAATTCTAGCCTAGACTTCTGTGGTTGCTACTGCCTATTGCCCTATTGCTGCCCATATCCTCCTAATGGTTGGAAGTTCCCCGAGTTATTCTGATAGGAAAAGTTCAAGTGGTTCTTCCATCCGGGATTGTAAGTACTAGAGTATGGGTAGTTGAGCCTTTGATTATAGTCCCCAACTGCATCGACATGCTCAATCTGCTCTTCTGAGCCACCCGACCCTCCATAGTGGTCCTCCCGATACGCTGGTGCTCCTTCTCCAAAGTCCTTGGCCGCACATGCAGAAACAAGATTGAAAGAATTGAATTGTATACTAAGCGCGTCCAACCCCGCTGCCATGTGGTCCATGGAGTTGACAACATATCGTCCCACGGTAGGAGCTGGGTGACTACATTCGGAACCCCATTGATGGTGGTTCTGGGCCACCTCTTCTATTAACTCCTTCGCTTCCTCGATAGTCTTGTTCATAAGCGCTCCTCCTGCAGTAGAATCGAGGGACATCTTTGTGGCATACGTGATCCTATTATAGAAGATGTGGATCGCCAGTCACCTTTCCAGTCCATGATGGGGGCATTGGTAGAGTAGCCCCTTGTAGCGATCCCAGGCTTTAAATAGGGACTCCCCTTCCTTCTGACGGAAGCTCGTTATTAGATGGTGCATGTGAGCAGTCTTGCTTGGTGGGAAGTATTTATTCAAGAATTGCTGCTCATATTGCTCCCATGTAGTAATGCTTCCCGAAGGCAGGGAGTGAAGCCATGCCTTAGCCTTATCCCACAATGAGAACGGGAATAGGCTCAGGCGGATCACGTCTGCAGGGACTCCATTGATCTTCATTGTCGAGTAGATTTCCAAAAATGTCTCTAGGTGCCGGTTCGTGTCTTCAGTCGTAGCTTTCCCGAATTGACTCTGTTGGACCATGTGTATGAGTGCCAGTTTCATCTCAAAGTTGTTTGCCGAAATGGATGATCCAACTATACTCTGCCTAAATCCTCTAGCACTAGGGGCTACGTAATCCCGCAAAGGTCGGCTACCTATATTCACCTCGGATGCAGTTTGATCCTCCATCCTCTTCTGTTCAACTCTCCGGCGATGATAGCTTCGTTCGATTTCTAGATCGATCAGAATCAGGCCTCCCAATCTTAGGCGTCAAAGCATACGAAGAACCGAGCCACAAAATTAGGAGTATTACCTAATAGTTAATTAAAGCAGAAAATAAACTGAACTAAATACAAAATAAAATTAAGAAAAGCTAATTATAAAATAAAACTTAAAACTTCTGCTAAAATAAAAAAAACTAAATCTAGATATGGAAAATATAAAACTAAAGTAAATAAAATAAAATAAAAATAAAAGTAAAGCAAGTAAATAAATCTAATCCTATGTCCTATCCAATTATCTACTTCTTGATTCGATATCGAATCAATCAATCCTTAATAACGGCGCCAAAAACTTGATGCATGTGAACGCGACCTCAAATCTCACGACGGAGACCATCGAGGACTCGAAGTGGGCGCTCGCGCTCAATGCTTGCAAGTGCACGGATGTCGTCAAGTAATAAAAAGATTATCGATCCCACAGGGACTAAGATTTGAGTACAGATTTGTTAAGTGGACGTTATTATTCGAAATTCAGTTCTAAGGATTGTGATTGCGAGGGTTGATGGCGGTCCTAACTCAATACAGTGTCACACGGAAGAAGAAAAAGCTAGTTGTGAGTCTTTGGAAGGGATTCTATGATTTTAGTTTCGTTTGTGTGATGGAGAACACATTATCAATTGGGTTTTGTCTAGGTTTCAAGGTACGGTTTTGTGGAAAGGACATTATACACTCCCCCGATGAGCCTTCACATATATCGGAAGCTACCTCTGCCATACCAGGTCGACCCCTGGCCTTAGGATAGCATAGTCGGTACGAGGATGCCGAATCAATCCCTGCGATGAGTCAAAAATGGGGTGCATTTTCTACTCTATCGTATCCTTCTACCCACGGTTACGGGAGATGAGCCCGACCCCTAGGTTCCTCCTTAATTCCTAAATCTTAGATACGAGGGTTGTCACCCCTTGTATCGGCTAGCACAGTAGATAGAAAACCAAAACATGTAGATATCGGTCTAAACTAATACCAATTCCAAATACAAATTCAAGAACAGAATTTAATTTGGACTAACATGATTTACGAACACAAACTACTCCCTAATCCTAGAATCGAAGAGTTCCATAAATAAGAGAGGAGAAACACAAAGCATGATCATGTTTGTATAAACTATGGAAATTATGTAAAGAATAAAAATTACAATGCAATGTGGCTCTTCTCTTTGGCATTGAAGTGCAGAACTTGGATCTCCGACGAATTTCTTCCTCCTCGTTGCGAGTTCCCGAAGCTTTTTAGGGCCTCGGAGTGCCATCCCAGCCATCGTGCCTCCCCCCTAGGGTTTAGGCGTAACCTCCTTTATATAGACATCAGCCTGGATCTCTCTAAAACCTAGAATATAACCGGCTAGCGTCAGAATCGCACAGCGCCACATGGTCGTGTGGATCCACAAGGCTAGGTCATGTGTGGTGTTGTGGCACATGCCGTGTGTTTTCACAGGGCCAGGGTGTGTGTCATTCTGCTCTAGCTGCCAAATGTCTTCTTTTTGCTACAAAAGTGCATTGTATAATGTTGTCCTGCACACAAAAGTACAACAAGCAGATCTCTGAACCAGAAAATAGGAAATGAATACAAAATAAAGTAAAATATGCATGAAACAAACATAAAACGTAATGAGATGTGAGCGAAAACTACTCCTAAAATCCTATATGTTTTGCTCACATCACATCCCTTGTGACCTTGGTTTTCCTAGACCTAGGTTGAGTTCCATAATAAAATGGAACATTATGATAAGTCTCCTTGGGCTTAGGTTTGTGACCCAAATCTTTCTTTCCTTTGGATGATCCTTGTCTCCTGGACCTAGATTTTGACCATTTGACTACATTTGATTTTTCATAATCTTAAGGGTCTTTTCCATTTTCTCAAGCCTTGACCTCAAGAATTAATTTTCCTTTTCTAATATCTCAATTTTTTATTTTTCATTAACTCTTGAGATATTCTTCTTTCTAGGCATATGTCTAGTCCATTTTGGGTTGATGCCTATGTGATTCTCTATCTTTCTAATGGTATCCTTAGGTAGGATTTTTCTAGGGATATTAGTCCCGAATTTCTCTTTATTCCTAAAGTTGACATGTTTATCTCCTAAGCAATAAAACCTATTTTTACTAGCATACTTTTTATGGGTGATAGACAGAGTGCTAAAAACATGCTTTTTAAACCTAGAACTAGAAGGTGCATTAAAATATACCTTAGGTGTGCTTTGGAAGCTCCCCCTACTTGTGTATCTCCTTCTTGCCCCCTTCTTCTTCCCCCCTAGGGCATTGACTCCTATAATGCCCTCTTTGGTGGCACTTGAAGCACACCACATGCTCCTTACTTTTAATGGTTGGGACTCCAACATCCTTAGTCTTTTCTTGAGGTTTTGGTGCCGATAGAATCTTCTTGACCTTCTGAGGGCACTTGCTCTTATAGTGCTCATATTCCCTACACTTAAAACATATAATATGATTTTTATTATTAATTAAAGTGTTTGAGTTACCTAGGGTGGTGGAAGTTTTGACTTCTTCATCTTCTTGACCAGAGGTAGATGGTTCCTCTTCTTCTTGCTCCGGCATGGAAGATGAACTAATATCCCCCCCCCCCCCTCTCAATCCTAGAGGTGGAGGCTTACTCTACTTCTTCCTCTTCCACCGATCCATAAGTTGACTCCTCTTCAACTTCCAACTCCTCACTTTCTTGTGAGGATGAGCTTGTTTCTTCGACCTCCTCCGATTGAGCCGGTGATGGATCTTCATGATATTTTGCCAACTCGCTCCAAAGCTCCTTGGCATCCTTGTATTCACCTAAGTTACACAAGATATCATTAGGAATCAAATTAACCAAGAATTTTATTACCTTCTTATTTTTCTCGAATTCTTGGATTTGTTCCCCGGTCCACTTCTTCATTTTGAGGAAACCTCCTTTTGGCCCACTCGGATACTCGAATCCTTCCATCAAGGCGGACCATTCTTCAAAATCCCTCGTCATGATGAAGTCTTCAATCCTTGCCTTCCACTGATTGAAGCCTTCTTGTCCATAGAGTGCATATGGGACTGGAGTGTTGATGTCCCATCTTAGTCTTTCTTCAAACTCCATCTTCTTCTTCACCCTCTAGCAGTGCTTTCTTGGCGGTTAGTCCAAATGAAGAGCGGTCTGCTCTGATACCACTTGTTGCGAATTGGACATCGCTAGAGGAGGGGCGAATAGCGTGTCGTACATCGATGAAATTTGATCGCGTTCATCTCTAGACTTCGTTAGTAGAGCAGAATATAGAAATACAAATGTAGAAACAAATACAAACACAAATACATGCACAACACAAGCGATATGACATCTGATGCTCCATCTTCTCCAGATATCTTCATTATTGATTGTCATTTTTTTTCCTCAGACACTTGGGTATTGGATACTGGGTGAGGCTCACATATATATAATGACATACATGGGCTAAGGAATTGAAGAAGACTCATCAAGGGAGAATCAAATTTACATGTTGAGAATGGAGCAAAGGTTGCTGCACTCGCCATCGAAACATATTTATTGAAACTCCCTACAGGACTTGTCTTAGAATTGGACAATTGCTTTTATTTCCTTCGTTGATAAAGAACATCATTTCTATTTCTTGTTTGAATAGAAATGGGTACCATTTAACTTTTAATAACAATTGTTGTTACATAACTTTGAATGGCATTCTTTATGGGACTGGAACTTTAAGAAATGGTATTTATACGTTGGACATGTCCAATGACATTTTCAATATCGAAGCGAGCAACAAGAGTGCTCGAAAAGATAATCAATTAGACTCCTACATGTGGCATTGTCGTATTGGTCATGTGAGCAAGAAACACATGTCCGAATTACACTGATGTGGAATTCTAGAATCGTTTGAATTAGATTCATACGATACATTTGAATGATGCTTAAAGGGCAAGATGGCCAAGTTACCTTTTACTGGAAAAGGTGAACCGGTGGGTGAGTTGCTTGGTCTAATACATACTAATGTATGCGGACCTATGTCAACTCAAGCTCTAGGAGGTTATAGCTACTTCATTACCTTCACCGATGATCATTCACGGTTTGGGTATATGTTCTTGATGAAACACAAGTCTAAAGCCTTTGAAAGGGTCAAAGAATTCAGTAATGAAGTAGAGAAATAACTTGACAAGAGTATTAAAATACTTCGGATGGAGGTGGTGAATACTTGAGTCAAGAGTTTCTAGATTATCTGAGGGACAATGTATATTGTCTCAATGGACTCCATCGTATACACCACAACTTAATGGTGTATCTGAGAGACGAAACTGGACCTTGTTGGACATGGTTAGGTCGATGATGAATCATGCGTATCTTCCCAAGTCCTTTTGGGGTATGCACTTCATACAACTGTTTACTTGCTAAACAAAATTCTAACCAAGGTAGTCTCTACTACTCCATATGAGATATGGAATAGTAAGAAACCTCATTTATCTTACTTGAAGATATGAGGTTGTCCTGCTTATGTGAAGCAGACTGTATCAGATAAACTGAATGCTAAGTCTGAAAAATATCTATTTATTGGATACCCTAAGGAAATGAGGGGTTACCAATTCTATCATCCTGTGGAACAAAAGGAGTTTGTTTCAAGGCATGCTGTGTTTCTGGAGAAAGAGTTTCTCTTGCAAAAAAATAGTGGAAGTGGCGTTGAACTTGAGGAGGTTCAAGAGACTCCAATAGACATTGAGGAGATACCTGGTCTAGCACCTCAACCGATAACACATAGTGATGAGACATTGGTTGAACCTATTGTGATATCAAATCTTCGTATATCTGGTAGGACACGCAACATTCCTGAGAGATATGGATTTCTCGTAAGCAAATTGAATGACGTGTTACTCATTGACGATGAGGAGCCTACCAGTTATGAAGAAGTTTTGAAAAGTTCAGAAAGGGACAAATGGCTTGAAGCCATGAAGTCGGAAATGGATTCCATGTATGAAAATCAAGTTTGGAACTTGGTGGACCCACCTAAAGGTATTAAGCCTATAGGGTGCAAGTGGGTTTTCAAGAAGAAAATCGACATGAATGGTAATGTGATTACCTATAAGGCTAGATTAGTGGCAAAAGGCTATCGTCAAAAGTAAGGTGTTGATTATGACGAAACCTATTCACCAATTGCTATGCTTAAATCCATTCAGATGCTCCTGGTCATAGCAACTCATTATGATTATGAGATATGGCAGATGGATATGAAAATAACTTTCCTTAATGGAAACCTACTCGAGGATGTGTATATGATACAGCCTGAGGGTTTCACATCGGTTGATAAAACCAAGGTATGCAAACATCGAAGGTCCATATATGGATTGAAGCAAGCATCCAGGAGCTGGAATATCCATTTTGATGAGGCAATCAAAAGGTTTGATTTCTCACAAAATCCAGACGGACCTTGTGTGTACAAGAAGGTTAGTGGGAGTGCAGTCGTGTTCCTAGTATTGTATGTCGATGACATATTACTTATAGGAAATGATGTTTCTATTTTACAATAGTTAAAATGTGGTTATCCAAAACATTCTCCATGAAAGACATGAGAGAAGCGACCTACATCCTCGGGATTAACATCTATAGAGAAAGATCGAAACGGTTGCTTGGTCTTTTGTAGTCTACATATATAGACCGAGTGCTAAAGAGGTTTAACATGTCAGAATACAAGAAAGGTTTTCTTCCCATCAGGCATGGGATGCACCGTTCGAAGTCTATGTGTTCGCGCATAGAAGACGAAAGGATTTGCATGAGTAAGATTCCCTATGCATCCACAATAAGATCTATCATGTATATTATGTTATCTACAAGGCCCGATGTTTCATATGATCTGAGTGTCACGAGCAGGTATCACTCTAATCAAGGAATGGATCATTGGGCGGCTGTTAAGACAATTCTTAAGTACTTAAGAAGAACTAAGGATGTGTTTCTAATATATTGAGAGGGTGGTGATATGGTAATACGCGGGTATACGGATGCCAGCTTCCAAATAGATAAGGATGATTCCAGGTCTCTGTCTGGGTACATATTCACCTTGAATGAAGGCACAATAAGCTGGAAAAGTTCCAAGAAAGACACTATAACGGATTCTACTATTGAGGCAGAATACATTACAGCTTTGGAAGTAGTAAAGGAAGCGATTTGGATCAAGAAGTTCGTCTCTAAACTTGAGGTGGTCTCATCAACGATCCAAACATGTGGTTTGCCGCGATCATTTGATCAGAGAGATCATAAGTAGGAAAGAAATATAAATCGAGAAGATTCCCACTAAAAGGAACTTAGCGGATCCTTTAACTAAGGACTTACCTTAAAGTAAGTTTGAGGGTCATGTTAGAGCTTATGGTATTGGATACCGTGGCGATTGACATTAGGCCAAGTGGGAGTTTATTAGTTATATATGAGAGGTGTCCTAAGGCAATCGCCTTATGGTTGTACCATTTATTGGATAAATGAAGATTCACTATTTGAGTATACACGTTTTCATGTATTTGATTGGATCTTAAACTCATTTACTGAATGTTCGCAATACGATTCACAGCATGAGAGAATTTGTGATTGGATCACAACTAGTGAGTATCTCTACATGTGTAATTGTGATGTATTAGAATTATCCTTTGCCAATGAATTGATGGATTTGGACGCCATCGATTTTGTTGAGACTAGCACGAGGTATACTCTTTGGTTTATCCAAGCAGCTGTTCCTCACTGGTTGGAGACATTGGGATGTCCAGAGTTAATTGTGGATGTTAGTTATGGTAACTAGTTCATTGGAGTGACCAACTGTAAGACTTTATATGGTTCTCTTCATATATGGATATGTCAATAAAGTTCTTACAGCAGCTTAAGTGTGATGTTCCTTCGATTTGCAGTATTCAAGTCATCTTGGTCATGAAGACTTATGCTTTGACATCTTAAGCAAGCATCTCCGAGGAGATGTGGACCCAGGATGATTGGGTATAAGTTGAAGTGGCCGAAGGTGTTTGAATAGCCTACAAAGGATTCACCGCTCCTTGCGAGGAGATGTATACTCTATTGCCTCTCATTGGATTATTACTAAAGTATTTGGCTAAAGCATTACATGTTGAGAGTATGGTACTCTTGGATACATGTGCAGTAACTAGAATCCGAAGGACAAGGAAGTAATACTTGGGCTAGGTGTGATGTAGTCAACCTAGTGGGGACTGACACAATAGACCATATCCTGAACCAAGTGGGTATAAGATGAGTGAAGGGAATGGGGCATGATTCATTGTAGCTGCTGAAGGGTTTCAGAAAAGGTTCTAAGATCAACCGTTGATTTTCTGATTTATTGAGGATCATGATGTACTACTAGGTGCCAATCATGATCATTCTATAATTAATGGTTAATTATAGATGGACAACATAAATCGGGAACCTATTTGGTCACACACAATGAGCATAATTTGAAGGATTTAAAATGAGTTTGAGAATAGGATTCTCAGATAGAGAGAGACTAGGTTTGGTTGGACCAAACAAAGAGTGAGTATGAAATGGGTTCAGTCGCATCAAAAGCATGGATGGCTCGAGTCTTATGAAGACATGATGGATGAACCAAATTTGTTTAGTTCTAATCCAATGGTGGAAAATAAACTAAAGTGGTTTGGTTTGTTTTAAACTAATGAACCAAAGTTGATTCGATTCGTTTTAACTTAAAATAGAACAACGCGGTTTGGTTTATTTTAACTTAAGTTATTGGAGTGGGTTAACGGGTTTTGATTATGAACCAATAACTCCTAGGAGAAGGTTTCTTGATGGTCAAGAAACACACACTCTATAAAATTGCAGTTAAGGGTTTTGTAAAACCCTAAGAGTTATTTTGGGAAATAGCTAGCCTCCTCTTTTTCCTCCATTCCCTAGCCGCACACTTGGAGTTGCCGCCTCCTTGCTGCCGGCCAACCACCAGCCACCGGCCACCCTTGGGCCACCCTCAGTGTCCAGCCATCCACCCTTGGCCACCGACAACAAAGGAGCAACCGGCCAAGACTTTGGTCGCTTATCTTCTCCACCAACACAAGCTGTCCAGTTTTGGATAGCTTGTTTCTCTCTTTGTAGAGAGGTTGTTTGGTCAGCTTTTTACGCTTCGACAGTGACTTACTTGTTGGGGATTGGATCTCTGACAACTTTCATAGGTGGAGAACCAAGGTTTCGTCAATTGGTTGATGAAAACTACTTCCGAGAAGCGAGTTCGTGGAGATCGTTTTTAGATCCAAATTTGATTCGGATTGTGATCGTCTCTCGGATCACATCGTCTTCGACTTGAGGCTAGTGACTTTTACGAAGATGAGGCTCGTGGCTTTGTGAAGCTATCCCGACGATACTCAGTGTGGATACGGATAGAGGTGATTCTAGCGAGGGTTGCTACAGTTGATGTCATTCCCGCTACACGTTATACGTCAGGTATAACTAGAATAAATTTCCTTTTATTACAAAATTTAAAATAGTGATTATGTCTACACATGTTGTATCTTACATGTGTGTGATGTGTGTGTTGTAATAAAATTAGTTTATTACTTGTTTTTTCTTCCGCTGTGTGCATATTTACGAAACATATTCGAACACACACTCGCTGCGATGCCGGGGAAACCCAACATTTGCCACACACATCAAAACTAAACACATACTTGGGTTGATTACCTTAACAATCTCCCCGTTTTTTGAAGTGTGCCAACACTTTTAAGTTTGGTAAAATATTAACAAAATACATAAGGAAAGTAAGCATGTAAATTATAACATGAGTATCAAAATTCCCCCTTAACACATGCAAACTCCCCCATAATACATTGCTAATTCTCCCTAGCATGATTAACTTAAACTCTTATATTTCTCCCCTTTTGACACCATCAAAAACATCATACTTATGTTAAACAACATGGCATCAATATCTAAGGGAATAAAATAACCAAAATCAGGCTTAAAACACCCAAAATAGGTTATTGTGCTCGTACAGTCGACTGCATCAGAACGCCAGTCGGCTGGCACCTGAAAATCAACATTTTCTGATTTCTGAAGCCAACTTTAGAAATGCATTAAAAATTCACAAAAATTTGAAAAATCACGAAATTTATGGAACACATTTCTTATGAGTCCCTCTATGAAGGAAAAATGATTTTTCATGAAAATTCATTCATTTTTCAAAAATTAGGCGAAAACTCAAAAGCTTTAAAATTGTCTAAAGATGTATCAACTTGGAAAGCCAATTTTGCCTTAAAATGTTTCAATGCATGAACTCTATGTTTTTGAAACATAAAATGGTTTTAAATCATTAAAAATATCCAACTATGATCTTTGGGCAATATGTCCTTGAATTAAACATATGCTTTCCCCATAGTTGGTTTATGATTACTCTATCATGATACATATAATGATTCATCAAAATACCATAAACATTAGAAAATCACTTGTATCAACCTAACATCTCACCCATTGCTATGTTTTCAATCAAGTTAGCCTTATGGTGAGTTGTGGGATGTGACTAAAGGTAATTATACTTTACCAAAATTTCATGCAATTCTACCCAAGGTTAAGTATCATCCATAAACACCCATCATGATCATAAAACAAGGATTATTCATAATTGCACATCATGATCATAAATCAAATATTATCACCCAACATACTCATAAGTCAACCAAATAACATGATATAAAATAAGTCCACTTATGGTTGACTATCCTAGGTTTCTCTGACCCTTAAGAATTGACTTAGGAACCCAATATAAATTCTTTCCAATAGGATTTACCAAGTACTCCTTAGGGATCCATTTCCTAGCTACCATGGTTATTATAGATTGTCCTCTAGCAATTAAGCAATGGTAAGCTTTCTCATTTTTTTATCCCTTATATCCTAAGCCCTTTTTATTAAAACTTTCCCTTTGGCTCCTAATGATCATATTCAAGGTATTGGAGCCTATGGTGAATTTTTCAAGGGCCTTAGTAAGGTAATCTACCTTTTCCCTTAAAACCTTATTTTCTTCTAAGCATGCATCATTTGAACAAGAAGAAATAAAATCATCATGTGAACATGCATTTTTCAATTTTTCTTCCAGAGTTCTAATTTCATTTAGCATGCATTTATTTTTCTTCTTAACCTTAAATAAATCCCTAGTTAAGCTACAAAACATGGAAATAACAACTTGAGAGGGTAGTTTCTTTACCTCACTTTCCCAATCTTCTTCTTCCGAATCTGAGGTAGATGCTCCCCCTACACTTGAGCTCTCCTCCTCACTTATACTTCCTTCTTCTTGTTCAGATGAGGTGGAGGCAATGCCATCTATTCCTATTAGTGCGAAATGGGAGACGATTTCTTCTTCTTCCGATGATGATGGCTCGTCCCATGTGGCTTTTAGGTTCACTTTTCCCTTTCCCTTTTCTTTTGACTTCTTTTCATCTTTCTTCTTGCTTCCTTTCTTCTTGCCATCCTTCTTCCTTTCTTCCTTCTTCTTGTTCAAGAGAGGGCATTCATCTCTCTTGTGTCCCTCTCTTTGGCCATTATAGCAAATGATCTTCCTTTGCCTTCTTCCCCTATCATGAGATTTGTTAAATTTAAAACTTTTTAAGGCACGCCTTACCTTTCTTACCATATATGCCTCCTCATTGATATCCATTGAAGAAGATGATTCGTCGTCGAATGAGGAGGGTGTGCTCTTCTTCTTCTTCTCTTTGTTTGTTACTAGAGCTACTCTCCTTGATTGTGTACTTGGTTCTTCTATTATCCCTTCAAGTCTAGTTTCGTGAAGCTCCGTAGTAGAGAAAAATTCTTCTAGAGTACTTACCTCTAGATTCCCTGAAATGTAAAAAGAATCCACCATGGAGCTCCATTTTGAGGATTGGGGGAATGCATATCGCCTTCATAATCATGTCCCAGTTTGATAGCTTCTCACCTACACTTGATAAACCATTAATGATCTCTTTAAACCTAGAATGTAGTGAAAGTACCTTTTCTCCTTTGTCTAGTTTGATGTTATTCAATTGTGATCGGAGAAGGTCCCTTCTTGCGAGTTTGGCTTCGAGGTGCCTTCATGAAGCTCTACTAGCTTCTCCCACATCTCCTTGGTGCTCGAGCACTCTCCAATTTGATTGATTTCTTATTGAGGTAGCACGTTGAATAGATGATGCTTTTCTTTAGAATTTTCAAGGTGCTCCTCCCTTTGCTTGTTAGTCCATCTCGATTTCTCTAGTGGCTTATTCTCTTCGTCCCTAGGCACTTCAAAACCATTTTCCATAATCAACATAATTTAAAAATCAGTTTCAAAAAATACCTCCATTATCTTCTTCCACCAAGAGAAGTCGCCATCAAATTTGGGTGGATGAATGTTCATGCCGACCATTTTGTTGATGTCATGGCGGTGAGTCCGATGACAACCTCCTCGCTCTGATACCACTTGTTGGAGGATCGTGGCCCGGCTACAAGGGGGTTGAATAGCCTACGATGTGCTCGATGGAATTCTCTCGTCTTAATCATCTATAATATAGTTAGCGCAGCGGAATATATGCTAAAACAAAGACAATTAAGCTAATACAAAAGTAAAGAAGAAGCAAATGCTAACAATCCGATGTAACGTAATTCACAGCCCTTGCCGCTAGTCCACGGATGATTCGTTCGGCGAATCACTCCCACAACCAATCACTAAACTTCTCCTTGAGCTCAATCAAGGTGGAAAAGAGTTCTTCTTACACAAAATCCTCCCTCTTACAATATGATTGAGATGAGAACAAGGAAGAGGAGGTTTGGAACATTTAGGACACTTGGGGAGCACTTAGGAGTGGAAGCATTAACCTCCCCAAGACTCCCAACCCTTCTTTTAATAGAGAAGAAGGGTTTCTTCCCGTTGGGCATGTAACAGTCGACTGATGCATGCCATCAGTCGACTGTCGCTATAGCGGGTGTCTTCCCATGACTTCTGACTTGTAGTCATCATCGTCCAATGACACCCTTGGCAGTCAACTGCTACTATCAGCAGTCGACTGCTGCTATCAATAGTTGACTACTGCTTGCATAGCTGATTGATTAGTTAGCTACGAGCGGTTATGTGCCCGCATTCACCCATAGCAGTCGACTAGCATCCTTGGAAGTCGAATGATGGTGGTGAAGTCGACTGTCATCCCTTGGCAGTCGACTATTGAGCCATAAAACCCTAGTTGACACTGGTCAACTACTAGTCGACTCAGACTAGTCGACTGCCATTACTTGCCAGTCTACTGTTGTCGAGTAAAACCTCAAACATCAAGATGATTGAGCATCCGACACTTGACTTAGCCATTCGACCAAGTTCACCTATCTTGAGCTACCCCGACTCAGGTTACAATCGCTCAATCTCTCATCTCTTATGGAGTCCCTCACTGAAGCTCTCTTCGTCCATCTGCATCCCTCGGATGCACTAAGCCCGTGACTTCTCCTGTGCCATCCTTCGAATTTTTCCCTGATGTCTACTTCCTTTGGCTTCACTCCATTTGCTCCTCGTCCAGCGGTCCCTTGGATGCACCAAGCTCACGACTTCTCCCCATGCCATCCTTGACCGACTCAAGGACCCGAGCCATGAGATGATGAACTCGCCAATGCTTCATCAAGCTAACCATGTGTGATTTACTAAGTCCTGCACAACTTAAACACACATATCAAATCACATAATCAACCTAACTTAAACCCTTTTCCACACACATCAAAACCAAACACATACTTGGGTTGATTGCCCTAACAAACACGACTTTTATCTGCTAAACTGGAGGTAAAAGAATAAGGAGTGAGTACAAAACACTCAATGGATGCATAGAAAGATAGTGTATGTTAATATCACATAATGGAGGTCAAAGAAAGAATCTCGAGTGACGCAAACCTCAGAGTACCAATATCAGTTCATAACTAACCTGGTCAGTAATATAATAAATGCACTTGTGATATACACAACCAACTGAAAACCAACAAGAAATTAACATCAAGATATCTTGACAAAGCCTCAAGGCTTTTAAAGTAATACAAATGGGTTCGATCTGCGAGCAACAACATGCTACCATGAACGAGCCTCGTGGGAAGATAGACAATATAAAGAGCACTTTCTGTGGGCAACAACATGCTACCACGAATGAGTCTTATGGACAGACAGATAATATAAAGACTCAATGTCTGTGTGCAACAATATGCTACCATGAACGAGTCTCATGGGCACACAAAGTATATAGTTATCTAGCTATTGACTGTACACAACAACATGCTACCGTGAACGGTTCTCGTGGGTAGTTATGCAATATAAGAACTCAATTTCTACGAGCAAAAACATGCTACCACCAATGAGTCTCGTGGGCAGACAAGGTACATAACTATCTAGCTATTGATAGCATGCAACAACATGCTACCACAAAGAGTTCTCGTGGATTGTCAGGCAATATAAGGACTAATGTCTACAGACAACAACTGTTGGGATGTATACTGAAAAGTCTATCTTTCTATGATCATTGTTTGACCATGAGGCATAGACCATTATGCCAGACTGACATTATATTGTAGATAACATGGTGTGTAGTGTCACACGGGAGATCATGTTATCAGCTCCTTGTAAAGTATAAGTAAAGGCTCACAACCGAGATGGTTATGGATAAACCATTGGTATGGTTGTAGTGAAATTTTGTATTGGTTTGTCTTGACCATAGAATTACACTAGTACACTTTGTGTGTATTGAACAGGACCGACATAGAGGTGATTCGATTTATTACTGACTACATAATCGAATCGGACCTCAGATATTATGTTGTACATGCTCTTAATCTCGATATAATAACGGGCACATATACTTAGTATTCATTTCTTTGATTTACCAATGGGTGAGATTTATAGAGTAAATCGATAGGCTCGGTAAGTTGGGAAATGATATTATTTATATGGTGTGTCGTTGATTATAAAAGGAAATCGTGTCCTATATATTAGGATGATGATGTTCCCTTGAGAAGCTCATATGGTTCATCATGTAAACCCTGCAAGTGGACTTGGTCCGGCATGATGATAAGGTTGAGTGGTACTACTCATGGAGTTAGATGTGGATTAAATAATTGTCAGTAAATTAATTAATCGACGGACATTCGAGATCTTAAACACGGGAAGATATATGTACAAATAATATATGGAGCTCATATTAACTTATGGGGGTTGGTGAGGTAGATCAATGATAATCCTCTAGTCGAATGGATTATCATTAATGGATCGGACTTTATGTGGGCTTGATCCATTGGGTGGCAAAGATCCAACTCCTCCTCATGGTCCCTATTATAGCCTATTAACCCCTCATGGAGCCTAGATCCGATGGTGGAAAATAAAACTCTAGATCCGACGGTGGAGATTAAATCTCGAGATCCAACGGTGGAGGTTAAATCTTTAGATCCGATGGTGGAGATTAAATCTCTAGATTCGACGGTTGAAATTAAATCCTTAGATCCAACGGTTGAGATTAAATCCCTATATCCGACGGTGGAAATTAAAGGAGGCTTAGGCCTAGCTCTATAAAAGGAGGCTTAAGGTGGGCGGCAAGAGCATTGCTTGGAGATTAGGGTTTGGGCGGCTTGGGCTTGGAGGCTTGGGCTGCTAGGGTTTTGGGGAATCCTTGGGCGGCAAGGATTCCTTCTCTTCTCCTTGGCCAACGCCCAACTTGATCTTCTAATTCTTGGCCGGTGCTCATCTCTTCTTCCTTCTCTCCTTGGCCGGTGGAAACAAGGGTTAAGGTGGTTCCTTGGGGCTCTTGGTCGGTGCCCACTTCTTCCCTTATTCTCTCTTTGGCCGGCGGCAAGCATCAAGTTTGGAGCTTGGTGGTCAGTTAAAGGAAGGAGAAGAGCTTTGTTTTATTCTTCCTTTTGTTCAGAGTGAACAAAGAAGGGAAGATTGGTGATCTAGGAGGCTTCGACTTTTGGAAGATCGCATCCCACACGACGTCCAAAAGGAGGAAGGACATACAATAGAAGATCGAGAGGTATAATGCTTGTATATATTCTTTTGTATTATGTCTATAATTGTGTTCAATTATATGCATGTTGTATGTTTTGTTATGTGGATAAATTTAATTGGATCCCGAATACAAACATAAAAATCGGCGATTCGTATATCGTCTATTCCGCGGCTAATCGTAGAATAGAGGTTGGTTGCTTGAACAACAAGTTTGTTCAAGTGACCACTCTAATCGAATAGCACGATGATGAAATGGTAGCTTGGGTAATCCCTAATTTTCATGGATTAATTTTTTAATCCGGGGACGACGACGGGATCGCCATGAATAAGCAACCGAGTTGAAGTGGGAAGCGAAGTTTCCTACCTTCAACAACATGCTACCACGAACGGATCTCGTGGGCAAACAGTATAAAGCTATCTAGCTATTGACTGCACATAAGAATAGGCTACCACGAATGAGTCTCGTGGACAGTTGATTATCCTAGTTTGTTATGCCTAGACTTCCAACACATCTAGCATGAAATGCCTATCAAGTTCTGATAAAGATAACAATTCTACAAATATGTACGTGTTCCATTAATGTTGTTTTATTCCTTAGATTCACTTCTAGGAAATAATCTCGTCTTAATTATACTATCTCTACCAGTTCAATCACAATATCAATCAAAACAATAAATAGATGAGGACATACCGATAATATCAACCAAACAATAGAATAAATAATTCTATGCTAATCATGAGCAAGCAACCCAGAAATTAAGTAGAGTATAAAAAGGTCAAGAAAAATATAATTTCAAAGTAATCCATAAATAACATAGAGTAGAAAGGTACTCTAACCTAAATAAATAGCTAACTAAAATAATCATGCAATAAGATCAAAGGATCTAAAGAGATCAAAGAAAGAAATGTCCCACCTCTGATTGTAGAGCATCCTAGCTATCTCCCAATCCAAAGCTTTACCTCCATTCTCAAATATGTTATTTAACCCGATCAATATTTTTAACTAACTAGGGGACAAGTATTAAATAACTCAATGAATCTCTTAATTGATTATCTAATCAATTTATGAGTATGGTTTTGGGTTTTCATTAATTCTTAGCTCAATTGTTAATTATATTTTAAGCCACTAACATACTTAATTAATTAGAATAATTATGTTAACCTAATGAATCCAATTAATCATTTAATCAAAACACTCTCAATTAACTTAATTAGATGATCTCATTATTGGATCAATTGTTGGTGCAATTGGCCCAGGTCACGATTAACTAGACTCGAGTTTGACTCGAGTAGTATTTTGATTTTTGGCAAAACGTTTGACAATGTGATTATCATGGGAAGTCCAAGAATGGTCTTGGCAATTGAGAAGTCCAAGCATGGGTCTTGGCAATGGTAAAGCCTAAGATCATGGGCACTTGGCAAGGAAAGTCCAAAGGTATAGTCTTGGCATCATAAGTCTAAGTGTGTAGTATTGGCGGCTTAAAGTCCAAGTGAACTTTGGCGGTGAAAGTCCAAGTATGGATACTTGGCAATTGGAAAGCCCAAGAGTGTGATATTGGTAGCGTAAAGTCCAAGTTGTAGTCTTGGCGACATAAGTCCAATGTGTGGCGGCGTAAAGTCCAAGAATTTGTCTTGGAGGCATAAGTCCAAATGTACCTTGGGAAAGTAGACCAAGTTAGCATGATAATAGCCGATGGAAGCACCTGAAGGCTAGCGTATGGATGAATAAGTCATGGAGGACTTGGAGGGATCCGATAGGCGTGAGGCTGTTGGAGATGAAAAGAAGGCTTAGGTCTAGGTTAAGGGTGGTCTATCAAGTATGTGAAGGGAAAATTGCTTCCCCCTACGGGTCGCTTGTGCATGGCGATCTTATCACACATCCCTGGATAAAAAAATTTAATCTGGATGAAGATGGATTACCCAAGCAACCGATCCATCATCGTGCTATTCGATTTGAGTGGTCGCTTGAATAAACTTGTTGTTCAAACAACCTAACTCTTTTCCTCAATTAGCCACGGAATAGATGATGTATGGATCACCAGTTTTTGTGTTTATCATCGGGGTCCATGTTAATCAATAACATACAAATTACAAGAGAACTAGAATCAAAACTAAACAAGATTATACCTCTTGTTTTACCTCTTGATCTTCTATTGTATTCCTATCCTCCTCTTGGACGTCGTGTGGGCGATGACCTTCCAAGAGTCGAAGCCTCCTAGATCACGTGTCTTCCCTTCCTTGCTCGCTCCGAACAAGGGAAGAACAAAAGCTCCCTTCTTCTCCTTGCTTGCGCCGACCACCAAGCACCAAGTTCTTGGTGTTCGCCAGCCCTAAGGAGAGGGAGAAAATGGACCGACCAAGACAAAAGAAGAAAGAACCCTTTCCTCCTTGCTTTGCCACTGGCCAAAAGAGAGAGAGAAGGTGGCACCGCCAACCCTTGGAGAAGAAGATGGTGCGCCGACAATGAGATGGGAGGAGGCACCGACAATGGAGAAGAAGAGAAGGATAGATCTCTAATCCTCCTTGTGCCGCCGGACTCTAGAAGCAAACCCTAGGTTGCCACCCAAAGAGAGAAGCAAAACCCTAGAACTGCTTGCCGCCCAAGCATCTCACACCAACTCCAAAAAAAATCCCTAGCACTCCTTGCTGCCTAAGCTTCTTCCCTCTCTTATATAGATCTAGGCTTCATGAGGTATTTATAATAGGCTACAATAGGGGCCATGAGGAGGAGTTAGATCTTGGCCACCCAATGGATCCGAACCACACAAAACCCTATCCATTAATGATGATCCATCCACTAGAGGATTATCATTGTTCTACCTCACCAACCCCTATAAATAAATATGGGTTGCATATATTATTTGTACAAAATATCTCCCTATGTTTAAGATATCGAATGTCCATTAATTAATTAAATTATTGACAATTTAATTAATTAATATCTAACTCCATGAGTAGTACCACTCATCCTTATCATCATGTTGGACTAAGTCCATCTACAGGATTTACATGATGAACCTTATGAGCTCCTAAGGGTACATCATCATCCTAGTATATAGGACACAGTTTCCTCCTATAATCAATGACACACCATGTAAATAATATTATTTCCCAACTTACCAGGCCTATCGATTTAACACATAAATCTCGCCCATTGGTAATCAAAGAAATAAATACTAAGTACATGTGGCCGTTATTAAATTAGGATTAAGAGCATGTACACCATAATATCTGAAGTTCGATTCGATTATATAGTCAGTATAAATTGAATTACCCCTAAATCATTCCTGCTCAATACACACAAAGTGTACTAGTATAATTCTATGGTCAAGATAAACCAATATCAAATTACACTATAACCATGCTAATGGTTTGTCCAAAACCATCTTGGTTGTGATCCTCTACTTATACTTTACAAGGAACTGATAACATGATCTTCTGTGTGACATCACACACCATGTTATCTATAATTTAAAGTATCAGACAATATGCACATATATAAAATGCAAACAATGATCATGTGATTCTTATTTTAAAATTAAGATGGTCATACAAAGGCTAGGCTTTTAGTATACATCCCAATAATCTCCCACATATACTAAAAGACTATGCTGTCATCATACTGCCATACATCTGATTCTCATTCCCTCCACATGCTTATCAAAAGCTCTCACTGGAAGAACCTTAGTGAAAGGATCTGTCAGGTTATCCTCTGATGAAATATTGGCGACATCAACTTCTCCTCTCTTTACGATCTCTCGTATTAGGTGGTACTTGCGCTCTATGTGTTTACTTGTTTTATGGGATCGTGGTTTCTTCGAGTTTGCAACTGCACCACTGTTATCACAATAAATTGTGATAGTTCTGGGCAAACAAGGAATCACATCAAAGTCCATCAAGAAGTTCTCGAGCCATACAACTTCTTTAGCTGCCTCAGAGGCTGCCGCATTCTTAACATCCATGGTAGAGTTTGCTATGCATTTCTGCTTGACACTTCTCTATATAATGGCTCCACCTCCCAAAATAAACATAAAACTTGAGGTAGACTTACTGTTATCCCTATCTGATTGGAAGTCAGAATCTGTGTAACCCATAGGGAGTAATTGACTTGCCTGGTATACTAGCATATAATCCCTAGTCCTTCTCAGGTACATCAATATATACTTTACCGCAGTCCAATGTCCCTGTCCTAGATTACTCTCATATCTGCTAACCATGTCCACGGTAAAGTAGATATCTGGCCTCGTACATAACATAGCATACATGAGGCTTCCTACTGCCGAAGCATAAGGAACTGCCTTCATCTCCTCTATCTCCTTTGATGTTCTAGGACACATCTCTTTAGATAAAGGTACTCCATGCCTAAAAGGTAGAAAACCTTTCTTGGAGTTCTGCATGCTAAAACGAGCCAAAATAGTGTCTATGTATGAAGCTTGAGATAAGCACAACATCCATTTTTTGCGATCACTTATAACCTTGATCCTAAGGTTGTGTCCCACTTCTCCCAAGTCCTTCATATCAAAATGTTTGGACAACCATACCCTTATGTCTGATAACACTTTGACATTGTTGCCAATGAGCAAAACATCATCTACGTATAGTACAAGAAATATCACTACATTTCCGTCACATCTCTTATATACATAAGACTCATTTGGACTTTGAATAAATTCATATGATTGGATTACCTCATCAAAGTGGATGTTCCAAGATCTCGAAGCTTGCTTCAATCCATAAATGGAACGATTAAGCTTGCACACAAGATTCTCTTTGCCCTTTGCAATGAATCTCTCTTGTTTCTTTATATAGATGTTTTCTTCAAGACTTCCATTAAGGAAAGTTGTCTTGACATCCATCTGTCAAACCTCATAATCCATATGAGTAGCAATAGATAAGAGAATCCGGATAGACCCTCTTTCTGAGTAAACCCTTTCGAAACAAGCCTTACTTTGAAGGTCTCTACCTTCCCGTCTGATCCTCTCTTTCTTTTGTAGATCCACTTGCATCCAATAGTTGTTACACCATTGGGTGGTTCTACTAGCTCCCAGACCTGATTTGAATCCATAGATTCTATCTCATAATTCATCGCTCTTTGCCAAGATACAACATCTTTATCTTGGATTGCCTCGTCATATGTCAAGGGATCAGGTTCATGTTCACTAGAGACAAAATCAGAAGATTCTCCCAAGAACATAAACCTATCAGGTTGTCAAACAACCCTCCCACTATGACGATGTATCACCTGTGTATCCTCTATGACACGTGGTGCAGTCACTTGTGGTATGTCCTCTTGTACCTGAAAGAAGGAAAAGAGCCTTGTTTCTATTCTTCCTCTTGCTCGGAACGAGCAAGGAAGGAAGATTGGTGATCTAGGAGCTTCAACTTTTGATAGATCATCGCCCACACAATGTTCGAAAGGAGGAAGGTCATACAATAGAAGATCGAGAGGTATATCGATTCTCTATTTTCATATGTTACATGTTTATTTTTGTTTTTCAATTATATGCATGATATATATTCTGTTTTGTGGCTAAATAAACTTGGACCCCAAACATAAATATAAAAGCCGACGATCCGTACATCGTCTATTCCGCGGCTATTCGTGGAATAGAGGTTGGTCTCTTGAACAATAAGTTTGTTCAAGTGACTACTCTAAACGAATAGCATGACGATGACAAGGTTGCTTGGGTGTTCCCTTTTGTCTAGGATTAAATTTTTTTAATCTAGGGACATCGATGGGATCACCATGAACAAGCAATCGAGTTGAAGTGGGAAGCGAAGTTTCCCCTCACGGATCAAACCAACCCAACAATTGGTATCAGAGCCAAGGTTTCCGATTTTGTGTGTTTAGGATTCGGTTACTCTTATGCATTTTTCATATATTATATGTGCTGGATAATAGTAGGATATGTGTAGGTTAACTCTTTGGTTGCAGGCATAAGATCCGACTATTATGGCCATATGTGTGTATGTGATTGTATGTGTATATTTTGTCGAATCCTCGGGGTTGACGAGGCTAGTATTTAATTTTTTGTAAATTAGATACGGCATTGTTTAGCCACTCCTTTTATTTTAGTTTACTTTCGATCTAGATTTCATGTACACTCCCTCATGGAGTATAGGATCGATGGATGTAAATTAAAATAGATTTTATTCTCGACTCGGATCTCCGGATGGCTCTTACATGGCGTAGGAGGAGGGGACGAGAAGGCGATGCGACGGGAGACATATTGAAGAAAAAAGCCATAATAGTTGGAAAATAATTTATTTTTCATATTTATTGCTTATTTTTTGATATGCATGTCGTAGGCTAGAAAATTCCTCAATTTCAAATTACTATGTGGGAGAGGGATATTTTTATAAATTCCCACGTCCTCCATTACAATTTGACATGTGATGCAAACAAACTTGCGCGTCGGCTCTGAGTGCCTTCCTCTCCATCAGATGAGTTTATTTGCAGATCATAAGGTCGAATATGGTTATAGGGAATTATTAAAGAGCGTGTGTACTTCCCCATCGGAAGACACATAACCCGAGATAATTACCTTGTTACTGAGTAATGGTGAACACTTAGATACAAATATAAGTATCCTCCCCATCGGAGTCACTGCTTTTATTTGAAGGGCCAAAGAGGAACTAACTATTAATTTTACTTGTCAAAAAGTTAGGTTGACAAGATAGTAAAATTAATGGGTAAAAACCTCCTCTTACAAATGTAGAATTTGTATGCGTCCACACTATCGTGGCATACGATATTCTCAGTGTTTTGAGGTGTTGGTTGATTTTAAAATTTTATTGTTTGAGGAATCAATAATTCTTTGAAATCTAATGTTTTGATATATGTGATTCTTAGGTTTTCTTTCAAAATGACTTTCAACCCGCTTGCTGTGATATTGAAAGAGAATAAACTTACTGGACCCAACTATGTTGATTGGAAGAGGAAACTTGACATTGTCTTGACTGCTGAGGAATACAAATATGTACTCCTCGAAGAGTGCCCTTCTAAGCCTGCAGATGATTCTGGGGTAAAGGAGAGAGAGAGTTATAAGAAGTGGATCAAGGCCGATGAGATGGTGCGGTGTTACATTTTGGCATCTATGTAAAATGTACTGCAACATTAGCATTAAGCCATGCCCACTGCTTATGACATGATGCTCAATCTCAAAGAGCATTTTGGACACCAAAATTGGGCTGCGAGGAAAGAAGCCATGAGAAACTTGATTACGACCACCATGATCGAGGGAACGCCCGTAAGGGATCATGTTCTCAAGATGATGGCTCATTTGAATGAGCTGGAGGTCCTTGGAGCTGAGATCGATGGGGAAACCCAAATCGATATCATACTCCAGTCTCTACCTAGGAGTTTTGAGCAGTTTCGCCTGAACTACAACATGAACAAGAGGTTGTATTTGTTGGCAGAACTTCTGACAGAACTCCAGGCGGCAGAGGGGCTATTTCGTCAGAGTGCTTAGGCACATGCCATGGTGACCCAAAAGGTTTCTACTTCTAAGCCGAAAGGCAAGAAGAAGAAGAAACAAACTGGGGCAAAGGAAGTGGGAGGTACTCAGGGAGGAGTGAAGAAGCCGAAAGGCAACCGCTTCACTTGTAAGCCGACTGGACACTAGAAGAAGGACTGCCCCAACTGCAAGTAGAACAAAGGTATATCTTTTGGTCTAGTCGTTAAAACATGTTTAGCGGTGTTATCTACCGGCACCTAGTGTGTAGATACGGGAGCCACTGATCATATCTGCAATACTTTTCAGGGGTTCTAGGAAACCAAACGATTGGCTGAGGGAGAGATTACCATGTACTTGGCCGATGCCACGAAGGTGGCGGTTGTTGCAGTGGGAGACGTTCATTTATCTTTTGAGAAAAATAAACTTTTGGTTCTTAAGAATTGCCTTTATGTACCTTTATTTAGAAAGAATTTAATTTCAGTTTCTAAATTGTTTATGGATGGATATTCTATTTCTTTTAATGATAGAGTTGTTATAAAAAGGAATAGGGACATTATCTGTTCAGGTGCATTGATAGGAAATCTATACACACTTGAACCAAAACCTCCCACGATGCAAATTGATGTTAATAACTCATCTTCTAATTCCAATAAGAGAAAAGAACCTTCGAAGATGAACCAAACTTATCATTGGCATCTTAGGCTTGGTCATATTAACCTAAGCAGAATTTAAAGGTTGATAGCTGATGGACCTAGGGTTCATTAGTGGTGGAGGATTTCCCAACCTGTGAATCTTGCTTGGAAGGTAAAATGACCAAGAGGCCTTTTAAGGCCAAGGGGTATAGAGCCAAAGATGTGTTAGAATTGGTTCATTCTGATTTGTGTGGTCCTATGTCTATCCATGTTAGAAGTGGTTTTGAGTATTTCGTCTCTTTTATAGATGATTACTCAAGATATGGATACATTTACCTGATGCGCCGCAAGTCTAAATGCTTTGACAAGTTCAAAGAATTCAAGGCTGATGTGGAGAAACGTCAAGGTAAAAGTATCAAGACACTACGATCTAATCGTGGTGGCGAGTACCTCTTAGGATAGTTTAGGAATTACTTATTAGAGGCTAGGATTCAATCCCAATTTTCTGCACTTGGCACACCCTAGCAGAATGGTGTAGCAGAGCGAAGGAATAGGACTCTTATGGAGATGGTTAGATCAATGATGAGTTATTCTGAGTTGCCAGATTCATTCTGGGGATATGCTCTAGATACGGTAGTGTAAATTCTGAACTTGGTTCCATCTAAATCAGTGTCTTCTACTCCCACAGAATTGTGGACTGGGCGAAAGCCTAGTCTAAGATATATTCGGATATGGGGGAGTCCAACACATGTGCTAAAGGCAGATACTGGTAAGTTGGAACCTCGTACAGAAGTACGCATGTTCGTTGGCTATCCTAGAGGAACGAAGGATGGTTTGTTTTATACTCCTAGAGCTCAAAGGGTGGTCGTTAGCACGAACGCCAGATTTCTAGAGGAAGACTATGTGATGAGCCACAAACCCAAGAGTAAAATTGTTCTGGAGGAATTATAAGGGGAAGTCACTTCTTCAGTACCACCGGTACAAGAGGATATACCACAAGTCACTGCACCGCGTGTCACAAAGGATACACAGGAGATACCTCGTCATAGTGGGAGGGTTGTGAGACAGCCTAATAGATTCATGTTCTTGAGAGAATCTTCTGATTTGGTCCCTGGCGAACATGAACCTGATCCCTGGACATATGACGAGGCAATCCAAGATAAAGATGCAGCATCTTGGCAAAATGCGATGAATATTGAGATTGAATCTATGGATTCAAATCAGGTATGGGAGCTAGTAGAACCACCCGATGGTGTAAAAACCATTGGATGCAAGTGGATCTACAAAAGAAAGAGAGGAATAGATGGGAAGGTTGAGACCTTAAAAGCGAGGCTTGTTGCAAAGGGGTATACACTTTTACCTTATGCATGCAACCAAAGAGTCGGATCTTATGCCTGCAACCAAAGAGTAACTGAATCCTAAACACACAAGAGTAACTATTATCCGACACATATAATATATAAAAATTGCATAAGAGTAACTGAATCCTAAACACACAAAACCAGAAACCTTGGCTCGAATCTCCGGATGGCTCGTACATTGCGTAGGAGGAGCGGACGAGAAGGTGATTCGACCGGAGACATATTGAAGACAAAATCCATAATAGTTGGAAAATAATTTATTTTTCATATTTATTGCTTATTATTTGATATGCATGTCGTAGGTAAGAAAATTCCTCAATTTTAAATTACTAAGTGGGAGAGAGATATTTTTATAAATTCCCACGGCCTCCATTACAAATTGACATGTGATGCAAACAAACTTGTGTGTCGGCTCTGAGTGCCTTTCTCCCCATCGGATGAGTTTGTTTGTGGATCACAAGGTCGGATATGGTTATAGGAAATTATTTAGGAGCGTGTGTACTTCCCATCGGAAGGCACATAACCCAAGATAATTTCCTTGGTATCGAGTAATGGAGAATACTTAGATGTAAATAGGAGTATCCTCCCCATCGGAGTCACTGCTTTTATTTGTAGGGCCAAAGAGAAACCAACTATTAATTTTATTTGTCAAAAAGTTAGGTTGACAAGATAGTAAAATTAATGGGTAAAACCTCCTCTTACAAATGTAGAATTTGTATACGTCCACACGATCGTGGCATATGATATTCTCGGTGTTTTGAGGTGTTGGTTGATTTTAAAATTTTATTATTTGAAAAATCAATAATTTTTTGAAATCTAAAGTAATGATCTATGTCATTCTTAGGATTTTCAAAAATTACTTTCAGTCCACTTGTTGTGGTACTAAAGGAAAATAAGCTTACTGTACCCAACTATGTTGATTGGAAGAGGAATCTTGACATTGTTTTGACTGCTGAGGAATACAAATATGTACTTTTCGAAGAGTATCCTCCTAAGCCTGCGAATGTGCTGGAAGTCCTTGGAGTTGAGATCGATGGGAAATCCCAGGTCGATACCATTCTCTAGTCGACAGAAAGGCATGCTCAGGCTCAGGCCATGGTTGCTCAGAAGGTTTCTACTTCTAAGCCGAAAGGCAAGAAGAAGAAGAAACAAGGTGGAGCAAAGGTGGTGGGAGGATCTCAGGGAGGAGTGAAGAAGCCGAAAGGCAAGTACTTCACTTGTACGCAGACTGGACACTGGAAGAAGGACTGCTGCAACCGCAAGCAGAACAAAGGTATATCTTTTGGTCTAGTCGTTGAAACATGTTTAGCGATGTTATCTACCGGCACCTAGTGTGTAGATACGAGAGCCACTGATCATGTCTGCAATACTTTGCAAGGGTTCAAGGAAACCAGACGACTGGCTGAGGGGGAGATTACCGTGTACTTGGACGATGCCATGAAGGTGGCGGTTGTTGCAGTGGGAGACGTTCATTTATCTTTTGAGAAAAATAAACTTTTGGTTCTTATGAATTGCCTTTATGTACCTTTATTTAGAAAGAATTTAATTTTAGTTTCTAAATTGTTTATGGATGGATATTCTATTTCTTTTAATGATAGAGTTGTTATAAAAAGGAATAGGGACATTATCTGTTCAGGTGCATTGATAGGAAATCTATACACACTTGAACCAAAACCTCCCACGATGCAAATTGAAGTTAATAACTCATCTTCTAATTCCAATAAGAGAAAAGAACCATCGAAGATGAACCAAACATATCTTTGGCATCTTAGGCTTGGTCATATTAACCTAAGCAGAATTCAAAGGTTGATAGCTGATGGACCTCTGGGTTTAGTAGTGGTGGAGGATTTCCCAACCTGTGAATCTTGCTTGGAAGGTAAAATGACCAAGAGGCCTTTTAAGGCCAAGGGGTATAGAGACAAAGATGTGTTGGAATTGGTTCATTCTGATTTGTGTGCTCATATGTCTATCCATGCTAGAGGTGATTTTGAGTATTTCATCTCTTATATAGACGATTACTCAAGATATGGATACATTTACCTGATGCGCCGCAAGTCTGAATGCTTTAACAAGTTCAAAGAATTCAAGGCTGATGTGGAGAAATGTCAAGGTAAAAGTATAAAGACACTACGATTTGATCGTGGTGGAGAGTACCTCTTAGGAGAGTTTAGAAATTACTTATTAGAGGCTGAGATTCAATCCCAATTGTATGCACCTGGCACACCCCAGCAGAATGGTGTAGCAGAGCGAAGGAATATGACTCTTATGGAGATGGTTAGATCGATGATGAGTTATTCTGAGTTGCCAGATTCGTTCTGGGGATATGCTCTAGATATGGCGGTGTACATTCTGAACTTTGTTCCATATAAATCAGTGCATACTCTCCCACAGAATTGTGGACTGGGTGAAAGCCTAATCTAAGAAATATTCGGATATGGGGCAGTCCAGCACATGTACTGAAGGCAGATACTGGTAAGTTGAAACCTCGTACAGAAGTATGCATGTTCGTTGGCAATCCTAGAGAAACGAAGGGTGGTTTGTTTTATAGTCCTAGAGATCAAAGGGTAATCGTTAGCACGAACACCAGATTTCTAGAGGAAGACTATGTGATGAGCCACAAGCCCAAGAGTAAAATTATTCTGGAGGAATTAAAAGGGGAAGTCACTTCTTCAGTACCACCGGTACAAGAGGATATACCACAAGTCACTGCACCGCGTGTCATAGAGGATACACAGAAGATACCTCATCGTAATGGGAGGGTTGTGAGATAGCCTGATAGATTCATGTTCTTGGGAGAATCTTCTAATTTGGTCCCTGGCGAACATGAACCTGATCCCGTGACATATGATGAGGCAATCCAAGATAAAGATGCAGCATCTTGGCAAAATGCGATGAATACTAAGATTGAATCTATAGATTCAAATCAGGTCTGAGAGCTAGTAGAACCACCCGTTGGTGTAAAAACCATTGGATGCAAGTGGATCTACAAAAGAAAGAGAGGAATAGATGGAAAGGTTGAGACCTTCAAAGCGAGGCTTTTTGCGAAGGGGTATACTCAGAAAGAGGGTATCAATTATGAGAAGACCTTTTCGCCGGTAGTCATGCTTAAGTCTATACGGATTCTCTTATGCATAGCAGCTCATATGGATTATGAGGTGTGGCAGATGGATGTCAAGAAAGTTTCCTAAATTGAAGTCTTGAGGAAAACATCTATATGAAGCAACCAGAGGGATTCATTGCGAAGGGCAAAGAGCATCATGTATGTAAGCTTAATCAGTCAATTTATGGATTGAAGCAAGCTTCGAGGTCTTGGAACATCCGCTTTGATGAGGTAATTCAGTCTTATGGATTTATTCAAAGTCCGGATGAGTCTTGTGTATACAAGAGATGTGACGGAAACGTAGTGGTATTTCTTGTATTATACGTAGATGACATTTTGTTGATTGGCAACAATATCAAGGTGTTATCGGATGTAAGGGTATGGTTGTCCAAACAATTTGATATGAAGGACTTGGGAGAAGTGGGACACATCCTTGGGATCAAGGTTATAAGGGATCATAGGAAAAGGATGTTGTGCTTATCCCAAGCTTCATACATAGACAAGATTATGGAGTGTTTTAGCATGCAGAACTCCAAGAAGGGTTTTCAACCTTTCAGGCATGGAGTTTCTTTATCTAAGGAGATGTGTCCTAGAACATCTGAGGAGATAGAGGAGATGAAGGAAGTTCTTTATGCTTCGGCAGTAGGAAGCCTCATGTATGTCATGCAATGTACGAGACCAGATATTTGCTTTGCCGTGGGCATGGTCAGTAGATATCAGAGTAATCCAGGATAGGGACATTGGACTGTGGTAAAGCATATATTGAAGTTCCTCAGAAGGACAAGGGATTATATGCTAGTTTACCAGGCAGACCAATTACTCCCTGTGGGTTACACGGATTCTGACTTACAATCTGATAGGGATAACAGTAAGTCTACCTCAGGTTTTGTGTTTACTTTGGGAGGTGGAGCCATTGTATGGAGGAGTGTCAAGAAGAAATGCGTGGCGGACTCCACCATTGAAGTTGAGTATGTGGCAGCCTCTGAGGCGGCCAAAGAAGCTGTGTGTCTCAGGAACTTCATGATGGACTTGGATGTGATTCCTGGTTTGCCCAGAACTATGATAATTTATTGTGATAATAGTGGTGCAGTTGCAAACTCGAAGGAACCACGAGCCCATAAGGTAAGTAAGCACATAGAGCGCAAGTACCACATGATACGAGAAATCGTAAAGAGAGGAGAAGTTGTTGTCGCCAAGATTGCATCGGAGGATAACCTGGCAGATCCTTTCACTAAGGCCCTTCGTCAAGAGCTTTTGATAGGCATGTGGAGGGAATGGGGATCAAATGTCTGGCAGTTTGAGGACAACATAGTCTTTTAGTATAAGTGGGAGATTGTTGGGATGTATACTGAAAAGTCTATATTTTGTATGAATATCTTTGTTTTGAAATAAGAATCACATGATGATTGTTTGCATATTTTATGGCTATGCATATTGTCTAATACATTACATTGTAGATAACATGGTGTGTGGTGTCATATGGGAGATCATGTTATCGGTTCCTTGTAAAGTATAAGTAAAGGCTCACAACCGAGATGACTTTGGATAAACCATTGGAATGGTTGTAGTGTGATTTGGGATTGGTTTGTCTTGACCATAGAATCACACTAGTGCACTTTGTGTGTATTGAGCAGGACCGACTTAGAGGTGATTCGATTTATTGCTGACTACATAATCTAATCGGACCTCAGATATTATATTGTACATACTCTTAATCCCGATATAATAACGGGCACATATACTTAGTATTCATCTCTTTGATTTACCAATGGGCGAGATTTATAGATTATATTGTAATGGAGGCCGCGAGAATTAAAAAAAATATCCCTCTCCCACTTAGTAATTTAAAATTGAGGAATTTTCTCAAACACACAACATGCATATAAAAAAATAAGGAATAAATATGAAAAAAAATATTTTCCAACTATTATGACTTTTGTTTTCCAATATGCTTCCCGTTGTGTCGCCACCTTGTCCGCTCCTCCCTTTACCATTCTCTATCCATAAGGGGATCCGAGCAAAGATAAACTATTTTAATTTACATCCATCGATCCTATACTTCACGAAGGAGTGTACAACATATCTAGATCGAAAGAAAATTAAAATGAGCGGGCAAACAGTGTCGTATTTAATTACAAAAATTAAATACTAATTAGCCTCGCCAACCCCAAGGATTCAAATAAATAATTACAATCACACACATACAATTGTAGGGGATCGATAGGAAGCTAGAGGGGGGGTGAATAACATGTTTTCGTTTCTACAAGAATGATTAGCGGAAGAACAACAAAAATAATATAAGTAAAAACGAAAGCACAATGCTAACAAGGCCTTTACGTGGTTTGGAGATAACGCTCCTACTCCACGGCGATCCTTAAGGTGGATCAACCCAAGCGATTCAACTAAGAAGCTTTCTCTTTTACAAACCCTCCTCTTCTTACAAAGAATGTAGATGAAGATTAGAGAGGAGGAGGAGAACTAAACACTTCAAAGCTTTTGAAAACTTGTGGGGGCTTGAGAGAAAGATCAAAATATAAGCATTAGCCCTCAAAGCCACCACCAGCCCTCTTTTTATAGAGAGAGGGATGTTTTTCCCATTGGGCTACCATCAGTCGACTGATGTACAACATCAGTCGACTGCCGCCAAAGCCAACGGCTTCTGACTAGGCAGATCCGTGGAGATACACAGCCACAATTTCCAACTACACGATCTATCGACTAATCGCCTTCATCCCGATCGATGAAGCGATCAATCAGTGATCACCGTCTTGGCGAGTGAGACTCCATTCATTGCCCCATCTTCGCATCGATCACCGACCGCCGATGATTGGTGATTACTGATCGATCACCGCCCGGCTCACGGCAATCGACC
Source organism: Wurfbainia villosa (assembly GCA_025175895.1). Classification (NCBI taxonomy): domain Eukaryota; kingdom Viridiplantae; phylum Streptophyta; class Magnoliopsida; order Zingiberales; family Zingiberaceae; genus Wurfbainia; species Wurfbainia villosa. The sequence continues at coordinate 60,629,598 of CM045990.1, read as the reverse complement.
GATCGTCGAGTTCAACTCGACTCAAATACCTAACCCATTGACTGATATATCGTATCAGTCGACTGATACTCATCAAGTATGAATAATTCATACTTGATTTTATCCCCTAGACCTAGACTCAACGTTCTAGCTCTTCCTTAAGCCTTGCGCCTCCAGGATTCCTCCGAGTCTGCGACTTGTTCGTCCTTTGTGCTTTGCTTCCAAGAGCTTCCTTCGGTTTTATCATGTCTTGGGTTTCCTTTTGCCAAAGCGTGCTTGGACTTTATGCCGCCAAGACTACATGCTTGGACTTACGCTGCCAAGACTTGCCTTTGGACTTCCTTTGCCAAGATCACACTTGGACTTTGTCTTTACCAAGTCTTCATACTTGGATTTTTCCTATCACTTAAACACGTTTACAATTAGATCACAAAGCATTGCCTAACTTAGATGATTATCCAAACATCAACACATATAAATGCTTAGGGCATTGTTGCACCAACAATCTCCCCCTTTTTGATGTTTGGCAATCATTTAAGTTAGGTCTTTAAAATATGCACATAATCATATTTCCAATATGAATGCTATCTTCATTCATCCACATAATCATATTTCCAATATGAATGCTATCTTCATTCATGCACATAATCATATTTCCATCATATTTTCAATATGAATTCTAACTTAAACATTTCTTCTCCCCCTTTGACATAAAAGGATTTCATAAAAGGATTAAATTTGTTGTAATCTTGAACTAAGGTATAAAGTTGAAATTAAGCTCCCCCTTAATCCAAGATATGGTTCATGATGAATAAATAACTTGTGGAGCAAAGACTAACAAAAGATTGAAGGTTAAATCCTCACTTTGCACCAACAATATAAGTTTGGGGATGAAAATATATATATTATGAAATTCCCCCTAAAACACTGCATAGAACTGTTCTAAAAACTTGTTAATACCGAATATTGTCATACCATAGTTTTAGGGTATTCAAAGATACAATTAAATGCAAGAAATAGATATTTTTATCAGAAAATACAGTGTATATGATCATTGGTTTCTAACGCAATGATCGATTCACTAATCTAATTTCAAATTTTCAAATTTAACTTCAAAAATATGTTAGAAATTTCAGAAACCTCAAAAAATCACGAAATTTTGTGTACACATTTCTGAGATCATTATATATCAAGGAAAAATAATTTAAAAAATATATATTTTCTAGATTGCAAGATTGATACAAACTTGGAAACTAACAAAAGTTTTAATGATTTTGCAAACTTTGTATCACTTTTGTCTTCCACTTGAAAACTATTTTTCAAAATATGATAAACATAGTTTAAATTATGTTTTATTTGACATTTCCAATCATATTCTTGAATCTATATACACATTAATTGTGTATAAGCCTTCCCAATGATTGGTCCAATGAATGATTAATGTCTCTAGATGACACTTTGGTCCATAGTAATGTATCATAACAAGCATGATGAACCAAGTGCATCTTCCTAACATCTCACATGTTGTCTAAGTGTCTTAATACAAAAATCATGGTTTCTTAGGTCTTTTGTGAGATGCTTAAAGGTATAAATCCTAGGATTTCTATAGGATCATGCGAAGCTACACCTTTATTCAACCAAGCACATCCCAAGTTCTCTCCTAAGTGATGAAAATTCGACCTTGGGGAGAGCCTTGGTAAATATGTCGGCTAGATTGGACTTAGAATCAATGTAATTAAGCTCATTGTCCCCCTTAGCCACATGATCTCTAATGAAGTGATGTTTTACTTCAATGTGCTTGGTCCTAGAGTGATGCACCGGATTTTTGGTCAAATTTATAGTGCTCACATTATAACAAAATACTTTCATGTTGGAGTAAGATAGCTCATAATTCTCTAAGGTATGTTTCATTCATAGTAGTTGAGCTACACAACCACCCATAGCCACATACTCGGGCTCGGTGGTGGATAGGGCAACACAAGGTTGCTTCCTACTACTCCAACTAACTAGGGAGGACCCAAGAAATTGGCATCCACCACTAGTACTCTTCCGATCCAATTTGCAACTGGCATAATCAGAATCGGTGTACCCAACCAAATCAAAAGACCTAGTCCTAGGGTACCATAGTCCTACATTTAGTGTGCATTTAATATATCTTAAGATTCTCTTAACGGCAACTAAATGATATTTTTTTGCACATGATTGATACCTAGCACACATACCAACCACAAATAATATGTCGGGTTTACTAGCGGTTAGGTACAAAAGGCTACCAATCATGCTCCTATAGAGTGTAAGATTAATTTTTTTTTCAATCATTATCACTATCTATTTTTGTATTGGTTGCCATTGGAGTTGAAACTACCTTAGCATTTTCCAAACCAAATTTCTTAATCATTTCCTTAGCATATTTGGTTTGGTAAATATAAATTCCTTCACTTGTTTGTTTGACTTGTAATCCTAGGAAGAAATTTAATTCCCCAACTAGACTCATTTCAAACTCTTTTTCCATATTCTTAATAAAGTCTTGAAGAAGTTCATCATTTGTTGACCCAAAGATAATGTCATCAACATATACTTGGGCTACAAAGATGTCTTTTGATGTTGACTTTATAAATAGAGTTTGATCTACACTAACCCTTTTAAAGTCCTTAGAAATTAAGAAAGATGATAATCTTTTATACCAAGCCCAGGGAGCTTGTTTCAAACCATACAAAGCTTTCCTAAGCTTGTATATATGGTTTGGATAGTCCATATTCTCAAACCCTGGAGGTTGTTCTACATAAACTTCTTCCTTAATAAGCTCATTTAGGAATGCCGATTTAACATCCATTTGATGGAGTTTGAAACCCATATAGGAGGCATACCCTAATAGTATCCTAATAGACTCTAATCTAGCAACCGGGGCATATGTTTCATCATAGTCAAGTCCTTCAACATGATTAAAGCCCCTTGCAACTAATCTTGCTTAATTCCTAGTAATATTTGTTAGTAATATATGAGAGATGTCCTAAGGCAATCACCTTATGTATGAACCATTTATATGCTAAATGAAGATTCACTATTTGAGTATACATGTTTTATGTATTTGATTGGATCTTAAACTCATTTACTGAATGTCCACGATACGATTCACAGCATGAGAGAATTGGTGATTGGATCACAACTAATGAGTATCTCTACATGTGTAATTGTGATGTATCGAAATTATCCCTAGTCAATGAATTGATGGATTTAGACACCATCAATTCTGTCGAGACTAGCACGAGGTATACTCCTTGGTGGATCCAAGCAGCTGATTCTCACTGGCTGGAGACATAGTGATGTCCAGAGTTAATCGTGGATGCTAGTTATGGTAACTAGTTCATTGGAGTGACCAGCCGTAAGACTTCATATGGTTCTCTGCATATATAGATATGTCAATGAAGTTCTTACTGTGGCTTAAGTGCGATGTTCCTTTGACTTGCGGTATTCAAGTCATCTTGATCATAGAGACTTATGCTTTGACATCTTAAGCAAGCATCTCTAAGGAGATGTGGACCCGGGATGATTGGGTATAAGTCGAAGTGATCGAAGGTGTTTGAATAGCCTATAAAGGATTCACCACTCCTTGCGAGGAGATGTATACCCATGACCTCTCGTCGGATTGTTACTAAAGTCTTTGGCCAAAGCATTACATGTTTAGAGTAAGGTACTCTTCGATACATGTGGAGTAACTAGAATCCGTAGGACGAGGAATTGATACTTGGGCTAGGTGTGACGTAGTCAGCCTAGTGGGGACTGACACTATAGACCATGTCCTAAACCAAGTGGGTATAAGATGAGTGAAGGGAATGAGGCACGATTCATTCGAGCTGCTGAAGGGTTTCAGAAATAGTTCTGGATCAACCGTTGATCTTTTCGGTTAATTGGAGATCATGATGTACTACTAGGTGCCACTCATGATCGTTCTATAATTAATGGTTAATTATAGACGACCAACATAAACCGAGAACCTATTTGGTCACACGCACAACGAGCGTAATCCAATGGATTTAAAACGAGCTTGAGAATGGGATTCTCAGACTGAGAGAAACAAGGTTTGGTTGGACCAAACATGAAGCGAGCATGAAATCGTTTCAGTCGCAATGGAAGCATGGATGGGACGTGTCTTATGAAGACATAATGGATGAACCAAAATGGTTTGGTTCTAATCCAATGGAGGAGAATAAACCAAAGGGTTTGGTTTATTTTAAACGAATGAACCAAAAGTTGGTTCGGTTCGTTTTAACTTAAAATAAACCATCATGCTTTGGTTTATTTTAACTTATCTTAATGGAGCGGGTTAACGGGCCTAATGGTTATGATCCAATAACCATTAAGAGAATTAGTTCTCTATAAAAGAGGGCTTAAGGGATAATTAAGCCCAAATCCAAAACCCTAAGTTAGAGTTGCCGCCCACCCCATTGAAGGAGTTGGCGCCAACTCCATTGCCGCCGCCCATTGCTCCTCCAACCGGCGTCCAGAAGGCTACTTCCTTCACTATCGCCGGCGTCGAGCTGCTGCCGGTTAGTGCTCCGGTGATCTCCTTCAAGTTTGGCATCAAGGTGAGCTCTATCTCCCTTGGTTGGCCGGCGCCTATCACCTCCACCAAAGCTGTCTAGTTTTCTGGACAGCTTGTTCTCCTCTCGTCGGAGCGTCGTTTGGACGACGGTTAGAGCTCCGACAGTGGCTAACTTACCGGAGATTCGATCTCCGGTAATCCTCTGAGGTGGAGGACGAAGGATTCGTCAATTGGTTGATGAATACCTCTCCGGAGAAGCGAATTTTGAGAACTCGTATTAGGATCCGAATTTGGATTCGGATCGTGATCATCTCTTGATCACGTCGTCTTCAACACGAGGCTAGTAACCCGTACGAAGACGAAGCTCGTGGCTTAGCGAAGTCATCCCGAGGAACTCGGCGTGGATACGGATAGAGACGATTCTAGCGAGGATCGTTCCGGTTGATGTCGTTCCCGCTACACGTCATACGAAAGGTATAACGTAGATAAATTTCCTTTTATTGCAAATTTAAATTTACGGTTATGTCTACACTTATTGTAATATGCATGCGTGTGTTGTGTGTGTTGTAATAAATGTAGATTTATTATTTTTATTGCTTCCGCTGTGTTCATGTTTACGAAACGTGATTGAACACACACACGCCGCGGTGCCGGAAACCCAACAGTGGTATCAGATCCCAGGTTGTATTTCGACATAATCGTAAAATGGTTTTGCGATAGTCATAATGTTATTTCTGGAAATTTTCTAATTTTGGAAATTTAGAAGTATTTATGGAAATTTTTCAATTTTGGAAAGTCTAGAAGTATTTATGGAAATCTTCCACTTTTGGAAAGTTGGAAGTATTTATGGAAATTGATATTTTCCATAAATAAAATATTTGATTAGATTCTGAAAATTTGTTTCCTAATTTAATCATGATTTGATTTGGGAAATCAAATCTTAAAATATTTTATTTCCATAAGTAGTTTTAATGATTTAGGAAATTAGTTTCCTAAATAGATTTTTCTTAATCAAATAATTCCATGAATAAAATATGTGATTAGATTTGAAAATTTGTTTCATAATTTAATTATGATTTGATTTGTAGAATCAAATCTTAAACATATTTTATTTTCATAAATAGTTATGACATATAAGGAAATTATATACATGACATAATTGTATGCCATGTAATTGCATTAGATGCATAACATTATGCCATGCGTGTCGTGACATGTAGATGTATGCCATGTATGCCATGCCATGTAGATAATAATTATTTGCATGCAAAGAGGATGAGACATAAAACCCTTAAACAATATTAAAGCCTACACCTTCCATTAATATGGTTAGAACCAGAGTTCCGTTTCTTGTTTGGGTTGTTGGACTCTCTCCAATCCTGGCTCGAACCCGAACATGTTCAAACTATGGAATAGTTTAATACTAATATGGTAAGAGTCAGAGGTCAATCGTTAGCTTTGGTTGTTGGACTCTCTCCAAGCTGGGCTAATTGGTTGAATGCGCTCTAACCATATTAAAACTATTTCTCGATTAATGGGTTGGCTTTAACCTGGAGCATCGACTTGTTGGACTCTCTCCAAGGTCGATGTAAAGGGAGGTGAAGTTGGGTTCTATGCATATGATGCATACTTGTTAATGTGTTAACAACCCAATGTATGTGTGAACATTCAATTAGTTGATAGCACATTGTGATAGTTGCATATACGTGATATGCAATCGGTATAGTTGATACCTACCGTCGTAGTTATGAATGGCTTGTTGGACTCTCTCCAAGGTTGTTCATATCTATGATGGATATCAGCCCATTCGGAGATGGACCTACGATCTCCCGAAGTAATTTTGGGGTTTTTGAAATTCAAAAAATGAATGGGATTTATGAGTGTATAATGATGCATTTTAAAATCATCTTTCTCATATATGCTCATTTTGTATTTCTAAGATTGATCATGATGTCTTTGAATTTGCGTTCCATTTTGGATTCGAATAAATTGACTGGGTCGAACTTCTTGGACTGGCTTAGAAACTTGAGAATTGTTCTCAAGGTTGAAAAGCTTGCGTATGTCCTCGAAGCCCCTCTTCCCACCCATCCTAGTGACGATGCAACTCCGGACCAATTGTTGGTCTATCAGAAACATGTGACTGATTCTGAACTGACAAGTTGCATCATGCTAGCAGCGATGGAACCCAATCTACGAAAGCAGCATGAGCATATGGATGCTCATATCATAGTCCTTCATCTTTATGAGTTGTTTCATAAGCAAGTGAGATTCGAAATGTTCGAAGTCTCCAAGCTCCTCTTCACCTCTGAGATGCAAGAAGGTTCATCTATGGTACTACTCAACATGCTGAAGACTGTGGAGCCTTCTGAGAAGCATGAGCAGGGGACAGTATTGTTAGTTGATTCCTCGAAGAAAGGTTCTAAGAGGGAGTCAAAGGAACAACAGAAGGGGAAGAAGAAAAAGGCTAAAAAGGCAAAACCAGCTCAAAAGGGAACTTGCCATCATTATGGCAAGTAGGGCCTTTGGCGAAGAAATTGCAAGATTTATCTTGAGTCCGTGAAGAAGAATAAGGCATAAGATGCTCCATCTTTTTCATATATCTTCGTTATTGATTGTCATTCTATTTCTTCAGACACTTGGGTATTGGATACTGGGTGTGGCTCACATATATGTAGTGATATACATGAGCTAAGGAATAGAAGAAGACTCGTCAAGGGAGAGTCAAATTTACATGTTGGGAATGGAGCAAAGGTTGCTGCACTCGCCATCGGAATGTATTTGTTGAACCTCCCTGCAGGACTTGTCTTAGAACTGGACAATTGCTTTTATGTTTCTTCGTTGATAAAGAACATCATTTCTATTTCTTGTTTAAATAGAAATGGGTAACATTTGACTTTTAGTAACAATTGTTGTTACATAACTTTAAATGGAGTTCTTTATGGGATTGGAACTTTAAGCAATGGTGTTTATACGTTGGACGTATCCAGTGACATTTGCAATATCGAAGCGAGCAACAAGTGTGCTCGAAAGGATAATCAAATAGACTCCTATATGTGGCATTGTCGTCTTGGCCATGTAAGCAAGAAACGCATGTCCGAATTACACATATGTGAAATTCTGGAATCGTTTGAATTGGATTCATACGATACATGCGTATCATGCTTAAAAGGCAAGATGACTAAGTTACCTTTTACTAGAAAAGGTGAACGAGTGGGAGAGTTACTAGGTCTAATACATACTAATGTATGTGGACCTATGTCAACTCAAGCTTTAGGAGGCTATTGCTACTTCATTACCTTCACCGATGATCACTCACGGTTTGGGTATGTGTTCTTGATGAAACACAAGTCTGAAGCCTTTGAAAGGTTCAAAGAATTCAGAAATGAAGTAGAGAAACAACATGAAAAGAGTATTAAAATACTTCGATCGGATCGAGGTGGTGAATACTTGAGTCAGGAGTTTCTTGATTATCTAAGAGACAATGATATATTATCTCAATGGACTCCGCCATATACACCACAGCATAATGGTGTATCTGAGAGGCATAACCGGACCTTGTTGGACATGGTCAGGTCAATGATGAATCATGCGAATCTTCCCAAGTCCTTTTGGGGCTATGCACTTCAGACAGCTGTTTACTTGTTAAACAGAATGCCAACCTAGGTAGTCTCTACTACTCCATATGAGATATGGAATGGTAAGAAACCTCATGTATCTTACTTGAAGATATGGGGTTGTCCTTCTTATGTGAAGCAGACTGTATCAGACAAATTGGATGCTAAGTCTGATAAATGTCTATTTATTGGATACCCTAAGGAAACAAGGGTTACCAATTCTATCATCCTGTGGAACAAAAGGTGTTTGTTTCAAGGCATGCTGTGTTTCTAGAGAAAGCGTTTCTCTTGCAAGAAAATAGTGGGAGTGTCGTCGAGCTTGAGGAGGCTCGAGAGACTCAAATAGACATTGATGAGAAACCTGGTGAAGAACAATAGCCGACAACTCATAGTGATGAGCAATCGGCTGGACCTATTGTAACACCACATCTTCGTAGATCTGGTAGAACACGCAATATTCCTGAGAGATATGGATTTCTCGTAAGTGAATCGAACGACGTGTTACTCATTGATGATGAGGAGCCTACCAGTTATGAAGAAGTGTTGACAAGTTCAGAAAGGGATAAGTGGCTTGGTGCCATGAAGTCGGAAATGGATTCCATGTATGAAAACCAAGTTTGGAACTTGGTTGACCCACCTGAAGGCATAAAGCCTATAGGGTACAAGTGGGTTTTCAAGAAGAAAACCGACATGGATGGTAATGTGATTACCTATAAGGCTAGATTGGTGGCGAAAGGATATCGTCAAAAGTAAGGTGTTGATTATGACGAAACCTATTCGCCTATAGCTATGCTTAAATCCATTCGGATGCTCCTGGCCATAGCGGCTCATTATGATTATGAGATATGGCAGATGGATGTGAAAACAACTTTCCTTAATGGAAACCTGCTCGAGGACGTGTATATGATACAGCCTGAGGGTTTCACATCGGTTGATAAAAACAAGGTATGCAAATTGTGACGGTCCATTTATGGATTGAAGCAAGCATCCAGGAGCTGGAATATCCATTTTGATGAGACAATCAAAAAGTTTGATTTCTCACAAAATCCAGACGAACCTTGTGTGTACAAGAAGGTTAGTGGGAGTGCAGTCGTGTTCCTAGTATTGTATGTTGATGACATATTACTTATAGGAAACGATGTTTCAATCTTACAGTCAGTTAAGGTTTGGTTATCCAAGACATTCTCCATGAAAGACCTGGGAGAAGCAACCTACATCCTCGGGATTAAGATCTATAGAGATAGATCGAAACGGTTGCTTGGTCTTTCGCAGTCTACATATATAGACCGAGTGCTAAAGAGGTTTAGCATGTCGGAATCCAAGAAAGGTTTTCTACCCATCAGGCATGGGATACACCTTTCGAAGTCTATGTGTCCGCGCACAGAAGACGAGAGGATTTGCATGAGTAAGATTCCCTATGCATCCGCAATAGGATCTATCATGTATGCTATGTTATGTACGAGGCCCGATGTATCGTATATGCTCACGAGTGTCAGCGGATATACCGATCGAGAATGGATCATTGGGTGTGATATTAAGATGATCCTTAAGTACTTAAGAAGAACTAAGGATGCGTTCTAATATATGGAGAAGGGTACATGGTGATACGTGGGTATCACGGATGCGGATCCGCATGCATAAGGATGATTCCATGTCTTAGTGCAGGTATGTATTCACTCGAATGGAGGCGCAATAAGTTGGAAAGGTTCCAAGCTTGACACTATAGCGGATTCGCCACTAAGGCGAGAATACATTGCGACTTTAGGCGAAGGAAGCAGTTTGGATCAAGAAGTTCATCTCTGAACTTGATGTGGTCTCATCAATGATCCAAATATGTGCTTCGCCGCTATCATCTTATCAGAGAGATCATCAGTAGGAATGAAATACAAATCGAGAAAATTCTCACTGAAAGGAACTTAGCGTATCCCTTGACTAAGGCATTACCTCAAAATAAGTTTGAGGGTCATGTTCGAGCTTATGGTATTGGATACCGTAGCGATTGTCAATAGGCCAAGTGGGAGTCTGTTAGTAATATATGAGAGATGTCCTAAGGCAATTGCCTTATGTATGAACCATTTATATGATAAATGAAGATTCACTATTTGAGTATACATGTTTTATGTATTTGATTGGATCTTAAACTCATTTACTGAATGTCCACGATACGATTCACAGCATGAGAGAATTTGTGATTGGATCACAACTAGTGAGTATCTCTACATGTGTAATTGTGATGTATCAAAATTATCCCTAGTCGATGAATTGATGGATTTGGACACCATCAATTCTATCAAGACTAGCACGAGGTATACTCCTTGGTGTATCCAAGCTGCTGATTCTCACTGGCTGGAGACATTGTGATGTCCGGAGTTAATCGTGGATGCTAGTTATGGTAACTAGTTCATTGGAGTGACCAGCCGTAAGACTTCATATGGTTCTCTGCATATATAGATATGTCAATGAAGTTCTTACTGTGGCTTAAGTGTGATGTTCCTTTGACTTGCGGTATTCAAGTCATCTTTATCATAGAGACTTATGCTTTGACATCTTAAGCAAGCATCTCTAAGGAGATGTGGACCCGGGATGATTGGGTATAAGTCGAAGTGATTGAAGGTGTTTGAATAGCCTATAAAGGATTCACCACTCCTTGTGAGGAGATGTATACCCATGGCCTCTCGTCGGATTGTTACTAAAGTCTTTGGCCAAAGCATTACATGTTTAGAGTAAGGTACTCTTCGATACATGTGGAGTAACTAGAATCCGTAGGACGAGGAAATGATACTTGGGCTAGGTGTGACGTAGTCAGCCTAGTGGAGACTGACACAATAGACCATGTCCTGAACCAAGTGGGTATAAGATGAGTGAAGGGAATGGGGCACGATTCATTCGAGCTGCTGAAGGGTTTCAGAAATAGTTCTGGATCATCCGTTGATCTTTTCGGTTAATTGGGGATCATGATGTACTACTAGGTGCCACTCATGAACGTTCTATAATTAATGGTTAATTATAGACGGCCAACATAAACCGAGAACCTATTTGGTCACACGCACAACGAGTGTAATCCAAAGGATTTAAAACGAGCTTGAGAATGGGATTCTCAGACCGAGAGTAACAAGGTTTGGTTGGACCAAACATGAAGCGAGCATGAAATCGTTTCCATCGTAATGGAAGCGTGGATGGGCCGTGTCTTATGAAGACATAATGGATGAACCAAAATGGTTTGGTTCTAATCCAATGGAGGAGAATAAACCAAAGGGTTTTGTTTATTTTAAACGAATGAACCAAAAGTTGGTTCGGTTCGTTTTAACTTAAAATAAACCATCATGGTTTGGTTTATTTTAACTTATCTTAATGGAGCGGGTTAACGGGCCTAGTGGTTATGATCCAATAACCATTAAGAGAATTAGTTCTCTATAAAAGAGGGCTTAATGGATAATTAAGCCCAAATCCAAAACCCTAAGTTAGAGTTGCCGCCCACCCCATTGAAGGAGTTGGCGCCAACTCCATTGCCGCCGCCCATTGCTCCTCCAACCGGCATCTAGAAGGCTGCTTCCTTCCCCCTCGCCGGCGTCGAGCTGCTGCCAGTTAGTGCTCTGGTGATCTCCATCAAGTTTGGCATCAAGGTGACCTCTATCTTCCTTGGTTGGCTGGTGCCTATCACCTCCACCAAAGCTGTCCAGTTTTCTGGACAGCTTGTTCTCCTCTCGTCGGAGCGTCGTTTGGACGACGGTTAGAGCTCCGACAGCGGCTAACTTACCGGGGATTGAGAGAAAGCGGTTAGAGCTCCGACAGCTGCTAACTTTCGTATGAGCTCCGACGGTTAGAGCTCATACGAAAGGTATAACGTAGATAAATTTTCTTTTATTGCAAATTTAAATTTACGGTTATGTCTACACTTGTTGTAATATGCATGCGTGTGTTGTGTGTGTTGTAATAAATGTAGATTTATTATTTTTATTGCTTCCGCTGTGTTCATGTTTACGAAACGTGATCGAACACACACACACCGCGGTGCCGGAAACCCAACAATATTCCCTTGGTCATCTAGTTTGTTCCTAAAGACCCATCTTGTAGTAATAATGGTGTTTTCATTTGGTCTAGGAACTAACTCCCATTCTTGACTCCTTTCAAATTGAGTCAATTCATCTTGCATTGCTAAGATCCAATCCGGATCAAGTAATGCATCTTTGATTGTTTTGGGCTCAATTTGAGAAATTAGAGCTATATGACTAGTGGGATCCCTATCAAATGACCTAGTCCTAACACCTTGAGATAATTCACCCACAATTTGATCTAAGGGGTGATTTTGATGAACTATTATGTATCTAGGAGGTGTATTAATTTGAGTTTGATCATAATTAATCTCAATCCTTTGCTCATCATCGGAATCACCTCTTACTCCCCCTTGATTCAATCGTCCCCCTTGATCAGTACCCACTAAAGTTAAATCTTGGAATTGTTGGGTAATTTCTTGATGTTCATTATTAATATCATCATCAAATAGGGGATTTCCTAGGGTATGTACTGGAAGTTTCATCAAATTGGACATTTGAAGATTCCTTAATCTTTTGAGTCCTTTTATTGTAAATTCTATACCCTACACTAGTGGATGAGTATCCAACTAGGATTCCCTCATCCGCTTTGGACTCAAACTTACCCAGGTTGTCTTTGGTATTTAAAATATAGACTTTGCATCCAAAGACCTTAAAATAATGAATTGTTAGAATTGTACCATTCCACAATTCAAATGGGGTTTTTCCTAAAAACCTATGAATTAACACCCTATTTTGGATATAGCAAGCGGTGTTAACAGCTTCCGCCCACACGTAGCTAGGTAAGGAGTATGCATTAAGCATTGTCCTAGCCGCTTCTTCTAGGGCACGATTCTTCTTTTCCACAACCCCATTTTGTTGGGGTGTTGTAGGACAAGAAAATTCGTGCTTGTACCCTTGTTCTGTTAGTAATATATGAGAGATGTCCTAAGGCAATGGCCTTATGTTTGAACCATTTATATGATAAATGAAGATTCACTATTTGAGTATACATGTTTTCATGTATTTGATTAGATCTTAAACTCATTTACTGAATGTCCACGATACAATTCACAGCATGAGAAAATTTGTGATTGGATCACAACTAGTGAGTATCTCTACATGTGTAATTGTGATGTATCGGAATTATCCCTAGTCGATGAATTGATAGATTTTGACACCATTGATTCTGTTGAGACTAGCATGAGGTATACTCCTTGGTGTATCCAAGCAACTGATTCTCACTAGCTGGAGACATTGTAATATCCGGAGTTAATTGTGGATGCTAGTTATGGTAACTAGTTCATTGGAGTGACCAGCTATAAGACTTCATATGGTTCTCTGCATATATAGATATGTCAATGAAGTTCTTACTGTATCTTAAGTGCGATGTTCCTTTGACTTGCGGTATTCAAGTCATCTTGATCATGAAGACTTATGCTTTGACATCTTAAGCAAGCATCTCTGAGGAGATGTGGACCCGGGATGATTGGGTATAAGTCGAAGTGATCAAAGGTGTTTGAATAGCCTTGTTTAGAGTAAGGTACTCTTCGATACATGTGCAGTAACTAGAATCTGTAGGACGAGGAAATGATACTTGGGCTAGGTGTGACGTAGTCAGCCTAGTGGGGACTGACACTATAGACCATGTCCTGAACCAAGTGGGTATAAGATTAGTGAAGGGAATGGGGCACGATTCATTCGAGCTACTTAAGCGTTTCAGAAATATTTCTGGATCAACCATTGATCTTTTCGGTTAATTGGGGATCATGATTTACTACTAGGTGCCACTCATGATCGTTCTATAATTAATGGTTAATTATAAACGGCCAATATAAACCGAGAACCTATTTGGTCACACGCACAACGGGCGTAATCCGAAGGATTTAAAACGAGATTGAGAATGAGATTCTCAGACCGAGAGAAACTAGGTTTGGTTGGACCAAACATGGAGCGAGCATGAAATCGTTTGAGTCGCAATGGAAGAATGGATGAGCCGTGTCTTATGAAGACATGATGGATGAACCAAATTGGTTTGGTTCTAATCCAATGGAGGAAAATAAACCAAAGGGTTTGGTTTGTTTTAAACGAATGAACTAAAGTTGGTTCGGTTCGTTTTAACTTAAAATAAACCATCATGGTTTGGTTTATTTTAACTTAAAATAATGGAGTGGGTTAACGGACTTTTTGTTATGATCCGATAACCATTAATAGAATTTGTTCTCTATAAAATAGGGCTTAAGTGTTTTTGTTAAACCCTAATCAAAACCCAAGCAACCCTAATAGTTGCCACCCCCTCCTCTCCTTGATGAAGTCGGCGCCAACAGCCCCCCTTGTCGCCGCCCACCACCTAGCTCCCTTGCCGGTGTCTAGAAGGAGTTGTCCTTCCCTATTGCCAGCGTCGAGCTGCTGCCAGAGGAGCTCTGGTGATCTCCCTTGGGTTCGGCAATAAGGTGAGCTTCAACCTTCCCTTTTGGCCGGCCCTTATTCCTCCACCAAACCTGTCCAGTTTTCTGGACAGCTTGTTTCCTTCTCATCGGAGCGTTGTTTGGACGATGTTTGGATCTCCGACAGTGGTAGACTTGCTAGGGATTTAATCTCCGGTAATCCTCATAGGTGGAGGACGAAGGATTCGTCAAACGGTTGACGAATACCTCTCCGGAGAAGCGAGTTTTTGAGGACTCGTTTTGGATCCGAATTTTGATTCGGATCGTGATCTTCTCTCGATCACATCGTCTTCAACACGAGGCTAGTAACCCGTACGAAGACAAGGCTTGTGACTTTGTGAAGTCATCCCGAAGATACTCGGCGTGGATATGGATAGAGACGATTCTAGCTAGAATCATTCCGGTTGATGCCTTTCCCGCTTCACGTGATACGTCAGGTATACGTAGTTTAAATTTCCTTTTATTGCAAAATTTGAATTTACGGTTATGTCTACACATGTTGTACTATGCATGCGTGTGATGTGTGTATTGTAATAAATTAGATTTATTATTTTATTCCTTCCGCTGTGCACATGTTTACGAAATATGTTCGAACACACACTCGCCGCGGTGCCGGAAACCCGACATGTTCTAGACAAAAACTTGAGAAATTTGAATTCTCAAATTCTCCACCGTGATCACTACGGATCCGATTGATTTTGAGTTTTCTTTCATTCTCTACTCTCTTGCTAAATCCTATGATTATTCCTAAGGTTTCATCTTTATTTTTCATGAAAAATACCCAAGTAAACCTAGAGAAATCATCTACTATTACTAAGCAATATCTACTACCAATCATAGAAGGGGTACTATGACAATCAAATAAGTCCATATGTAAAAGTTCTAAAGGTAAAGCGGTACTAAGTAAAGTTTTACCTTTGTGTGATGTTTTTGACTGTTTCCCTTCTTGGCATGCATCACACATTTTGTCCTTGAGAAATTTGACTTTAGGCAACCCTTTGACTAACTTTATTTTTGCTATGTTCTTCATGTTTATGTGTCCTAGCCTCCTATGTCAAAGCCAACTTTCTTCCTCTTTTGCAATAAGATACTTAGTAGAATCATTAGTAGCATAGGATAAATCAACATAATATATATTTGATTTCCTAAAACCTACTAACATGCAATCATTTAGAGTTTTATGTTTTATAAAACATTTTGAGGAGTCAAATTTAACATCAAAATTTGCATCACATAGTTGGCTTACACTAAGTAAATTAAATTTCATATTTTTGACTAAGAACACTTTATGAATGGCAAGGTTGGGGGATACCTCAATTGTGCCCTTTCCTAGAATCTTAAGTTTGCAACTATTACCAAATGATACCTTTCCCTTGCTAGTGTGGTTGATAGTGGAGAATTTTCTCTCATAACCGGTCATGTGTTTTGAACATCCACTATCAACAATCCACAAGCTTGGTTCTTCTACCTATATCACATGAAAAATACAAGCCTTAGGTACCCAAATTTTAGGACCACTAGCATCAATTAGAAATTTCTTAGGGACCCAAGCCTTTCTACCCTTGCTTCTAATTATGGATCTTCTACTAACAAGAGATGTAAATGCTACCTGCTTTTCCTTAGGCCTATATCCTAGTCCAACATTGTTGTAAATAGCCCTTTGATCCTTAATTATCATGTCTAGGTATTTAGAGCCATTAGTAAATTTTTCTAAACATGCTCTTAGATTACCTATTTCTTTTCTCAATTCATCATTTTCATCTCTAAGGGTACATGCATCATCACAAGATAATTTATCACAAGATGATTCTATATTCTTAAGTGATTTAATTTCTACTTTTAAGTCCTTAATCCTAGTTTTTGATCTATTCAATGCATTTTGAAGGCATGCAATTGTCTTGTAAAGTAAATCTACCCTAAGGGAGTTGTTTACCTCATCATCATCACTTGATGATGATTCGTCGCTTGATGAAGGGGATGAAGACTCCTCACTTGAGCTCTTCTTCCTCTAAGGCCATGAGGGCTAGATTTCGCGTGACATGGCATACTTCTTCATCATCTGAAGAGTCCTCCATGCTTAGGGTGTCCCATGTTTGTGCCACCATTTCCTCCTTCTTCTTCTTCTCCTTCTTCTCCTTCTTTTCCTTCTTTTTCTTTTCCTTCTCCTTCTTCTTTAGTTCCGGGCAATTTGGCTTGATATTCCCTTTCTTGTTGCAACCTTAGCAAGTTACGTTAGATGTAGAATTTAAACTATTTGAAGACTTACCTCTTGAGGATTGGAACATCCTCCTCACATCTTTCTTGGTGAGTTTCCTTGACTTCCCACCAAACTTCTTGACATAATGGGCCACCTCGCTTGCCAATAGCTCATCTTCACTACTAGATGAGTCTTCCTCGGATTCGGATGAGGAGGACACTTCTTTCTTCTCCTTCTTCTTTTTGTCCTTCTTTCCTACAAAAAGAGCTATACCCTTCTCTTTGGATGAAGTGATAGCTTGTTCATGCAATTCAAATTCACAAAATAACTTATCTAACTTAACCAAAGAGAGATCCCTAGAGACCTTATAGCCATCTACCATTGTTGTTCTAGGGAAGGCTTGGAGCAAATACCTTACAAGGTCTCGGTTGTCGACCTTCTCACCTATTACATGTAGTCCGTTGACTACTTCTTTGAAGCGACCTTGCATTTGGCTCATGGTCTCATTGGTCTTCATGGATAAACTTTGAAGTTGGCCAATTAGGAGATCTCTCTTGGCTCTTCTTGTTTCCTTGGATCCCTCGTTGAGCTCTATCAACTTCTCCCAAAGCTCCTTTGCCGATTCAAATGGCCCCACCTTGCTTAGTTACTCTTTTGACAACCCACATTGAAGTGTGGTTGTTGCCTTGGCGTTGGCTTGAGCCTTCTTGGCCATGTCTCTCGTCCAATCCTTGGTCAGTATGGGCGCTCCGTGTTCATTGACCGGCTTCTTGAAACCATCTACAATGCTAAACCAATTTTCAATATCATTCATAAGATAATACTCCATCCTACCTTTCCAGTAGGCGAAGTCGTTGTTGTCAAAGAACGGAGGCCTCGCCGTGCTATACCCCTCTTGGAAAGCCATCTTGCTCCAGTTGATTGTTAGATCTTCCGATGCGATCGGGGCTCTGATACCACTTGTAGGGGATCGATTGGAAGTGCGTTTTCGTTTCTACAAGAATGATTAGTAGAAGCACAATACTAACAAGGCATTTACATGGTTCGGAGATAACGCTCCTACTCCACGGCGATCCTTAAGGTGGATCAACCCAAGCGATTCCACTAAGAAGCTTTCTCTTTTACAAACCCTCCTCTTCTTACAAAGAATGTAGATGAAGATTAGAGTGGAGGAGGAGAACTAAACACTTGAAACCTTTTGAAAACTTGTGGGGGCTTGAGAGAAAGATCAAAATATAAGCATTAGCCCTCAAAGCCACCACCATCCCTCTTTTTATATAGAGGGGGTTGTTTTTCCCATTGGGCTACCATCAGTCGACTGATGTACAACATCAGTCGACTGCCGCCAAAGCCAACGCCTTCTGACTAGGCAGATTCGTGGAGATACACAGCCGTAATTTCCAATGGATGCCTGATCAGTCGAGTGATCGCTGCGCGGAGTCGAGTGAGACTCCATTCTGTGCCCATCTTCGACACGATCAGTCGATTGCGGTATTAGCGGATCGGTGTTGATAAGTCGATCGCTAGCTCGGGGTTTCAACTCGATCTAGTACCTAACGATCGATACATCGTATCAGTCGACTGATACTCATCAAGTATGAATAATTCATACTTGATTTTACCCCCTAGACCTAGACTCAACCTTCTAGCTCTTCCTTAAGCCTTGTGCCTCCAGGATCCCTCCGAGTCCATGACTTGTTCATCCTTTGCGCTTTGCTTCCAAGTGATTCCTTCGGTTTTGTCATGTCTTGGGTTTCCCTTTCCCAAAGCGTGCTTGGGCTTTACGCTGCCAAGACTACATGCTTGGACTTACGCTGTCAAGACTTGCCTTTGGACTTCCTTTACCAAGATCACGCTTGGACTTTTTCTTTACCAAGTCTTCATACTTGGATTTTTCTGTCACTTAAACACGTTCACAATTAGATCACAAAGCATTTCCTAACTTACATGATTATCCAAACATCAACACATATAAATGCTTGGGGCTTTGTTGCACCAACAACAATCACATACATTCATATAGCCATAATAGTTGGATCTTATGGCTACAAGCAAAAAGTTAGCCTACGCACATCCTACTATTTTCTGACATAAAATATATGATAAATGCATGAAAGTAACCGAATCCAAAACACACAAAACCGGAAATCGTGGCTCTGATACCAGTTGAAGAAAAAATTGCTTCCCCCTTCGGTCACTTTTGCATGGCGATCCTATCACACGTCCCCGAATAAAAAAAATTAATCCGGACGAAGATGGATTACCCAAGCAATCGATCCATCATTGTGCTATTCGATTTGAGTGGTCTCTTGAACAAACTTGTTGTTCAAGCAACCTAACTCTTTTCCTCGATTAGCCGCGGAATAGATGTTGTATAGATCGCCAGTTTTTGTGTTTATCATCGGGGTCCATATTAATCAATAACATACAAATTACAAGAGAACTAGAATCAAAACTAAACAAGATTATACCTCTTGTTTTACCTCTTGATCTTCTATTATATTCCTATCCTCCTCTTGGACGTCGTGTGGGCGACGATCTTCCAAGAGTTGAAACCTCCTAGATTACATGTCTTCCCTTCCTTGCTCGCTCTGACCAAGGGAAGAACAAAAGCTCCCTTCTTCTCCTTGCTTGCGCCGACCACCAAGAACCAAGTTCTTGGTGTCCGCAGGCCCTAAGAAGAGGGAGAAGATGGACCGGCCAAGACAAAAGAAGAAAGAACCCTTTCCTCCTTGCTTTGCCGCCGGCCAAAAGAGAGAGAAAGAAGGTGGCACCATCGGCCCTTGGAGAAGAAGATGGTGCGCCGACAATGAGATGGGAGGAGGCACCGGCAATGGAGAAGAAGAGAAGGATAGATCTCTAATCCTTCTTATGTCGCCGTCCTCTAGAAGCAAACCCTAGGTTGCCGCCCAAAGAGAAAAGCAAAATCCTAGAACTTCTTTCCGCCCAAGCTTCTCATGCCAACTCCAAAAAAAACCCTAGCACTCCTTGCCACCCAAGCTTCTGAAGGTAGGAAACTTCGCTTCCCACTTCAACTCGGTTGCTTATTTATGGTGATCTCGTCGTTGTCCCCGGATTAAAAAAATTAATCCATGACAATTAGGGATTACCCAAGCTACCGTTTCATCGTTGTGTTATTCGATTAAAGTGGTTGTAGGATATTTGAGGCCGCTAGAGGGGGGTGAATAGCGTCGCGCTCGTTTGATAATGGAATTCGTTGCGTTTGTCTCTGCAATTTCGTTAGCACAGCGGAAATAGAGAAATAATAATGATAACGAAATATACAACATGCAAACACAAATATTTAATGTGGTTCGGAACCGAACGGTTCCTACTCCACGGATTGGGTTCGTACGAACCCTAGCGATGCCAATCACACACCACTATGATAAACACTCCTTCTCGACACAAGTCGGAGGCGGAGAAACCCCTTACAAGCGATCTTACAATAGTAAGAAACAAAAACAAGCAATTACAACAATTAATATGAAAGACAAGTAAAAAAAAAACTTTACAACACTTGCTTTTTATTGCTTGAATGCTTGGTTGTTTGATTAGCACTTGGAGACCTGATTTGCAGCAACAAATCGCCCCTAAAGCTCTCAAAAACCGGATCCATTTTTCTCCATCATGAGCTCCTTTTATAGCTTCAACCTGTGCTGGAAAAAGTCGATCAGTTGACTGCTCGGGACCATCAGTCGACTGATCACACTGTTACTGTGAGACAACGGTGTAATCCACGCTGGAAAAATCCAACGGCTAGGACATCAGTCGATTGATCATACACATCAGTCGACTGATAAAGCATCACTCGACTGCTCATCCCAGCGGTCGAGTGAGACTCCATTTTGTGCCCTAAAATCCGAGCATCAGTCGACTGATCATAAGATCAGTCGACTGCTCGTCTAATCAGTTGACTGCTCATCTATGGCAGTCGACTGCTAGGGCAATTCCCGCAGTCAAACCCTAGTTGACTACGCCAATCGACTGCCACATGGCATCAGTCGACTGACACACCTCAAACATGAGGTTTTAGCCCAAGTATGGTGCCCCCATACTTGCTAGACCACCCTTAGCCTAAACCTAAGCCTTCAAGCCACCTCCATCAACCTTACGCCTCTCGGATCCCTCCAAGTCATCCATGACTTGTTCATCCATCCCGCTAGACTTCAAGTGCTTCCATCGGCTATGTCATGCTAACGGTGTCTACACTGCCAAGGCACATTGGACTTACGCTGCCAAGACTCCTCTTGGACTTTACGCCGCCAACCATTGGACTTATAATGCCAAGACTCTCACTTGGACTTTACGCCGCCAATATCAAACCCCTTGGACTTCTCAAATGCCAAGACTCAAGCTTGGACTTTCCCTTGCCAACCCATGTTGGACTTTCCATGCCAAGACCCATGCTTGGACTTTTCCAAATGCCAAGTGTCCCACTTGGACTTTCGATGCCAAGTACCCATGACTTGGACTTTCCATAACCACATGGTCAACCCTAGTCAACCATCAAAGTCTCCCTCGAGTCAAACTCGAGTCCAGTTAACATAACCTGGGTTGATTGTATAAACAATCTTCCCAAAATATCAACAGACATTAATGTCAAACATCAATGTCAACTCACTTTGTCAAACATCAAAACATCTCTCGAGTCAAACTCGAGTCTGGTCAATCGTGACCTGGGCCGATTGCACCAACAGTGGTCACTTGAACAAACTTGTTGTTCAAGCAACCAGCTTCTATTCTACGATTAGCTGTGGAATAGACGATGTACGGATCATCAATTTTTGTGTTTGTATTCGGGATCCAAGTAAATTTAGCCACATAACAAAACATACAACATGCATATAATTGAAAACAATTATAGACATAATACAAAAGAATATAAACAAGCATTATACCTCTCAATCTTCTATTGTATGTCCTTCCTCCTTTTGGACGTCGTGTGGGCGACGATCTTCCAAAAGTCGAAGCCTTCTAGATCACCAATCTTCCTTTTCTTGTTCACTCCGAACAAAGGAAGATCATAAAATAAAACTCTTCTCCTTCCTTTAACCGACCACCAAGTTCCAACCTTGATGATTGTCGCTGGCCAAAAAGAGAATAGAGGAGGAAGTGGGCGCCGACCAAGAGCTCCAAGGAATCACCCTAACCCTTGTTTCCACCGGCCAAGGAGAAGAGAGGAAGAGTGGGACGCCGGCCAAAGAGAGAAAAGGAGAGAAAGGGCGCCGGCCAAAACCATAGGAAAAACTTCCAAAAGTATGGCCGCCCAAACCTCTTCCAAAACCCTAGCCTCCGTTTTGTTTCTTGCCACCCAAGCCAAAAGAAACAAAAACCCTAATCTCTCTAATTGTGTTGTCGCCCAAGCCATAAGCCCTTATTTATAGAGTTAGGCTTAAGGCTCCTTTTAATCTCCACTGTCGGTTCTAGGGATTTACTCTCAACCGTCGGATCTAGAGATTTAATCTCCACCATCGGATCTAGAGTTTTATTTTCCATCAAAGGATCTAGGATCCATGAGGTTTTAATAGGCTACAATAGGGACCATGAGGAGGAGTTGGATCTTGGCCACCCAATGGATCAAGCCCACATAAAGTCCGATCCATTAATGATAATCCATTCCACTAGAGAATTATCATTGATCTACCTCACCAACCCCCATAAGTTAATATGGGCTCCATATATTATTTGTACATTTATCTCCCCGTGTTTAAGGTCTCGAATGTCCGTCGATTAATTAATTTATGACAATTAATTAATCAACATCTAACCCCATGAGTAGTACCACTCAACCTTAGCATCATGCCGGACCAAGTCCACCAGTAGAGTTTACATGATGAACCTTATGAGCTCCTCAAGGGGATATCATCATCCTAATATATTGGACACAGTTTCCTCCTATAATAAGTGGCACACCATATAAGTGATACCATTTCTCAACTTACCGAGCCTATCTATTTACTCTATAAATCCCGCCCATTGGTAAATCAAAGAAATGAATACTAAGTATATGTGCTCGTTATTATATCGTGATTAAGAGCATGTACAATATAATATCTGAGGTCCGATTTGATTATGTAGTCAGCAATACATTGAATCACCTCTAAGTCGGTCCTGCTCAATACACACAAAGTGTACTAGTGTGATTCTATGGTCAAGACAAACCAATACCAAATCACACTACAACCATTCCAATGGTTTGTCCATAACTATCTCGGTTGTGAGCCTTTACTTATACTTTACAAGGAACTGATAACATTATCTCCCATGTGACACTACAACCATGTTATCAACAATGTAATGTATTATGTTGGTGTAGGGGCACTAGATAATCGAACATGTGTTTTGATTTTGGCAAAGACACAAAGTTAAGTTTACATCGTTATCTCACAAGCTAAATCGAGTGTGCAGAAAAGTACTAAAGCTAGAGCTAAAGGCTAGCGACACCCGGAGGAAGCCGCAGTGGTCGGGCGACACTCGAGTGACTTCGGAGGGAGCCGAAGGAATCGAGTGGAAGGCCGGAAGTGAAAGCGACACAGTAAGAATCGAGGTATGCTCGTGTGAGTGAGAGATGGTAAGGTCGTGTCCTCTGTACGGGGACGACCGTAGGCGGCGATCCGACTAAGACTTCTTGTTGAAGGTCTAGGTCGAGATTGGAGGGTTAGAAACCGTCGTATTTATCATTTTCCGAGCTAACCTCTCACTGCATGGAAGTGACCTGGCAATGATCATTCTTTGGACATGGGGCAAGCCGATCGATGCTCATCACGATCGATGGGAGGCATCAGTCGACTGATGGCGACGAATCAACCCTTGCGCTAGGTCAAAATGGATAAGGTTTGACGTGACCACTTCCCGATAAAATTTATAGAACTTCATGATCTGTTCCGAAATATGAGGAGACAAATTCAGAGGCCAAAATCTATAAACGGAGAGGAGGATTCCAACTCCAAAGAACATCAAGTTTATTCTCAAGTGCTCCTACGCCTAACGCCCAAGCGCTCAGCCGCCATAATCGACGCGACAAGTTCAAATCTCTTTCATTTATTGTATTCTTTGTTTTAATCATAACGAGGTGAGGTAGGCTTGTTGCCTCATCCTCGTACTTCCAGTTTTGTGATCGTTGTCTCCTACCTCCAACGAGGAGGAGACGTTATAGTGCCTTGCCCTCCGTACGCGGTCTAGGACCGATAGGGCCTTGGAGTAGCAACCGCTGGGTTGTGAACCAAGTAAAATAAATGTGTCTCTTTATTTTCCGCTATGCTTACTCGTTTAATTGTCTACTCGAACGAAACGAACGAAAAGATTTACGATCGCTATTCACCCCCCCCCCAATCCAACATATTAGACAATATGCATAACCATAAAAATGCAAACAATGATCATGTGATTCTTATTTCAAAATAAATATGTTCATACAAAAGATAGACTTTTCAGTATACATTCCAACAATCTCCCACTTATACTAAAAGACTATGTTGTCCTCAAATTGTCATACATCTGATTCCCATTCCCTCCACATGCCTACCAAAAGTTCTCGCTAGAAGGGCCTTAGTGAAAGGATCTGCCAGTTTGTCCTCCGATGCAATCTTGGCCACAACAACTTCTCCTCTCTTTACGATTTCCCATATCAGGTGGTACTTGCGCTCTATGTGTTTACTTGCCTTTTGGGCTTGTGGTTCCTTCGAGTTTGCAACTGCACCACTATTATCACAATAATTTATGATAGTTCTGGGCAAACCAGGAATCACATCCAAGTACATCAAAAAGTTCCTGAGCCACACAACTTCTTTGGTCGCCTCAGAGGCTGCCACATACTCAACTTCCATGGTGGAGTCCGCCACGCATTTTCTGCTTGACACTCCTCCATACAAAGGCTCCACCTCCCAAAGTAAACACAAAACCTGAGGTATACTTACTGTTATCCTTGTCTGATTAGAAACCAGAATCTGTGTAACCCACAGGGAGTAATTGGTCTGCCTAGTAAACAAGTATATAATCCCTAGTCCTTCTCAGGTACTTCAATATATGCTTTACCACAGTCCAATGTCCCTGTCCTGGATTACTCTAATATCTGCTAACCATGCCAATGATAAAGCAAATATCTGGTCTCATACATAGCATAGCATACATGAGGTTTCTTACTGCCAAAGCATAAGGAACCGCCTTCATCTCCTTTATCTCCTCAGATGTTCTAGGACACATCTCCTTAGATAAAGGAACTCTATGCCTGAAAGGTAGAAAACCCTTCTTGGAGTTCTATATGCTAAATGGTGTCTAAGTATGAAGCTTTAGATAAGCACAAAATCCTTTTCCTGTGATCCCTTATAACCTTGACCCCAAGGATGTGTCCCACTTCTCCTAAGTCCTTCATATCAAACTATTTGGACAACCATACCCTAACGTCCGATAACACCTTGACATTGTTGCCAATTAATAAAATGTCATCTACGTATAGTCCAAGAAATACCACTTTGTTTCCATCACATCTCTTGTATACACAAGACTCGTTCAGACTTTGAATAAATCCATAAGACTGGATTACCTCATCAAAGTGGATGTTCCAAGACCTCGAAGCTTGCTTCAATCCATAAATGGACCGATTAAGCTTGCACACAAGATGCTCTTTGCCCTTTGCAATGAATCCCTCTGTTTGCTTCATATAGATGTTTTCCTTAAGACTTCCATTAAGGAAAGCTGTCTTGATTCTACTAGCCTTGCTTTAATCTCAACTGTCGGATCTAGAGATTTAATCTAAATTGTTGAATCAAGAGATTTAATCTCCACCGTCGGATCTAGAGTTTTATTTTCCATCATTGGATCTAGGCTCCATGAGGTTTTAATAGGCTACAATAGGGACCATGAGTAGGAGTTGGATCTTGGCCACCCAATGGATCAAGCCCACATAAAGTCCGATCCATTAATGATAATCCATTCCACTAGAGGATTATCATTGATCTACCTCACCAACCCCCATAAGTTAATATGAGCTCCATATATTATTTGTACATTTATCTCCCCGTGTTTAAGATCTCGAATGTCCGTTGATTAATTAATTTACTGACAATTAATTAATCAACATCTAACTCCATGAGTAGTATCACTCAACCTTATCATCATGCCGGACCAAGTCCACCAGCAGGGTTTACATGATGAACCTTATGAGCTCCTCAAGGGGACATCATCATCCTAATAAATAGGACACGATTTCCTCCTATAATCAATGGCACACCATATAAGTAATACCATTTCCCAACTTACCGGGCCTATCGATTTACTCTATAAATCTCGCCCATTGGTAAATCAAAGAAATGAATACTAAGTATATGTGCCCGTTATTATATCAGGATTAAGAGCATGTACAATATAATATCTGAGGTCCGATTCAATTATGTAGTCAGCAATAAATCGAATCACCTCTAAGTTGGTCTTGCTCAAAACACACAAAGTGTACTAGTGTGATTCTATGGTCAAGACAAACTAATACCAAATCACACTACAACCATTCCAATGCTTTGTCCATAACCATCTCGGTTGTGAACCTTTACTTATACTTTACAAGGAACTGATAACATGATCTCCCGTTTGACACTGCACACCATGTTTTCTACAATGTAATGTATTAGACAATATGCATAACCATAAATATGCAAACAATGATCATGTGATTCTTATTTCAAAATAAAGATATTCATATAAAAGATAGACTTTTCAGTATACATCCCAACAGCTTCCTCTCTCTCTTATATATATCTAGGATTCGTGAGGTATTTATAATAGGCTACAATAGGGACCATGAGGAGTTGGATCTTGGCCACCCAATGGATCCGAACCACACAAAACCCGATCCATTAATAATGATCCATTCCACTAGAGGATTATCATTGTTCTACCTCACCAACCCCCATAAATAAATATGGGCCCCATATATTATTTGTACAAAATATCTCTCCGTGTTTAAGATATCGAATGTCCATTAATTAATTAAATTACTGACAATTTAATTAATTAATATCTTACTCCATGAGTAGTACCACTCATCCTTATCATCATGTTGGTCCAAGTCCACCTGCAGGATTTACATTACGAAACTTATGAGCTCCTCAAGGGGATATCATCATCCTAGTATATAGGACACGGTTTCCTCCTATAATCAACGACACACCATGTAAATAATATTATTTCCCAACTTACCAAACCTAACGATTTAACACATAAATCTCGCCGATTGGTAAATCAAAGAAATAAATACTAAGTACATGTTCCCGTTATTATATCAGAATTAAGAGCATGTACACCATAATATCTGAGGTCTGATTCAATTATATAGTCAGTATAAATGCAATCACCTCTAAATCTGTCCTGCTCAATACACACAAAGTGTACTAGTGTAATTCTATGGTCAAGATAAACCAATACCAAATTACACTACAACCATGCCAGTGGTTTGTCCAAAATCATCTTGGTTGTGAGCCTCTACTTATACTCTACAAGGAACTGATAACATGATCTTCTGTGTGACACCACACTCTATGTTATCTACAATGTAAAGTATCAGACAATATGCACATATATAAAATGCAAACAATGATCATGTGATTCTTATTTCAAAATTAAGATGTTCATATAGAGGATAGGCTTTCAGTATACATCCCAACAGTATGAGGGGATCATACTTGAGTTATATCTCATGTTTGAGGTTTATCAGTCGACTGGCCTAGTGTTTGACACTTGGAAGCCTAGTCAACTAAGAGAAGTGGATTGGAATCATGACTAGTCGACTGGTCTGATAGTCGACTGAAATTCGACTTCTCAAGTGAAGCTCTGGCAGTCGACTGCCATTGTGGGAAGTCGACTGGCCTTGATAAGTCGACTACCATGGATGACAATCAACTGCTTTAAGCAGACATGACCACAGAAGCTCTGGTAGTCGACTACTGAGCAACAATCGACTGCTGGGGTATCCATTGGGCATATTCTAGCGTGGATGGAGCCATTTTGGGACAACGGATGGGAGAGAAGTCGACTGGTGTCTTTTGGTAGTCTACTGCTAGGCGCGAAATAAGCTCGATTCAATTTATAAAAGAAGATTGAGATGAAGGTTTTTGCAGTGATTTTTGGGGCAATTTTGAAGGGTAAGTGTTGTTGCATTCTAGACCTTTAACAACAATCATCAAGCAAGCAATCGAATGTTCTTTATGTAAAGTTTTCTTTACTTGTATTTTCTTATTGCTTAGTATACTTGTTGTATTTCTTGTATTACTATTGTAATCTGTAGGGAAATCCGGATCGTGACATTCACAATATCATGGGCGAAATACTTTGCACAACCACAGCAGAAACAAATATTACAAACTGGATCCCTCCAGAGATCTCTGTAAAACATATAAATCATTTTCTTTAATCTAGATCTTATCTAGAAGAAGAAACATACCTTCGATACGAGCCCTTCACAATCCCGCTAATCCAAATGCAGTCGGATCTCAATACGGTAAGGACAACCATAACTCTAAGGTATCCACATGAACTGTATCTTGAAGATGGAGATAACACCTTTGGTTGTGCTAGCAACCAAAACCAAGCCTCTCCACAAAAGAGGAAGAAGGGAAAGTAGGGATGCAAGGCACAAAATGGGATGCAAGGATAAGAATAAGATCACATCTCCATGTTAAGGAGATTTCTCAAATCGCCTTTATCATGCATTAATCCACATTTACATGCATTAACCCATTTTCATGCAATAAATTACATTTTCATGCATTAACCCATTTCCATGCAACATTGGAAGGCTTTTTAAATCCCACAACGTTAAGGAGCCTTTTGGAATTCCATTTCATGCATGATTAATCATGCAATGTTAATGAGATTTCTCAAATCTCATTTGCATCCATTAAATCTAATTTGCATGCAATAACTCCTATTTGCATGCATGATTAATCATCATTAATCATGCTAACCTTCTTCAATTGATTTCACTTGAGTCTAACTCAAGTTAAACCAATTTGAGTCCAACTCAAGTTTGGTCAAGCAATGAGTCTAACTCATTCTAGTCCATTCAATTAACTAATGATTCATTTAGTCAAACTAAGATGAACACTTCTCCAAAATATGTTCTTTGTGTGTGACCCTATAGGCTCTCATAGCATTAGTAATGTATCTAAAACCATTTTAGATACATAAGCAATGAGCGACATCTAGAAATACATCATTGCTACCCATGCTACAAGAAAGTCGAGATCCGACAACCTTTTTGTATCTATTATCATGTATGATGGTGTCCTTCTATCCTTGATATCTTAGATCGATCAATGAGGCATAGACCGTGTCATCCCCTTATCAACCTTTATGTTTCTTGATCCCCAAGTAGACTCACTCAAACAAATGAGCTCAATATCTCATATTGACTCATTTAAGTATGACCATGCATTTCGTGGTCATACTCTATCAAGAGGCCAAAGATATCACTCCCGTCATATGGGAGGGTTAGATCTCATCTACATCATTCACATCCCTCCACATAATTCGTTACATACCCAGCAATCGTCGTTATAGTGCACCCTGTTATGGGTGATGTTAGACAATACCAAAGTACATAACTCCTTATGTAGGGAACCGTAGTGACTTCAAGTCTAAGGACTATTCATACCAATACTCACATGAGTAAGTATATGACACTCATATAACGATTCATGAAACTTTCTCATCGCGGGTCAATTCAGTACATATATTCTCCAATATATATACTCATGTGTCAATGTGATATCACATATCCATGACTTGTGAGATCAAGTCATCCATTGACCTACATGCTAGTCTCAATGTATCAATATATCCCTTTGTCTATTAATACAATACTTGACTAGGAATGTTTAAGTATAGTGTTCTCTACAACTTCTCATAATCATTTCTACCAATTGATATACTGTAGATTAGAACCTACTATTCAAGGGCATTATTATATTTATTTGGCTGGCACACGCATAAAGTAAATATAATAATCAATCTTTTCCTGTTATTAATGAAATATAATACATATGATCCCTAATCAATCATCTCATGATTGGCACTAAGGGCTGACACTAACATAATCACCTTGTAAGAGGTTACCCCACCTCTGATGTGTCACCAAGAAGGAGAGATTTATTAGTGGCGGTGTGCATTATTAGGGGTCGCTATTGAGCTCACTCCATGGAGTAGGAATTATCTTGTGTATTGCGAGTGTTTGTCGTATTTTGTTATTGCTTTTTGTTTTCGTTGCACTAACAAGTTTTGTAGGCGAACATGATTGAACGAATTCCAAGCAACGAATTAGCGAATCACTATTCCACCCTCCTCTAGTGCGGTCATAAATCTACAATAAGTGGTATCAGAGCTAGGAGCTATTCTACGGGTTGACCGCTGAGGGAGCAATACTAGAGGGTAAGATGGAACCAAGTCTTGGTTTGGGGCACTACATCAACACTCCTCTGCCCTATGAACTTTATGGAGTCAAAGAATTTGAGCAATGGGCGGTGAGGATGCAATAATTTTATTATGTGCAATATAGAAAACTAGATTTGTATTGAAGTAGGCTTCAAGGCGCCCATGGACAAGAAGGGAAGGCTCCTCAAGAAGAAGAAATGGATGGAGGAACAAGTCCAAAAATTTGAGACCAACAATAAAGTAACGAATCCCTAATGACATTTTGTGTAGATTAGGAGATTATGAGGATGACAAGGATCTTTGGAACAAATTGACACAATATCATGAAGATCCATCATCGGCTCAATTAGAGGAGCCTGAAGAGGAAGAAAACCCATCATCATCTCAAGAGAATGTAGAATTGGAGGTTGAAAGATGTTCAACATTCGAAGAAGGAGAAAAAGAGAAGGTAGAAGAAGTCTCAAATTCAAGGATTGAGGGTGAGGAGAGACCTTCCTCAATGTTGGAGCAAGAGAAAGAAGAAGCATCAACATCTAGGAGAAGTGAAGAACAAGTCCACCATTCCTCCCTAGGTAACTCAAGCACAATTAATAAAGATAAAAATCATATAACATATTTTTAGTGTAGGGAAGTAGGATACTATAAGAGCAAGTGCCCAAAAAGAGTCAAGAAGACTCAACCGACACCAAAAGTCAAGGACAAGTTAAAGGAGGCCAGTGCCCCGATCCACAAGAGCAAGAAGCATATTGTATGCTTCAAGTGTCAACAATGGGGTCATTATCGAAGTCAATGTCCTAGGGGAAGTCACCTTCACAAGGACATTAGAGGAGTCTCAAATGTAGGGGGGTCTAAGGCAAACCCTAAGGTAACTTTTAATTATGCTCCTTCTTTAATTAATAATCAAAAGCATGCTAGGAATTTTATTGCTATTTCTCATGAACAAAAGCATGCTAGGAATATATTTTATTGCTTAGGTGCTAAATCTTGTGGTGTTAGGGTTAAGGATAAGTCTTGAACAATTACCCCTAAAACAATCCTACCTGAGGAAACTATTAGGAAAATAGAGAACAACCATGGCATATGCCTAGAAGAAAAGGGAATGCCCCAAGAAAGAATGAAAATTCAAAAATTGGGCAATTGGAATTAGAAAATAAAGCTTTGAGGTCAAAGCTTGAGCAAATAGAAAAGACCCTTAGAAAGATGGAAAATGCAATTCAAGGGTCAAATAGGCAAAATCTAGTATTTAAGAGGCAAGAGCCTTCCAAGGATAGGAAAGATTTGCATCACAAACCTAAGTCCAAGGAAGTCATGCCAACCTACCATAATGTTCCATTTAACTATGGAACTAAACCTAGGTCTAGTAGTGTCAAGGTTGCTAGGGAAGTCATCCCTAAGGCTAATCTTGACAAGTGTCAAGTGACTAAGGCTTTTCAAAGGTCTAGGAAAGTCACTAACAAGGTTAAAGGTGAGTTACCCCTAAGGTTAACCTAGATAAGACCTAAATGACCAAAGGCTTCAAAGCCAAGCAGGGTCATAAGGAAGGTATCTAGGGAGGTCATCCCTAGTGAATACCTAGTTAACCCAAGGATCTCAAATAGGTTTCGGGTTCCTAGTAGCATGATTCCCTCACGCTAGATGGGTTAGGGTGTGTCAACTTGAATTGGTAAGGTACTTAACCTAACCATAGTAAAGTTGGCACCTTAGGTCATTTCCAAGGTTATGTGATACCTTGGGAATGAGATAAGAATTGTGATCCTAAGGAATTTAGGATGTGCCAATAGAATTGAAGAAGTTTGAAAAACTGATCAAAATTGGCACAATTAGGGTAGAGGTATGATGTGCAAAAAGGTTAAGGATTTGACACACTCAAGGGGTTTAATTGTCATTATGTCAAATTTGGTATTTGGCATAATCCTAGATAATGAAAATTAGAATTATGGCTTAGGTAATCTTG
Organism: Wurfbainia villosa; assembly: GCA_025175895.1. Taxonomy (NCBI): domain Eukaryota; kingdom Viridiplantae; phylum Streptophyta; class Magnoliopsida; order Zingiberales; family Zingiberaceae; genus Wurfbainia; species Wurfbainia villosa. The sequence continues at coordinate 60,597,411 of CM045990.1, read as the reverse complement.
ATGCACTTCATACACTTACCATGATTCATATGTCATATCGTATGTTTGCATGAAAGGTGTGTTTGTGATGTATCGCATCTCACAAAATAATAAGGCTTACCTTGATTGTGCATTTCAATATCTAGAAAGAATGAGATGCTAGGAATAAAATTTTTGTCTATTAATGCTTGTGAAAATAGAATAAAATGTCAAAATGCATTAACAAATACACAAATACAAGCATAATACTGGTGTAACCGGTACACATGCGACAAACAAACAAAATACAATAAAATTGAGTAGAAAAAATCAATCCTCAAATATTTCAGCCGAATATTCAGATATCAGTCAATTGCATCAGGCAAACAGCCGATTGAAGTTACTGTAGCAATGCATAGAATGTCTAGCAGTCGACTACTCAACCTTAGAAGTTGACTGCTAGTATTATTCATGGTCGCAGAAAGGCGAGCAGTCGACTGCTGAGGGACAACAGTCGACTAATGGTCATGATTTTATAAAGACGATCCCTAGCGGCTCGACTTCTTCACGCGATCAAATTTCTCCTGACAACCATCGTCGTTAGTCCTTCGAGTTTCTCCGGCGATCTCTGCCTCCAGTAAGCCCTGAAACCCCAAACCTAGGTAGTTTAGGTTAATCTTTCCTCTTATCAAGCTAATGGGATCCACTTTTCTCATTTCACCATTTCCACTTAGGCTAGGTTAACTCTGACCATCTTCTCCGGCGTTCTTGTGCTTCAGTTGCGATCTACGACCTCACATCCAATATGGCACCAACGTAATGATTCTAAAGCTCTAACCCTAATTATTCATGTATTATCATGACCTAACCTATTTTTTTGCGTATTCATTTGCATTGCATTCATTCTCTTACACGCATTGAGTCACATCTTGAAGAGCTCCACGAGAATATAGATACACGCTTTGAGGAGCTCAGTCTCGAGCATGCTGAGATAGGGCAGCGTCAGATCGAGATGTATGATATGTTGCATACATTGCTCCAGAGTCAGCAACCTCCACCACCTCTAGTCGACAATGGTGGTGATTGGTAGTTTTGTTGATGTAGGAGGGTCTTGTGTCTTTTGATTTACTGTAGGATTAACTTTATTGTATGATGATGATGTCTTATGTCTTTTTGACTTTGTCATGTGAAAACTTTATATGAACACCCTTGAAAATGAATGAAATCATTTTGTGTAACTAAAATGTTTCTATCATTTATCTAATATTATTTTGTTGTAATAATGTGTGTTGTATTGCTCATTACATATATTGATGTATATACTCATTCATTACTCTTATGTCATATCATCATGTATAAGCAATGAAATCAATGTATGTCATGACATCTTAATTCTTATGGTTATTCTAATATGTTATGATCATATTTTTGTTAATGTCATGTTTGTACTTAGTGTTGGATTGAGGGGAATCGCTAGACGGGGGGGTGAATAACGAGTATAAACAACTTTCTTTTCGTTCGATTCGACAATACACAAGTAATGCAGTGGAAAGTAAGATGCAATAAAAGTAAAACACTCAAATTTGTTTTTACTTGGTTTGCAACCAAAGGGTTGCTACTCCAAGGCCCCGCGGTCCTTGACTGCGTACGAAGGGGTAATTCACTAGCAAAGTCACCTCCTCGTTGGAGGTAGAAGACAACGATTACAAAGAATAAAAGATTAAGGAAGAGGCACAAACCCACCTTTCCTCTTTACAATGAAAGCACGATAAAAAGAAACTCAAGTACAGAAGGTAAGACAACTTAAAAGAAGAAGACTACCGATGTTAGTAGTGGGAAACTTAGCGTGACGTCGGCGTAGTGGTAGAGTAGCGTTGTCGTAGACCTTGAGCGTTGTGGGAGCCCTTTGTAAGCAATTGAGATGATCTAAAGGGGTGAAACCCCCATTCTTTTATATCCCTTCAAGCTCCTGAACGTTGAGTTTTGAACCTGAGTCAAAGAGCCTCATCCCCATAATATAAGTGGAGCTTATCTTGACTTTCTTCGAGCTGGACAGTTTGAATATCAGTCGACTAATGGCCTTCATCAGTCGACTGATGCCAGTAGCAGTCGACTGCCAATAGCCTGCAGTCGACTGCCAACTAGGTTACTCAACTACAACACAGAGTTATCACGAAACAAAAGAAAGATAGTAAATATGATGGTTCCTTACCGTTCAATCTCGACCTAGACCTTCAACTGGAAGTCTTAGTCGGATCGCTGCCTATGGTCATCCCTATACGGAGGACATGACCTTACTATCTCTCTTCTCACTCATGCTTACCTCCGGTCCTTTCTGACCTATAGCTTAGCTTTTGGTCTTCCACCTAGGTTCTTCGACTCCACGAGATTCTCCTAGTGTCGCTCGACCACTACAGTTTCTCGACTCGAGATTCTCCGGGTGTCGCTGACCTTCAGCACAACTTAGACACTTCCTTCACACTTAGTTCAGCTCATTAGATAACAATAAGAATTTAATTTTGAACCATTTCCATAATCAAAATCTAGGTTCGATTATCTGGTGCCCCTACAGCAATAATCTTCCCCTTTTTGATCTATTGCCAACTGATTCAAAGTTAAGGAAAATTTAAGCGCAAAACAAATAATGATAATGAATAAGTATGAATAAACTTCTTTTTCAAAACCTCCCCCTTGACCTTAGGTAAGTTTTGAAGAAAGACTTTTAAAGTTAACTTCTAGAAAAAAGTTTCTATTACTCCCCCTTAACTTTGCCATCTTCTCGGTTTTGAAGAAAGACATTTAAAGTTAACTTTTAGAAAATATTTCTATTAAAAAAGTTTCAATTACTCCCCCTTAACTTTTCCCTCTTCTCCCCCTTTTGCCATAAATCAAAAATCGAGGGGTTTTATATATAAAAAAAAGGGAGTATGAAGATGAAATGTTATATGCATAAAATCTTATATGCGCTTTAAAAAAAACATTAATTATGAAGGGATGTATACTGAAAAGTCTATCTATTGTATGAACGTCTTTATTTTTGAAATAAGAATCACATGATCATTGTTTGCATTTTTTATGGTTATGCAATATTGTCTAATACATTATATTGTAGATAACATGGTGTGTGGTGCCACACGGGAGATCATGTTATCGGCTCTTTGTAAAGTATAAGTAAAGGCTCACAACCGAGATGGCTTTGGACAAACCATTAGAATGGTTGTAGTGTGATTTGGTATTGGTTTGTCTTGACCATAGAATCACACTAGTGCACTTTGTGTGTATTGAGCAGGACCGACTTAGAGGTGATTCAATTTATTGGTGACTACATAATCGAATCAGACCTCAGATGTTATTTTGTACATGCTCTTAATCCCGATATAATAACGGGCACATATACTTAGTATTCATCTCTTTGATTTTCCAATGGGCGAGATTTATAGATTAAATCGATAGGCTCGATAAGTTGGGAGATGATGTAATTTATATGGTGTGTCGTTGATTATAGGAAGAAATCGTGTCCTATATATTAGGATGATGATGTCCCCTTGAGAAGCTCATAAGGTTCATCATGTAAACTCTGCAAGTGGACTTGGTCCGGCATGATGAAAAGGTTGAGTGGTACTACTCATGGAGTTAGATATTGATTAATTAATGGTCAGTAAATTAATTAATCGACGGACATTCGAGGTCTTAAACACGGGGAGAAAATGTACAAATAATATATGGAGCTCATATTATCTTATGGGGGTTGGTGAGGTAGATCAATGATAATCCTTTAGTGGATTGGATTTTCATTAGTGGATCGGACTTTATGTGGGCTTGATCAATGGGTGGCCAAGATCCAATCCTCCTCATGGTCCCTATTGTAGCCTATTAACACCTCATGAATCTTAGATCCAATGGATAGAAACAAAACTCTAGATCCAAAGGTAGAGATTAAATCTCTAAGATCTGACGGTTGAGATTAAATCTCTAGATCCGACGGTTGAGATTAAATCCCTAGAACCAATGGTGGAGATTAAACCAAGGCTTATCCCTAACTCTATAAAAGGATGGAATAGGGGTGGGTGGCAAGACACAATTAGAGGAAAGGGGGCTAGGGTTTTGGGCGGCAAGGGCAAGGGAGACTTAGGGTTTTGGGTGGCGACAATTAAGGAAAGATGTTTCTTCTTCTTCTTCTTCCTTTGGTGGCCGACACCCTTCTTCCTTCTTCTCTCCTTGGTTTGGCCGGCGCCCAACCTTCTCCCCTTCATCTATGGCTAATGATGGATGGCATTAGGGTTGCTTCCCTTGGGCGGCAAGTATTCCTAGTTAGGGTAGGAATAGGAGTGGGCGGCTAGGGTTAGGGTTTGGGTGTTGGTTGTGGGCGGCAACATGAGAAGAAAGGCTTTTCTTCTTCTTCCATGGTTTGGCCGGCAACCTTCCTTCTTCCCTCTACCTTGGTTGGATCTCAACCTATTTCTTCTTCCCTTCATCCTTGGCCGGAAATTAAGAGAGTTTAGTTTAGGGTTTGGGCGGAAACAAGGAGGAGGATTGCTTTCCTTTCTCTTCTCCATGTGTTGGCCGGCGCCCATGGCCTTTTTGATTTTCCTTTGGCTGGTTTCCATACTCCATGTTCTCTTCCTTGGCCGGCGGCAACATCGAGTTTATTGACTTGGTGGTCGGTTCTAGATAGGAAGATGAGTTTTGTTTTATGATCTTCCTTTGTTCGGAGTGAACGAGGAAAGGAAGATTGGTGATCTAGGATGCTTCAACTTTTGGTTGATCGTCGCCCACATGACGTCCGAAAGGAGGAAGGACATATAATAGAAGATCAAGAGGTATAACAAGAGGTATAATCTTTTTTATTTTGATTAGTATTCTTTTATATTATGTTTATAATTTTTTCTCAATTAGATGCATGTTATATGAGGTTTTTTACTTTATATATTCTATTTTATGGTTAAATATACTTGGACCCCGAACATAAATACAAAAACCGGCAATTCGGACATCGTCTATTCCGTGGCTACTCGTAGAATAGAGGATGGTCGCTTGAACAACAAGTTTGTTCAAGTGACCTCTCTAAACGAATAGCACGACGATGACTTGGTTGTTTGGGCAATCCCTTGTGTCTAGGATTAAAATTTTTAATCCAGGGACATCGATGGAATCGCCATGAACAAACGACCGAGGTGAAGTGGGAAGCAAAGTTTCCCCTCACGGACTCGATTAGCAAAACCCTTCAATTGGTATCAGAGCCAAGGTTTCTGATTTTGTCTGTTTAGGATTCGGTTAATTTTTATGCACTTTTCATATATTATATGTGCCGGATAATAGTAGGATATACGTAGTTTAACTCTTTGGTTGCAGGCATAAGATCCGACTATTATAGTCATATGTGTGTATGTGATTGTATGTGTATATTTGGTTGAATCCTCGGGGTTGATGAGGCTAGTATTTGATTTTTTGTAAATTAGATACGACATTGTTTAGCCACTCTTTATTTTATTTTACTTTCGATCTAGATTTCATGTACACTCCCTCGTGGAGTATAGGATCGATGGATGTAAATTAAAATAGGTTTTAGTCTCGGCTCGGATCTCCGGATGGCTCGTACATGGCGTAGGAGGAGCAGATGAGATGGCGATATGACGAGAGACATATTGAAGACAAAAGCCATAATAGTTGGAAAATAATTTATTTTTCATATTTATTGCTTTTTGTTTGATATGCATGTCGTAGGCTAGGAAAATTCCTCAATTTCAAATTACTAAGTGGGGGAGGGAATTTTTTTAAATTCCCACGACCTCCATTACGATTTGACAAGTGATGCAAACAAACTTGCGCGTCGGCTTTGAGTGCCTTCCTCCCCATCGGATGAGTTTGTTTATGGATCACAAGGTCAAATATGGTTATAGGAAATTATTAAGGAGCATGTGCACTTCTCCATCGGAAGGCACATAACCCGAGATAATTACCTTGGTACCGAGTAATGGTGAACACTTAGATACAAATATAAGTATCCTCCCCATCGGAGTCACTGCTTTTATTTGTAGGGCCAAAGAGGAACCAACTATTAATTTTACTTGTCAAAAAGTTAGGTTGAAAAGATAGTAAAATTAATGGGTAAAACCTCCTCTGACAAATGTAGAATTCGTATAAGTCTACACTATCGTGGCATATGATATTCTCGGTGTTTTGAGGTGTTGGTTGATTTTAAAATTTTTTTGTTTGAGGAATCAATATTTTTTGAAATCTAATGTTTTGATTTATGTGATTCTTAGGTTTTCTTTCAAAATGACTTTCAACCCACTTGGTGTGATACTGAAAGAGAACAAACTTACTGGACTCAACTATGTTGATTGGAAGAGGAATCTAGACATTGTCTTGACTGCTGAGGAATATAAATATGTACTCCTCGAAGAGTGCCCTCCCAAGCCTGCAGATGATTCTGGGGAAAAGGAGAGAGAGAGCTATAAGAAGTGGGTCAAGGCCGATGAGATGACGCGGTGTTACATTTTGGCATCTATGTCAAATGTACTGCAACATTAGCATCAAGCCATGCCCACTGCTTATCATATGATGCTCAATCTCAAGGAACTTTTTGAACACCAGAATCGGGCTGTGAGGCAAGAAGCCATGAGAAACTTGATGACGACCACCATGATCGAGGGAACACCCGTAAGGGATCATGTTCTCAAGATGATGGCTCATTTGAATGAGCTGGAGGTCCTTGGAGCTGAGATCGATGGGGAAACCCAAGTCAATATCATACTTCAGTCTCTACCTAGGAGTTTTGAGCAATTTCGCCTGAACTACAACATGAACAAGAGGTTGTATTCGTTGCCGGAACTTCTGACATAACTCTAGGCGGCAGAGAGGCTATTTCGTCAGAGTGCTCAGGCGCATGCCATGGTGACCCAAAAGGTTTCTACTTCTAAGCCGAAAGGCAAGAAGAAGAAGAAACAAACTGGGGCGAAGGCGGTGGGAGGTACTTAGGGAGGAGTGAAGAAGCCGAAAGGCAAGTGCTTCACTTGTAAGCAGACTGGACACTAGAAGAAGGACTACCCCAACCACAAGAAAAAAGGTATATCTTTTGGTCTAGTCGTTAAAACATGTTTAGCGGTGTTATCTACCGGCACCTGGTGTGTAGATACCAGAGCCACTGATCATGTCTGCAATACTTTGCAGGGGTTCCAGGAAACCAGACGACTGGCTGAGGGGGAGATTACCATGTACTTGGGCGATGCCACGAAGGTGGCGGCTGTTGCAGTGGGAGATGTTCATTTATCTTTTGAGAAAAATAAACTTTTGGTTCTTAAGAATTGCCTTTATGTACCCTTATTTAGAAAGAATTTAATTTCGGTTTCTAAATTGTTTATGGATGGATATGCTATTTATTTTAATGACAGAGTTGTTATAAGAAGGAATAGGGACATTATTTGTTCGGGTGCATTGATAGGAAATTTATACACACTTGAACCAAAACCTCCCACGATGCAAATTGAAGTTAATAACTCATCGTCTAATTACAATAAGAGAAAAGAACCTTCGAAGATGAACCAAACATATCTTTGGCATCTTCGGCTTGGTCACATTAACCTAAGCAGAATTCAAAGGTTTATAGCTGATGGACCTTTGGGTTCATTAGTGGTAGAGGATTTCCCAACCTGTGAATCCTGCTTGGAAGGTAAAATGATCAAGAGGCCTTTTAAGGCCAAGGGGTATAGAGCCAAAGATGTGTTAGAAATGGTTCATTCTGATTTGGGTGGTCCTATGTCTATCCAGGCTAGAGGTGGTTTTGAGTATTTCGTCTCTTTTATAGACGATTACTCAAGATATGGATACATTTACCTGATGTGCCGCAAGTCTGAATGCTTTGACAAGTTCAAAGAATTCAAGAATGATGTGGAGAAACGTCAAGGTAAAAGTATCAAGACACTACGATCTGATCGTGGTGGTGAGTACCACTTGGGAGAGTTTATGAACTACTTATCAGAGGCTAGGATTCAATCCCAATTGACTGCACCTGGCACACCCCAGCAGAACGGTGTAGCAGAGTGAAGGAATAGGACTCTTATGGAGATAGTTTGTGTTGGGTTTCCGGCACCGCGGCGTGTGTATGTTCGATCACGTTTTGTAAACATGAACACAGCGGAAGCAATAAAAATAATAAATCTACATTTATTACAACACACACAACACACGCATGCATATTATAACAAGTGTAGACATAACCGTAAATTTAAATTTGCAATAAAAGGAAATTTATCTACGTTATACCTTTCGTATGACGTGTAGCGGGAACGACATCAACCGGAACGATCCTCGCTAGAATCATCTCTATCCGTATCCACGCCGAGTTCCTCGGGATGACTTCGCTAAGCCACGAGCTTCATCTTCGTACGGGTTACTAGCCTCGTGTTGAAGACGACATGATCGAGAGATGATCACGATCCGAATCCAAATTCGGATCCAAAACGAGTCCTCAAAACTCGCTTCTCCGGAGAGGTATTCGTCAACCAATTGATGAATCCTTTGTCCTCCACCTCAGAGGATTACCGGAGATCGAATCCCCGGTAAGTTAGCCGCTGTCGGAGATCTAACCGTCGTCCAAACGACGCTCCGACGAGAGGAGAAGAAGCTGTCCAGAAAACTGGACAGCTTGGTGGAGGAGTAGGCGCCGGCCAAAACAAGGAAGCCAAGTGCTCACCTTTTCACCGAAGCCTAGGAAGATCACCGGATGGTCGCCGGAGGATCACCGGCTGAAGTTTGGACGCCGGCAAGGACTTGAACGGCGGCACAAGAGCTGGGCGGCAATGGAGTTGGGCGGCAACTCCCTCAATGGGGTGGGCGGCAACTCCTTGCTAGGGTTTTTGGATTAGGGCTTAACAATCCCTTAAGCCCTCTTTTATAGAGAACTAATTCTCTTAATGGTTATTTGATCATAACCATTAGGCCCGTTAACCCGCTCCATTAACATAAGTTAAAATAAACCAAACCATGATGGTTTATTTTAAGTTAAAACGAACCGAACCAACTTTTGGTTCATTCGTTTAAAATAAACCAAACCCTTTGGTTTATTCCCCTCCATTGGATTAGAACCAAACCATTTTGGTCCATCCATTATGTCTTCATAAGACACGTCCCATCCACGCTTTCATTGCGACTGAAACGATTTCATGCTCGCTCCATGTTTGGTCCAACCAAACTTAGTTTCTCTCGGTCTGAGAATCCCATTCTCAAGCTCGTTTTAAATCCTTTGGATTACGCTCGTTGTGCGTGTGACCAAATAGGTTCTCGGTTTATGTTGGCCGTCTATAATTAACCATTAATTATAGAACGATCATGAGTGGCACCTAGTAGTACATCATGATCCCCAATTAACCAAAAAGATCAACGGTTGATCCGTAACTATTTCAAACCCTTCAAGGCTCGAATGATTCGTACCCCATTCCCTTCACTCATCTTATACCCACTTGGTTCAGGACATGGTCTATTGTGTCAGTCCCCACTAGGCTGACTACGTCACACCTAGCCCAAGTATCATTTCCTCGTCCTACAGATTCTAGTTACTCCACATGTATCGAAGAGTACCTTACTCTAAACATGTAATGCTTTGGCCAAAGACTTTAGTAACAATCCGACGAGAGGCCATGGGTATACATCTCCTCGCAAGGAGTGGTGAATCCTTTATAGACAATTCAAACACCTTCGATCACTTCAACTTATACCCAATCATCCCGGGTCCACATCTCCTTAGAGATGTTTGCTTAAGATGTCAAAGCATAAGTGTCTATGATCAAGATGACTTGAATACCGCAAGTCAAAGGAACATCGCACTTAAGCCTCAGTAAGAACTTCATTGACATATCTATATATGTAGAGAACCATATGAAGTCTTACGGCTGGTCACTCCAATGAACTAGTTACCATAACTAGCATCCACGATTAACTCCGGACATCACTATGTCTCCAGCCAGTGAGAATCAGCTGCTTGGATACATCAAGGAGTATACCTCGTGCTAGTCTCGACAGAATTGATGGTGTCCAAATCCATCAATTCATCGACTAGGGATAATTCCAATATATCACAATTACACATGTAGAGATACTCACTAGTTGTGATCCAATCACAAATTCTCTCATGCTGTGAATCGTATCATGGACATTCAGTAAATGAGTTTAAGATCCAATCAAATACATAAAATATGTATACTCAAATAGTGAATCTTCATTTATCATATAAATGGTTCATACATAAGGCGATTGCCTTAGGACATCTCTCATATATTACTAACAGACTCCCACTTGGCCTAATGCCAATCGCTACGGTATCCAATACCATAAGCTCGAACATGACCCTCAAACTTATTTTGAGGTAATGCCTTAGTCAAGGGATCCGCTAAGTTCCTTTCAGTGGGAATTTTCTGGATTTGTATTTCGTTCCTACTGATGATCTCTCTGATAAGATGATAGCGGCGAAACACATGTTTGGATCATTGATGAGACCACATCAAGTTCAGAGATGAACTTCTTGATCCAAACCGCTTCCTTTGCTGCTTCCAAAGCTGCAATGTATTCTGCCTTAGTGGTAGAATCCGCTACAGTCTCTTGTTTGGAACTTTTCCAACTCACTGCGCCCCCATTCAAGGTGAACACGTATCCAGACTGAGACCTGGAATCATCCTTGTCTGTCTTGAAGCTGGCATCCGTATACCCGCGTATCACCATGTCCTCTTCTCCATATTTTAGGAACACATCCTTAGTTCTTCTCAAGTACTTAAGGATTGTCTTAACAGCCACCCAATGATCCATTCCTGGATCGGACTGGTATCTGCTCGTGACACTCAGAGCATACGATACATCGGGCCTCGTACATAACATAGCATACATGATAGATCCTATTGCGGATGCATAGGGAATCTTACTCATGCAAATCCTCTCGTCTTCTGTACGCGGACACATAGACTTTGAAAGGTGTACCCCATGCCTGATGGGTAAGAAACCTTTCTTGGATTCCGACATGCTAACCCTCTTTAGCACTCGGTCTATATATGTAGACTGCGAAAGACCAAGCAACCGTTTCGATCTATCTCTATAGATCTTAATCCCGAGGATGTAGGTTGCTTCTCCCAGGTCTTTCATGGAGAAAGTCTTGGATAACCAAACCTTCACTGACTGTAAGATTGAGACATCGTTTCCTATAAGTAATATGTCATCGACATACAACACTAGGAACACGACTGCACTCCCACTAACCTTCTTGTACACACAAGGTTCGTCTGGATTTTGTGAGAAATCAAACTTTTTGATTGTCTCATCAAAACGGATATTCCAGCTCCTGGATGCTTGCTTCAATCCATAAATGGACCGTCGCAATTTACATACCTTGGTTTTATCAGCCGATGTGAAACCTTCAGGCTGTATCATATACACGTCCTCGAGCAGGTTTCCATTAAGGAAAGTTGTTTTCACATCCATCTGCCATATCTCATAATCATAATGAGCCGCTATGGCCAGGAGCATCCGAATGGATTTAAGCATAGCTACAGGCGAATAGGTTTCGTCATAACCAACACCTTGTTTTTGACGATATCCTTTCGCCACCAATCTAGCCTTATAGGTAATCACATTACCATCCATGTCAGTTTTCTTCTTGAAAACCCACTTGCACCTTATAGGCTTTATCCCTTCAGGTGGGTCAACCAAGTTCCAAACTTGGTTTTCATACATGGAATCCATTTCCGACTTCATGGCACCAAGCCACTTATCCCTTTCTGAACTTGTCAGCACTTCTTCATAACTAGTAGGCTCCTCATCATCAATGAGTAATACGTCGTTCGATTCACTTATGAGAAATCCATATCTCTCAGGAATATTGCGTGTTCTACCAGATCTACGAAGATGTGGTGTTACAATAGGTCCAGCCGATTGCTCATCACTATGAGTTGTCGGTCGTTGTGCTTCACCAGGTATCTCATCAATGTCTATTTGAGTCTCTCGAGCCTCCTCAAGCTCGACGACACTCCCACTGTTTTCTTGCAAGAGAAACTCTTTCTCTAGAAACACAGCATGCCTTGAAACAAACACCTTTTGTTCCACAGGATGATAGAATTGGTAACCCCTTGTTTCCTTAGGGTATCCAACAAATAGACATTTATCAGACTTAGCATCCAATTTGTCTGATACAGTCCGCTTCACATAAGCAGGACAACCCCATATCTTCAAGTAAGATACATGAGATTTCTTAGCATTCCATATCTCATATGGAGTAGTTGAGACTACCTTGGTAGGCATTCTGTTTAACAAGTAAACAGCTATCTGAAGTGCATAACCCCAAAAGGACTTGGGAAGAGTCGCATGATTCATCATTGACCTGACCATGTCTAACAAGGTCCGGTTACGCCTCTCAGATACACCATTATGCTGTGGTGTATAGGGCGGAGTCCATTGAGACAATATGCCATTGTCTCTTAGATAATCAAGAAACTCTTGACTTAAGTATTCACCACCTCGATCTGATCGAAGTATTTTAATAGTCTTGTCATGTTGTTTCTCTACTTCATTTCTAAATTCTTTGAACCTTTCAAAGGCTTTAGACTTGTGTTTCATCAAGAACACATACCCAAACCGTGAGTGATCATCGGTGAAGGTAATGAAGTAGCTATAGCCTCCTAAAGCTTGAGTTGACATAGGTCCACATACATCAGTATGTATTAGACCTAATAATTCTCCCACTGCTCACCTTTCCAAGAAAGATAACTTAGTCATCTTGCCTTTTAAGCATGATTCGCATGTATCGTATGAATCCAATTCAAACGATTCCAGAATTCCACATCGGTGTAATTCGGACATGCGTTTCTTGCTTACATGGCCAAGACGACAATGCCACATATAGGAGTCTATTTGATTATCCTTTCGAGCACACTTGTTGCTCGCTTCGATATTGCAAATGTCACTGGATACGTCCAACGTATAAACACCATTGCTTAAAGTTCCAGTCCCATAAAGAACTCCATTTAAAGTTATGTAACAACAATTGTTACTAAAAGTCAAATGGTACCCATTTCTATTTAAACAAGAAATAGAAATGATGTTCTTTATCAACGAAAAAACATAAAAGCAATTGTCCAGTTCTAAGACAAGTCCTGCAGGGAGTTTCAACAAATACGTTCCGATGGCGAGTGCAGCAACCTTTGCTCCATTCCCAACACGTAAATTTGACTCTCCCTTGACGAGTCTTCTTCTATTCCTTAGCCCATGTATGTCATTACATATATGTAAGCCACACCCAGTATCTAATACCCAAGTGTTTGAGGAAATAGAATGACAATCAATAACGAAGATATATGAAAAAGATGGAGCATCTTATGCCTTATTCTTTTTCACAGACTCAAGATAAATCTTGCAATTTCTTCGCCAATGGCCCTACTTGTCATAATTATGGCAAGTGCCCTTTTGACCTGGTTCTGCCTTTTTAGCCTTTTTCTTCTTCCCCTTCTGTTGTTCCTTTGACTCCCTCTTAGAACCTTTCTTCGAGGAATCAACTAACAACACCATCCCCTGCTCATGCTTCTCAGAAGGCTCCACAGTCTTCAGCATGTTGAGTAGTACCACAGATGAACCTTCTTGCATCTCAGAGGTGAAGAGGAGCTTAGAGACTTCGAACCTTTCGAATCTCACTTGCTCATCAAACAACTCATAAAGATGAAGGACTACGATATGAGCATCCATATGCTCATGTTGCTTTCATAGATTTGGGTTCCATCGCGGCTAGCATGATGCAACTTGTCAGTTCAGAATCAGTCACATGTTTCTGATAGACCAACAATTGGTCCGGAGTTGCATCGTCACTAGGATGGGCGGGAAGAGGCACTTCGAGGACATACACAAGCTTTTTACCTTGAGAATAATTCTCAAGTTTCTAACCCAGTCCAAGAAGTTTGGCCCAGTCAATATATTAGAATCCAAAATGGAACGCAAATTTAAAGACATCACGATCAATCTTAGAAATACAAAACGAGCATATATGAGAAAATGATTTTTAAAATGCATGAATATACATTTATAAATCCCATTCATTTTTCGAATTTCAAAAAACCCCAAAATCACTTCGGGAGATCGTAGGTCCATCTCCGAATGGGCTGATATCTATCATAGTTATGAACAATCTTGGAGAGAGTCCAACAAGTCATTCATAACTACGACGGTAGGTATCAACTATACCGATTGCATATCACGTATATGCAACTATCACAATGTGCTATCAACTAATTGAATGTTCACACATACATCGGGTTGTTAACACATTAACAAGTATGCGTCATATGCATAGCACCCAACTTCACCTCCCTTTACATCGACCTTGGAGAGAGTCCAACAAGCCGATGCTCCAGGTTAAAGCCAACCCATTAATCGGGAAATAGTTTTAATATGGTTAGAGCGCATTCAACAAATTAGCCCAGCTTGGAGAGAGTCCAACAACCAAAGCTAATGATTGACCTCTGACTCTTACCATATTAGTATTAAACTATTCCATGGTTTGAACATGTTCGGGTTCAAGCCGGGCTTGGAGAGAGTCCAACAACCCAAACAAGAAATGGAACTCTGGTTCTAACCATATCAATGGAAGGTGTAGGCTTTAATATTGTTTAAGGGTTTTTATGTCTCATCCTCTTTGCATGCAAATAACTATTATCTACATGGCATGGCATACATGGCATACATCTACATGTCACGACACGCATGGCATAATGTTATGCATCTAATGCAATTACATGGCATACAATTATGTCATGTATATATTTACTTATATGTCATAATTATTTATGGAAATAAAATATGTTTAAGATATGATTCTCCAAATCAAATAATAATTAAATTAGGAAGCAAATTTCCAAATCTAATCAAATATTTTATTTATGGAATTATTTGATTAAGGAAAATCTATTTAGGAAACCAATTTCCTAAATCATTAAAACTACTTATGGAAATAAAATATTTTAAGATTTGATTTCCCAAATCTAATCAAGATTAAATTAAGAAACAAATTTCCAAAATCTAATCAAATATTTTATTTATAGAAAATATCAATTTCCATAAATACTTCCAACTTTCCAAAAGTGGAAGATTTCCATAAATACTTCTAGACTTTCCAAAATTGAAAAATTTCCATAAATACTTCTAAATTTCCAAAATTAGAAAATTTCCAGAAATAACATTATGACTATCGCAAAACCATTTTACGATTATGTCGAAACACAACCTGGGCTCTGATACCACTGTTGGGTTTTCGGCACCGCGGCGTGTGTATGTTCGATCACTTTTCGTAAACATGAACACAGCGGAAGCAATAAAAATAATAAATCTACATTTATTACAACACACACAACACACGCATGCATATTACAACAAGTGTAGACATAACCGTAAATTTAAATTTGCAATAAAAGGAAATTTATCTACGTTATACCTTTCGTATGACGTGTAGCGGGAACGCCATCAACCGGAACGATCCTCGCTAGAATCGTCTCTATCCGTATCCACGCCGAGTTCCTCGGGATGACTTCGCTAAGCCACAAGCTTCGTCTTCGTATGGGTTACTAGCCTCGTGTTGAAGACGACATGATCGAGAGATGATCACGATCCGAATCCAAATTCGGATCCAAAACGAGTCCTCAAAACTCGCTTCTCCGGAGAGGTATTCATCAACCAATTGACGAATCCTTCGTCCTCCACCTCAGAGGATTACCAGATATCGAATCCCCGGTAAGTTAGCCGCTGTCGGAGCTCTAACCGTCGTCCAAACAACGCTCCGACGAGAGGAGAAGAAGCTGTCCAGAAAACTGGACAGCTTGGTGGAGGAGTAGGCGCCGGCCAAAACAAGGAAGCCAAGTGCTCACCTTTTCACCGAAGCCTAGGAAGATCACCGGAGGGTCGCCGGAGGATCACCGGCTGAAGCTTGGACGCCGGCAAGGACTTGAACGGTGGCACAAGAGCTGGGCGGCAATGGAGTTGGGCGGCAACTCCCTCAATGGGGTGGGCGGCAACTCCTTGCTAGGGTTTTTGGATTAGGGCTTAACAATCCCTTAAGCCCTCTTTTATAGAGAACTAATTCTCTTAATGGTTATTTGATCATAACCATTAGGCCCGTTAACCCGCTCCATTAAGATAAGTTAAAATAAACCAAACCATGATGGTTTATTTTAAGTTAAAACGAACCGAACCAACTTTTGGTTCATTCGTTTAAAATAAACCAAACCCTTTGGTTTATTCTCCTCCATTGGATTAGAACCAAACCATTTTGGTCCATCCATTATGTCTTCATAAGACACGTCCCATCCACGCTTTCAGTGCGACTGAAACGATTTCATGCTCACTCCATGTTTGGTCCAACCAAACTTAGTTTCTCTCGATCTGAGAATCCCATTCTCAAGCTCGTTTTAAATCCTTTGGATTACGCTCGTTGTGCGTGTGACCAAATAGGTTCTCGGTTTATGTTGGCCGTCTATAATTAACCATTAATTATAGAACGATCATGAGTGGCACCTAGTAGTACATCATGATCCCCAATTAGAAAAAGATCAACGGTTGATCGAACTATTTGAAATCCTTCACTCGAATGATTCGTGCCCCATTCCCTTCACTCATCTTATACCCACTTGGTTCAGGACATGGTCTATTGTGTCCCCCCACTAGGTGACTCACGTCCACACCTAGCCCAAGTATCATTTCCTCGTCCTCGGATTCTAGTTACTCCACATGTATCAAGAGTACCTTACTCTAAACATGTAATGCTTTGGCCAAAGACTTTAGTAACAATCCGACGAGAGGCCATGGGTATACATCTCCTCGCAAGGAGTGGTGAATCCTTTATAGGCTATTCAAACACCTTCGATCACTTCGACTTATACCCAATCATCCCGGGTCCACATCTCCTTAGAGATGTTTGCTTAAGATGTCAAAGCATAAGTGTCTATGATCAAGATGACTTGAATACCGCAAGTCAAAGGAACATCGCACTTAAGCCACAGTAAGAACTTCATTGACATATCTATATATGCAGAGAACCATATGAAGTCTTACGGCTAGTCACTCCAATGAACTAGTTACCATAACTAGCATCCACGATTAACTCCGGACATCACTATGTCTCTAGCCAGTGAGAATCAGCTGCTTAGATACACCAAGGAGTATACCTCGTGCTAGTCTCGACAGAATTGATGGTGTCCAAATCCATCAATTCATCGACTAGGGATAATTCCAATATATCACAATTACACATGTAGAGATACTCACTAGTTGTGATCCAATCACAAATTCTCTCATGCTGTGAATCGTATCGTGGACATTCAGTAAATGAGTTTAAGATTCAATCAAATATATAAAATATGTATACTCAAATAGTGAATCTTCATTTATCATATAAATGGTTCATACATAAGGCGATTGCCTTAGGACATCTCTCATATATTACTAACAGTTAGATCGATGATGAGTTATTCTGAGTTGCCAAATTCGTTCTGGGGATATGCTCTAGATACGGTGGTGTACATTCTGAACTTAGTTCCATCAAAATTAGTGCCTTCTACTCCCACAGAATTATGGACTAGGCGAAAGTCTAGTCTAAGACATATTCGGATATGGGGGAGTCCAGCACATGTGCTGAAGGCAGATGCTGGTAAGTTGGAACCTCGTACAGAAGTATGCATGTTCGTTGGCTATCCTAGAGGAATGAAGGGTGGTTTGTTTTATAGTCCTAGAGATCATAGGGCGATCGTTAGCACGACCACCAGATTTTTAGAGGAAGACTATGTGATGAGCCATAAGCTCAAGAGTAAAATTATTATAAAGGAATTAAAAGGGGAAGTCACTTCTTAAGTACCACCGGTACAAGAGGATATACCACATGTCACTACACCGCGTGTCGCAGAGGATACATAGGAGATACCTCGTCATAGTGGGAGGGTTATGAGACAGCCTGATAGATTTATATTCTTAGAAGAATCTTCTGATTTAGTCCCTGGCGAACATGAACCTGATCCCTGGACATATGACGAGGCAATCCAAGATAAAGATGCAGTATCTTGGCAAAGTGCAATGAATGCTGAGATTGAATCTATGGATTCAAATCAGGTCTGGGATCTAGTAGAACCACCCGATGGTGTAAAAACCATTGGATGAAAGTGGATCTACAAGAGAAAGAGAGGAATAGATGGGAAGGTTGAGACCTTCAAAGCGAGGCTTGTTACGAAGGGGTATACATAGAAAGAGAGTATCGATTATGAGGAGACCTTTTCGCCGGTAGCCATGCTTAAGTCTATCTGGATTCTCTTATGCATAGCAGCTCATATGAATTATGAGGTGTGGCAGATGGATGTCAAGACGGTTTTCTTTAATGGAAGTCTTGAGGAAAACATCTATATGAAGCAACCAGAGGGATTCATTGCTAAAGGCAAAGAGCATCTTGTATGTAAGCTTAATCGGTCCATTTATGGATTGAAGCAAGCCTCGAGATCTTGTAACATCCGCTTTGATGAGGTAATCCAGTTTTATGGATTTATTCAAAGTCCGGATGAGTCTTGTGTATACAAGAGATGTGATGGAAACGTAGTGGT
Organism: Wurfbainia villosa; assembly: GCA_025175895.1. Lineage (NCBI taxonomy): Eukaryota > Viridiplantae > Streptophyta > Magnoliopsida > Zingiberales > Zingiberaceae > Wurfbainia > Wurfbainia villosa. Next base: position 60,578,851 of record CM045990.1, on the reverse strand, counting down.
ATTTCTTGTACTATACGTAGATGACATTTTGTTGATTGGCAACAATATCAAGGTGTTATCGGACGTAAGGGTATGGTTGTCCAAACAGTTTGATATGGACTTGGGAGAGGTGGGACACATCCTTGGGATCAAGGTTATAAGAGATCGCAGGAAAAGGATATTGTGCTTATCCCTAGCTTCATACATAGACACGATTATGGATCGTTTTAGCATGCAGAACTCCAAGAATGGTTTTCTACCTTTCAGGCATGGAGTTCCTTTATCTAAGGAGATGTGTCCTAGATCATCTGAGGAGATAGAGGAGATGAAGGAGGTTCCTTATGCTTTGCTAGTAGGAAGCCTCATGTATGCGATGCTATGTACGAGACCAGATATCTGCTATGACATGGGCATTGTCAACAGATATCAGAGTAATCCATGACAGGGACATTGGACTGCGGTAAAGCATATATTGAAGTACCTGAGAAGGACTAGGGATTATATGCTAGTTTACCGGGCAAACTAATTACTCCCTGTGGGTTACACGGATTCTAACTTTTAATCTGATAGGGATAACAGTAAGTCTACCTCAGGTTTGGTGTTTACTTTGGGAGGTGGAGCCATTGTATGGAGGAGTGTCAAGCAGAAATGCATGGCGGACTCCACCATGGAAGCTGAGTATGTGGCAGCCTCTAAGGCGGCCAAAGAAGTTGTGTTGCTCAGGAACTTCCTGATTGACTTGGATGTGATTCCTGGTTTGCCCATAACTATCATAATTTATTGTGATAATAGTGGTGCAGTTGCAAACTCGAAGGAACCATGAGCCCATAAGACAAGTAAGCACATAGAGAACAAGTACCACCTGATATGAGAAATCGTAAAGGAGGTAGAAGTTGTTGTCGCCTAGATTGCATCAGAGGATGACCTGGTAGACCCTTTCACTAAGGCCCCTCTAGCGAGAGCTTTGATAGGCATGTGGAGGGAAGGGGAATCAGATGTATGACAGTATGAGGACAGCATAGTCTTTTAGTATAAGTGGGAGATTGTAGGGATGTATACTGAAAAGTCTATCTTTTGTATGAACTTCTTTATTTTTGAAATAAGAATCACATGATCATTTTTTGCACTTTTTATGGTTATGCAATATTGTCTAATACATTACATTGTAGATAACATGGTGTGTGGTGTCACACGGGAGATCATGTTATCGGCTCCTTGTAAAGTATAAGTAAAGGCTCACAACCGAGATGGCTTTGGACAAACCATCGGAATGTTTATAGTGTGATTTGGTATTGGTTTGTCTTGACAATAGAATCACACTAGTGCACTTTGTGTGTATTGAGCAGGACCGACTTAGAGGTGATTCGATTTATTGCTGACTACATAATCGAATCGGACTTCAGATGTTATTTTGTACATGCTCTTAATCCCGATATAATAACAGGCACATACACTTATATTCATCTCTTTGATTTACCAATGGACGAGATTTATAGATTAAATTGATAGGCTCGGTAAGTTGGGAGATGATGTTATTTATATGGTGTGTCGTTGATTATAGGAGGAAACCGTGTCCTATATATTAGGATGATGATATCCCCTTGAGGAGTGTTGGGTTTCCGGCACCGCGGCGTGTGTGTGTTCGATCACGTTTCGTAAACATGAACACAGCGGAAGTAATAAAAATAATAAATCTACATTTATTACAACACACACAACACACGCATGCATATTACAACAAGTGTAGACATAACCGGAAATTTAAATTTGCAATAAAAGGAAATTTATCTACGTTATACCTTTCGTATGACGTGTAGCGGGAATGGCATCAACCGGAACGATCCTCGCTAGAATCGTCTCTATCCGTATCCACACCGAGTTCCTCGGGATGACTTCTCTAAGCCACGAGCTTCGTCTTCATACGGGTTACTAGCCTCGTGTTGAAGACGACGTGATCGAGAGATGATCACGATCCAAATCCAAATTCGGATCCTAATACGAGTTCTCAAAACTCGCTTCTCCGGAGAGGTATTCGTCAACCAATTGATGAATCCTTCGTCCTCCACCTCAGAGGATTACTGGAGATCGAATCCCCGGTAAGTTAGCCGCTGTCGGAGCTCTAACCGTCGTCCAAACGACGCTCTGACGAGAGGAGAAGAAGCTGTCCAGAAAACTGGACAGCTTGGTGGAGGAGTAGGCGCCGGCCAAAACAAGGAAGCCAAGTGCTCACCTTTTCACCGAGGCCTAGGAAGATCACCGGAGGGTCGCCGGAGGGTTCACCGACTGAAGCTTGGACGCCGGCAAGGAGATGGACGGCGGCACAACAAGCTGGGCGGCACACCTAGGGTTGGCGCTGAAATCTCCAAGGATGAGGTGGGCGGCAACCTTAGGGCAAGGGTTTTGGATTAGGGCTTAATTATCCATTAAGCCCTCTTTTATAGAGAACTAATTCTCTTAATGGTTATTGGATCATAACCATTAGGCCCGTTAACCCGCTCCATTAAGATAAGTTAAAATAAACCAAACCATGATGATTTATTTTAAGTTAAAACGAACCGAACAAACTTTTGGTTCATTCGTTTAAAATAAACCAAATCCTTTGGTTTATTCTCCTCCATTGGATTAGAACCAAACCATTTTGGTTAATCCATTATGTCTTCATAAGACACGGCCCATCCACGCTTCCATTGCGACTGAAACGATTTCATGCTCGCTTTATGTTTGGTCCAACCAAACTTAGTTTCTCTCGGTCTGAGAATCCCATTCTCAAGCTCGTTTTAAATCCTTCGGATTACGCTCGTTGTGCGTGTGACCATATAGGTTCTCGGTTTATGTTGGCCGTCTATAATTAACCATTAATTATAGAACGATCATGAGTGGCACCTAGTAGTACATCATGATCCCCAATTAACCGAAAAGATCAACGGTTGATCCAGAACTATTTCTGAAACCCTTCAGCAGCTCGAATGATTCGTGCCCCATTCCCTTCACTCATCTTATACCCACTTGGTTCAGGACATGGTCTATTGTGTCAGTCCCGACTAGGCTGACTACATCACAACTAGCCCAAGTATCATTTCCTCGTCCTACGGATTCTAGTTACTCCACATGTATCGAAGAGTACCTTACTCTAAACATGTAATGCTTTGGCCAAAGACTTTAGTAACAATCCGACGAGAGGCCATGAGTATACATCTCCTCGCAAGGAGTGGTGAATCCTTTATAGGCTATTCAAACACCTTCGATCACTTCGACTTATACCCAATCATCCCGGGTCCACATCTCCTTAGAGATGTTTGCTTAAGATGTCAAAGCATAAGTCTCCATGATGAAGATGACTTGAATACCGCAAGTCAAAGGAACATCGCACTTAAGCTACAGTAAGAACTTCAGTGACATATCTATATATGCAGAGAACCATATGAAGTCTTACGGCTGGTCACTCCAATGAACTAGTTACCATAACTAGCATCCACGATTAACTCCGGATATCACAATGTCTCCAGCCAGTGAGAATCAGCTGCTTGGATACACCAAGGAGTATACCTCGTGCTAGTCTCGAAAGAATTGATGGTGTCCAAATCCATCAATTCATCGACTAGGGATAATTTCGGTACATCACAATTACACATGTAGAGATACTCACTAGTTGTGATCCAATCACAAATTCTCTCATGATATGAATCGTATCGTGGACATTCAGTAAATGAGTTTAAGATCCAATCAAATACATGAAACATGTATACTCAAATAGTGAATCTTCATTTATCATATAAATGGTTCATACATAAGGCGATTGCCTTAGGACATCTCTCATATATTACTAACAGACTCCCACTTGGCCTAATGCCAATCGCTACGGTATCCAATATCATAAGCTCTAACATGACCCTCAAACTTATTTTGAGGTAATGCCTTAGTCAAAGGATCCGCTAAGTTCCTTTCAGTGGGAATTTTCTCGATTTGTATTTCGTTCCTACTGATGATCTCTCTAATAAGATGATAGCGGCGAAGCACATGTTTGGATCATTGATGAGACCACATCAAGTTCATAGATGAACTTCTTGATCCAAACCGCTTCCTTTGCTGCTTCCAAAGCTGCAACGTATTCTGTCTTAGTGACAGAATCCGCTATAGTGTCAAGCTTGGAACCTTTCCAACTTATTGTGCCTCCATTCCAGGTGAATACATACCCAGACAAAGACATGAAATCATCCTTGTCTGTCTGGAGCTGGCATCCGTATACCCACGTATCACCATGTACCCTTCTCCATACATTAGGAACGCATCCTTAGTTCTTCTTAAGTACTTAAGGATCGTCTTAACAGCCGCCCAATGATCCATTCCTGGATCTGACTGGTATCTGCTCGTGACACTCAGAGCGTATGATACGTCGGGCCTTGTACATAACAAAGCATACATGATAGATCCTATTGCGGATGCATAGGGAATCTTACTCATGCAAATCCTCTCGTCTTCTGTGCGCGGACACATAGACATCGAAAGGTGTACCCCATGCCTGATGGGTAAGAAACCTTTCTTGGATTTCGACATGCTAAACCTCTTTAGCACTCGGTCTATATATGTAGACTGCGAAAGACCAAGCAACCGTTTCGATCTATCTCTATAGATCTTAATCCCGAGGATGTAGGTTGCTTCTCCCAGGTCTTTCATGGAGAATGTCTTGGATAACCAAACCTTCACTGACTGTAAGATTGAAACATCGTTTCCTATAAGTAGTATGTCATCGACATACAATACTAGGAACACGACTGCACTCCCACTAATCTTCTTGTACACACAAGGTTCGTCTGGATTTTGTGAGAAATCAAACTTTTTGATTGTCTCATCAAAACGGATATTCCAGCTCCTGGATGCTTGCTTTAATCCATAAATGGACCGTCGCAATTTGCATACCTTGGTTTTATCAACCGATGTGAAACCCTCAGGTTGTATCATATACACGTCCTCGAGCAGGTTTCCATTAAGGAAAGCTGTTTTCACATCCATCTGCCATATCTCATAATCATAATGAGCCGCTATGGCCAGGAGCATCCGAATGGATTTAAGCATAGCTACAGGCGAATAGGTTTCGTCATAATCAACACCTTGCTTTTGACGATATCCTTTCGCCACCAATCTAGCCTTATAGGTAATCACATTACCATCCATGTCGGTTTTCTTCTTGAAAACCCACTTGCACCCTATAGGCTTTATGCCTTCAGGTGGGTCAACAAAGTTCCAAACTTGGTTTTCATACATGGAATCCATTTCCGACTTCATGGCACCAAGCCACTTATCCCTTTCTAAACTTGTCAGCACTTCTTCATAACAGGTAGGCTCCTCATCATCAATGAGTAACACGTCGTTCGATTCACTTACGAGAAAGCCATATCTCTCAGGAATATTGCGTGTTCTACCAGGTCTACGAAGATGTGGTGTTACAATAGGTCCATCCGATTGCTCATCACTATGAGTTGTCGGCTGTTGTGTTTCACCAGGTATCTCATCAATGTCTATTTGAGTCTCTCGAGCCTCCTCAAGCTCGACGACACTCCCACTGTTTTCTTGCAAGAGAAACTCTTTCTCTAGAAACACAGCATGCCTTGAAACAAACACCTTTTGTTCCACAGAATGATAGAATTGGTAACCCCTTGTTTCCTTAGGGTATCCAATAAATAGACATTTATCAGACTTAGCATCCAATTTGTCTGATACAGTCCGCTTCACATAAGCAGGACAACCCCATATCTTCAAGTAAGATACATGAGGTTTCTTACTATTCCATATCTCATATGGAGTAGTTGAGACTACCTTTGTAGGCATTCTGTTTAACAAGTAAACAGCTGTCTGAAGTGCATAGCCCCAAAAGGACTTGGGAAGAGTTGCATGATTCATCATTGACCTGACCATGTCCAACAGGGTCCGGTTACGCCTCTCGGATACACCATTATGCTGTGGTGTATATGGCGGAGTCCATTGAGACAATATACCATTGTCTCTTAGATAATCAAGAAACTCTTGACTTAAGTATTCACCACCTCGATCCGATCGAAGTATTTTAATACTCTTGTCATGTTGTTTCTCTACTTCATTTCTGAATTCTTTGAACCTTTCAAAGGCTTCAGACTTGTGTTTCATCAAGAACACATACCCAAACCGTGAGTGATCATCGGTGAAGGTAATGAAGTAGCTATAGCCTCCTAATGCTTGAGTTGACATAGGTCCACATACATTAGTATGTATTAGACCTAGTAACTCTCCCACTCATTCACCTTTTCCAGTAAAAGGTAACTTAGTCATTTTGCCTTTTAAGCATGATTCGCATGTATCGTATGAATCTAATTCAAACGATTCCAGAATTCCACATCGGTGTAATTCGGACATGCGTTTCTTGCTTATATAGCCAAGACGACAATGCCACATATGGGAGTCTATTTGATTATCCTTTCGAGCACGCTTGTTGCTCGCTTCGATATTGCAAATGTCACTGGATACATCCAACGTATAAACATCATTGCTTAAAGTTCCAGTCCCATAAAGAACCCCATTCAAAGTTATGTAACAACAATTGTTACTAAACGTCAAATGGAAACCATTTCTATTTAAACAAGAAATAGAAATGATGTTCTTTATCAACGAAGGAATATAAAAGCAATTGTCCAGTTCTAAGACAAGTCCTGCAGGGAGTTTCAACAAATACGTTGCGATGGCGAGTGCAGCAACCTTTGCTCCATTCCCAACACGTAAATTTGACTTACCCTTGACGAGTCTTCTTCTATTCCTTAGCCCATGTATGTCATTACATATATGTGAGCCACACCCAATATCCAATACCCAAGTGTCTAAGGAAATAGAATGACAATCAATAAAGAAGATTTCTGAAGAAGATGGGGCATCTGATGCCTTATCCTTCTTCACGGACTCAAGATAAATCTTGCAATTTCTTCGCCAATGGCCCTCCTTGCCATAATGATGGCAAGTGCCCTTTTGAGCTGGTTCTGCCTTTTTAGCCTTTTTCTTCTTCCCCTTCTGTTGTTCCTTTGACTCCCTCTTAGAACCTTTCTTCGAGGAATCAACTAACAATACCGTCCCCTACTCATGCTTCTCAGAAGGCTCCACAGTCTTTAGCATGTTGAGCAGTACCACAGATGAACCTCCTTGCATCTCAGAGGTGAAGAGGAGCTTGGAGACTTCGAACCTTTCGAATCTCACTTGCTTATCAAATAACTCATAAAGATGAAGGACTACGATATGAGCATCCATATGCTCATGCTGCTTTCGTAGCTTGGGTTCCATCGCGGCTAGCATGATGCAACTCAGTTGTTCAGAATCACTCACATGTTTTTGATAGACCAACAATTGATCCAGAGTTGCATTGTCACTAGGACGGGCGGGAAGAGGCGCTTCGAGGACATTTGCAAGCTTTTCAACCTTGAGAACAATTCTCAAGTTTCTAAGCCAGTCCAAGAAGTTTGGCCCAGTCAATTTATTCGAATCCAAAATGGAACGCAAATTCAAAGACATCATGATCAATCTTAGAAATACAAAACGAGCATATATGAGAAAGATGATTTTAAAATGCATCATTATACATTCATAAATCCCATTCATTTTTCGAATTTCAAAAACCCCAAAATCACTTCGGGAGATCGTAGGTACTTCTCCGAATGGGCTGATATCCATCATAGTTATGAACAACCTTGGAGAGAGTCCAACAAGCCATTCATAACTACGACGGTAGGTATCATCTATACCGATTGCATATCACGTATATGCAACTATCACAATGTGCTATCAACTAATTGAATGTTCACACATACATCGGGTTGTTAACACATTAACAAATATGCATCATATGCATAGCACCCAACTTCACCTCCCTTTACATCGACCTTGGAGAGAGTCCAACAAGCCGATGCTCCAGGTTAAAGCCAACCCATTAATCAGGACATAGTTTTAATATGGTTAGAGCGCATTCAACCAATTAGCCCAGCTTGGAGAGAGTCCAACAACCAAAGCTAACGATTGACCTCTGACTCTTACCATATTAGTATTAAACTATTCCATGGTTTGAACATGTTCGGGTTCGAGCCGGGCTTGGAGAGAGTCCAACAACCCAAACAAGAAACGGAACTCTGGTTCTAACCATATTAATGGAAGGTGTAGGCTTTAATATTGTTTAATGGTTTTTATGTCTCATCCTCTTTGCATGCAAATAACTATTATCTACATGATATGACATACATGGCATACATCTTCATGTCACGACACGCATGGCATAATGTTATGCATCTAATGCAATTACATGGCATACAATTATGTCATGTATATATTTCCTTATATGTCATAACTATTTATGGAAATAAAATAAGTTTAAGATTTGATTCTCCAAATCAAATCATAATTAAATTAGGAAACAAATTTCCAAATCTAATCACATATTTTATTCAAGGAATTATTTGATTAAGGAAAATCTATTTAGGAAACAAATTTCCTAAATCAATAAAACTACTTATGGAAATAAAATATTTTAAAATTTGATTTCCCAAATAAAATAATGATTAAATTAGGAAACAAATTTCCAGAATCTAATCAAATATTTTATTTATGGAAAATATCAATTTCCATAAATACTTCCAACTTTCCAAAAGTGGAAGATTTCCATAAATACTTCTAGACTTTCCAAAATTGAAAAATTTCCATAAATACTTCTAAATTTCCAAAATTAGAAAATTTCCAGAAATACATTATGACTATCGCAAAACCATTTTTACGATTATGTCGAAACACAACCTGGGCTCTGATACCACTGTTGGGTTTCCGGCACCGCGGCGTGTGTGTGTTCGATCACATTTCGTAAACATGAACACAGCGGAAGCAATAAAAATAATAAATTTACATTTATTACAACACACACAACACACGCATGCATATTACAACAAGTGTAGACATAACCGTAAATTTAAATTTGCAATAAAAGGAAATTTATATATGTTATACCTTTCGTATGACGTGTAGCGGGAACGGCATCAACCGGAACGATCCTCGCTAGAATCGTCTCTATCCGTATCCACGCCGAGTTCTTCGGGATGACTTCTCTAAGCCACGAGCTTCGTCTTCGTACGGGTTACTAGCCCCGTGTTGAAGACGACGTGATCGAGAGATGATCACGATCTAAATCCAAATTCGGATCCTAATACGAGTTCTCAAAACTCGCATCTCCGGAGAGGTATTCGTCAACCAATTGACGAATCCTTCGTCCTCCACCTCAGAGGATTACCGGAGATCGAATCCCCGGTAAGTTAGCCGCTGTCGGAGCTCTAACCGTCGTCCAAACGACGCTCCGACGAGAGGAGAAGAAGCTGTCCAGAAAACTGGACAGCTTGGTGGAGTAGGCGCCGGCCAAAACAAGGAAGCCAAGTGCTCACCTTTTCACCGAGGCCTAGGAAGATCACCGGAGGGTCGCCGGAGGGTTCACCGGCTGAAGCTTGGACGCCGGCAAGGAGATGGACGGCGGCACAACAAGCTGGGCGGCACACCTAGGGTTGGCGCCGAAATCTCCAAGGATGAGGTGGGCGGCAACCTTAGGGCAAGGGTTTTGGATTAGGGCTTAATTATCCATTAAGCCCTCTTTTATAGAGAACTAATTCTCTTAATGGTTATTGGATCATAACCATTAGGCCCGTTAACCCGCTCCATTAAGATAAGTTAAAATAAACCAAACCATGATGGTTTATTTTAAGTTAAAACGAACCAAACCAACTTTTGGTTCATTCGTTTAAAATAAACCAAACCCTTTGGTTTATTCTCCTCCATTGGATTAGAACCAAACCATTTTGGTTCATCCATTATGTCTTCATAAGACACGGCCCATCCACGCTTCCATTGCGACTGAAACGATTTCATGCTTGCTTTATGTTTGGTCCAACCAAACCTAGTTTCTCTCGGTCTGAGAATCCCATTCTCAAGCTCGTTTTAAATCCTTTGGATTACACTCGTTGTGCGTGTGACCAAATAGGTTCTCGGTTTATGTTGGCCGTCTATAATTAACCATTAATTATAGAGCGATCATGAGTGGCACCTAGTAGTACATCATGATCCCCAATTAGCAGAAAAGATCAGCGGTTGATCGAGAACTATTTACGAAACCCTTGATGCTCGAATGATTCGTGCCCCATTCCCTTCACTCATCTTATACCCACTTGGTTGAGGACATGGTCTATTGTGTCGATCCCACTAGGTGACTCGTCACACCTAGCCCAGTATCATTTCCTCGTCCTCACAGTTCTAGTTACTCCACATGTATCGAAGAGTACCTTACTCTAAACATGTAATGCTTTGGCGACTTTAGTAACAATGACGAGAGGCCATGGTATACATCTCCTCGCAAGGAGTGGTGAATCCTTTATAGGCTATTCAAACACCTTGATCACTTGACTTATACCCAATCATCCGGGTCCACATCTCCTTAGAGATGTTTGCTTAAGATGTCAAAGCATAAGTCTCCATGATCAAGATGACTTGAATACATAAGTCGAAAGAACATCGCACTTAAGCTACGATAAGAACTTCATTGGCATATCTATATATCACGAGAGAACCATATGAAGTCTTACGTGGTCACTCCAATGAACTAGATTACCATAACTAGCATCCACGATTAACTCGGACATCACAATGTCTCGGCCCGGTGAGAATCAATTTGCTTGGATACACCATGGGTATACCTCGTGCTAGTCTCGACAGAATTGATGGTGTCCAAATCCATCAATTCATCGACTAGGGATAATTCCGATACATCACAATTACACATGTAGAGATACTCACTAGTTGTGATCCAATCACAAATTCTCTCATGCTGTGAATCATATCGTGGACATTCAGTAAATGAGTTTAAGATCCAATCAAATACATGAAACATGTATACTCAAATAGTGAATCTTAATTTATCATATAAATGGTTCATACATAAGGCGATTGCCTTAGGACATCTCTCATATATTACTAACAAGGAGCTCATAAGGTTCATCATGTAAACCCTGCAGGTGGACTTGGTCCGGCATGATGAAAAGGTTGAGTTGTACTACTCATGGAGTTAGATTTTGATTATTTAATGGTCAGTAAATTAATTAATTGACGGACATTCGAGATCTTAAACACGGGGAGAAAATGTACAAATAATATATGGAGCCCATATTATCTTATGGCGGTTGGTGAGGTAGATCAATGATAATCCTTTAGTGAATTGGATTATCATTAGTGGATCAGACTTTATGTGTGCTTGATCCATGGGTGGCCAAGATCCAACTCCTCCTCATGGTCCCTATTGTAGCCTATTAACACCTCATGAAGCTTAGATCCAATGGTTAGAAACAAAACTCTAGATCCAAAGGTAGAGATTAAATCTCTAAGATCCGACGGTTGAGATTAAATCTCTAGATCCGACGGTTGAGATTAAATCTCTAGAACCAATGGTGGAGATTAAACCAAGGCTTATCCCTAACTCTATAAAAGGATGGAATAGGGGTGGGCAGCAAGACACAATTAGAGGAAAGAGGGCTAGGGTTTTGGGCGGCATGGGCAAGGGAGACTTAGGGTTTTGGGTGGCAACAATTAAGGAAAGATGTTTCTTCTTCTTCTTCTTCCTTTGGTGGTCGGCACCCTTCTTCCTTCTTCTCTCCTTGGTTTGGCCGGCGCCCAACCTTCTCCACTTCATCTATGGCTAATGATGGTTGGCATTAGGGTTGCTTCCCTTGGGCTACAAGTATTCCTAGTTGGGGTAGGAATAGGAGTGTGCGGCTAGGGTTAGGGTTTGGGTGTTGGTGAAGGTTTTTCCCGGAAGCTCTGATACCAATTGTAGGTTTTGCTTATCGAGTCCCTGAGGGGAAACTTTGCTTCCCACTTCACCTCAGGTTCTTGATCATGGCGATCCCTTCGATGTCCCCGGATTAAAAAAATTTAATCCTAGACAAAAGGGATTGCCCAAACAACCAAGTCATCGTCGTGCTATTCGTTTAGAGAGGTCACTTGAATAAACTCGTTGTTCAAGCGACCATCCTCTATTCTACGAGTAGCCGCGGAATAGACGATGTCCGGATCAACGGTTTTTGTATTTATGCTCGGGATCCAAGTATTATTTAGCCATATATAGATTTATATCATGCTCATAGTTGAAAAACAAATACAAGCAAGTAGCCATCCACACAAAATATGCATATAATTGAAAAGCAATTATAAACATAATACAACAGAACACTAATCAAAATAAACAAGATTATACCTCTTGTTATACCTCTTGATCTTCTATTGTATGTCCTTCCTTCTTTCGGACGTCGTGTGGGCGACGATCTACCAAAAGTTGAAGCCTCCTAGATCACCAATCTACCTTTCCTTGTTCACTCCGAACAAAGGAAGATCCTAACACAAAACTCATCTTCCAATCTAGAACCAGCCACCAAGTCAATCAACTCGATGTTGCCGCCAGCCAAGGAAGAGAACATGGAGTATGGAAACCAACCAAAGGAGAAACAACAAGGGCATGGGTGTCGGCCAACACTTGGAGAAGAGAAAGGAAAGCAATCCTCCTCCTTGTTGCCACCCAAACCTTAAACTAAGCTCTCCTAATTTCAAGCCAAGGATGAAAGGAAGGAGAATAGGCTGAGCTCCGGCCAAGGTAGAGGGAACAAGGATAGTGGCCGACCAACCTTAGGAAGAAGAAGAAAGGTGCTTCATCTTCTTGTTGCTGCCCAACCTAATCCCAAAACCCTAACCCTAGCCGCCCAAGCCCAATCCTAATCTAATTAGGATTTGGTTGCCGCCCAAGGGACAAGCCCTAATCCCCATCCATCATCAGCCATAGATGAAAGGGAGAATGGTGGACGCCAGCCAAGCCAAGGAGAGATGAGGGAAGAAGGGTGTCGGCCACCAGAGGAAGAAGAAGAAGAAAAACTTTCCTTAATTGTGGCCACCCAAAACCCTAACCTCCGTTGCTCTTGCCGCCAAAAATCCTAGCCCCCTTTCCTCTCCATTATTTTTCCGCCCACCCCTAGTCCGCCCTTTTATAGAGTTAGGGATAAGCCTTGGTTTAATCTCCACCATTGGTTCTAGGGATTTAATCTCAACCGTCGGATCTAGAGATTTAATCTCAACCGTCGGATCTTAGAAATTTAATCTCTACCTTTGGATCTAGTGTTTTGTTTCTATCCATTGGATCTAAGCTTCATGAGGTGTTAATAGGCTACAATAGGGACCATGAGGAGGAGTTGGATCTTGGCCACCCATGGATCAAGCCCACATAAAGTCCGATCCACTAATGATAATCCAATCCACTAAAGGATTATCATTGATCTACCTCACCAATCGCCATAAGATAATATGGGCTCCATATATTATTTGTACATTTTCTCCCCATGTTTATGATCTCGAATGTCCATCGATTAATTAATTTAATGACCATTAATTAATCAAAATCTAACTCCATGAGTAGTACCACTCAACCTTTTCATCATGTCGGACCAAGTCCACCTGCAGGGTTTACATGATGAACCTTATGAGATCCTCAAGGGAACATCATCATCCTAATATATAGGACACGATTTCCTCCTATAATCAATGACATACCATATAAATAATATCATCTCCCAACTTACCGAGCCTATCGATTTAATAAATAAATCTCGCCCATTGGTAAATCAAAGAGAGGAATACTAAGTATATGTGTCCGTTATTATATCGGGATTAAGAGCATGTACTAAATAATATCTGAGATCTAATTCGATTATGTAGTCAGCAATAAATCGAATCACTTCTAAGTCGGTCCTGCTCAATACACACAAAGTGCACTAGTGTGATTCTATGGTCAAGACAAACCAATACCAAATCACACTACAACCATTCCGATGGTTTGTCCAAAGTCATCTTGGTTGTGAGCCTTTACTTATACTTTACAAGGAGCCAATAACATTATCTCCCGTGTGACACCACACACCATGTTATTTACAATTTAATGTATTAGACAATATTGCATAACCATAAAAATGCAAACAATCATCATGTGATTCTTATTTCAAAAATAAAGATGTTCATACAAAAGATAGACTTTTCAGTATACATCCCTACAGTTGGTTGTGGGCGGCAACATGAGGAGAAAGTCTTTTCTTCTTCTTTAATGGTTTGGCCGGCAACCTTTCTTCTTCCCTCTACCTTGGTTGGAGCTTAACCTATTTCTTCTTCCCTTCATCCTTGGCCGGAAATTAGGAGAGCTTTGTTTAGGGTTTGAGCGGCAACAAGGAGGAGGATTGCTTTCCTTTCTCTTCTCCATGTGTTGGCCGGCGCCCATGCCCTCCTTGATTTTCCTTTGGCCGGTTTCCATACTCCATGTTCTCTTCCTTGGCCAGCGGCAACATCGAGTTTATTGACTTGGTGGCCGGTTCTAGATAGGAAGATGAGTTTTATTTTATTATCTTCTTTTATTCGGAGTGAACAAGGAAAGAAAGATTGGTGATCAAGGAGGCTTCAACTTTTGGTAGATCGTCGCCCACACGACGTCCGAAAGGAGGAAGGACATACAATAGAAGATCAAGAGGTATAATCTTGTTTATTTTGATTAGTGTTCTTTTGTATTATGTTTATAATTTTTTCTCAATTAGATGCATGTTATATGAGGTTGTTTACTTTATATATTCTGTTTTGTTGTTAAATATACTTGGACCCCGAACATAAACACAAAAACCGGCGATCCGGACATCGTCTATTCCGCGGCTACTCGTAGAATAGAGGATGGTCGCTTGAACAACGAGTTTGTTCAAGTGACCTCTCTAAACGAATAGCAGGATGATGACTTGGTTGTTTGGGCAATCCCTTGTGTCTAGGATTAAAATTTTTAATCCGGGGACATCGATGGGATCGCCATGAACAAACGACCGAGGTGAAGTGGGAAGCGAAGTTTCCCCTCACGGACTCGATAAGCAAAACCCTTCAAATTATACCAGTTCAAGCATGTATCCCATTAAGGTTTATAAATTTAAGTTAACTATTCCTCTGCACCAACAATGTTTACTTAGTTTTTATGAGAGGATGTATAATTGCTAGTTTTGGTAAAGTAAAGTCTTGCAAACTACTTCAAACATAGTTTTTATTCCAAAACCCTAGAAGTTATAAGCATGAGTACATTTCAAAATACCTTAAAGAGTAACATTATCCTTAAGATAAGTTTCTCCCCCTTAGTCAATCACATGGAGTCTAGAAGGATTAGGGGGCTAAGCTTGACCCTAAGGATTATAGTATTAGCCAACCAATAACAACCAAGAAAGTAAGTATAGTTTTTAAAAGCAATTCGGAACGTATGTTGTTCTTTATTTTAAATTGTCCTTAGCATCTCAACCATTCTATGTGTCTTAAAATCATGTTGACCTTATGTGTTCTTGTGAGATGATTCAAATTTTTACTTAGTTAAACTTTAGTGTTTTAAAGGTTAATCAAGCTTGGGTTATATTCGGATTTAACCCTTAGATTGTCAAGTAACCTTTTCGAGAAATTGTCTTTCAGAGGTCTTCTTTGATCGGAACAACGACCACTTCCTTAGAAAAAGCTAAATTCAAGAAATTGATCACTTGAGTCACTTAAGATTACTTCCTGGTCTAACTAGTTTAGGATATGGCGAGGTAGTTTTGTTGGAAATCATTCTAGCCCTCGGAATGCTCATCGGCCCCCATGTCCCCGGATTAAAATTTTCACTAATGAAAACTAATCCGGATGGATTGAGTTTCCTAAGCTCAACCAATTCGTCGTCGTGCTAACGACTCGAGTGATCGCTTGAACAAACTAGTCGTTCAAGCAACAAAACTCTTCTTGTCAATTAGCCGCGGAAGAGACGACGGATGGATCGCCGGTTTTTGTGTTTATCTTCGGGGTCCATGATTATACAAATACATACAAATGTAAACTAGTATAATCAACACATACTAACATAAAGAACATAAGCTATCATATCAATAAGAACATGCAAAGATCAATAATAAAAGTTATAAAACTTTTATACCTCTTGATCTTCTATCGTATGTCATAACCTCCTTGTAGACTTCGTGTGGGCGAAGATCCTCCACAAGTTGAAGCTTCCTAGATCTTCTTCAATCCAAGAAAGAAGAACTCTCCTTCCCTTTCTTGCTTGAGCCAACCACCAATCCACAAAAGGATTGATGCCGCCGGCCCCAAGAATAGAGAGAACTAAATGGAAACCACCAATGAACCAAACTTGGGACAAAACCTAGCTTCTAGTGACGCCGGCCAAGATGTAGTGAAGAGGAGAAAGGGAATATGTTGGGCGCCGGTCAAGATGGAGGGAATAGAGGAAGGAGCCGGCCACACCCTAGGAAGAAGAAGAGCTCCTCTCCTATAGTTGCCACCCACCTTCTTGCAAACCCTAGCCGCCCAACCATAGGAGCCAAACCCTAATTAGGGTTTCCTCCTTAGGCTTTCTTGCCGCCCAACCAAGGTGGAAGGAATAGAGATAGGAACTGGCCACCTTCAAGGAAGAAGAAGAGATCCTCCACAAGTTTCCACCCACTCTTCCTTCCAAACCTTGCGCCCAACCAAAGGAGCCAAACCCTAATCTAATTAGGGTTTCTTGCCACCCAAGCAATGAGAGGCTAAACCCTAATTTCCATTATCCATCATCCTCACTTTGCCGCCCACCTTAAGCCTATATATATAGAGTTAGGTTTAGGCCTTGGTTTAATCTCCACCGTCGGTTATAGGGTTTTAATCTCAACCGTCGGATCTAGAGATTTAATCTCAACCGTCGGTTCTAGGGTTTTAATCCCAACCGTCGGATCTAGAGATTTAATCTCAACCGTCGGTTCTAGGGTTTTAATCCCAACCGTCAGATCTAGAGATTTAATCTCCACCGTCGGTTCTAGGGTTTTAATCCCAACCGTCGGATCTAGAGATTTAATCTCCACCGTCGGTTCTAGGGATTTAATCCCAACCGTCGGATCTAGAGATTTGTTTTCCATCATTTGATCTAGACTTTATGAGGTTTATATTAGGCTACGATAGGGACCATGAGGAGGAATTGGGTTTTGGCCACCCGATGGATGGGAACCACACAAACTTGATCCATCAATGATGTTCCATTCCACTAGAGGATCATCATTGAACTACCTCACCAACCCTCATAAATTAATATGGGCTCCATATATTATTTGTACATCCATCTCCCCGTGTTTAAGATATCGAATGTCCGTCAATTAATTGATTTACTAACCATCAATTAATTAACATCTAACTCCTCGAGTAGTACCACTCAACCTTATCATCATGTTGACTAAGTCAACCTGCAGGGTTTACATAATGAACCTCGTGAGCTCCTCAAGGGGACATCATCAACCTAATATATAGGACACGGTTTCCTCCTATAATCAACGGCACACCATGTAAATAATATTATTTCCCAACCTACCGGGCATATTGATTTAATCCATAGAAATCTCACCCTTTGGTAAATCAAAGAAATAAATACTAAGTACATGTGCCCGTTATTATATCGGGATTAAGAGCATGTACAACATAAAATCTGAGGTCCGATTCAATTATGTAGTCAGCAATAAATTGAATCACCTCTATGTCGGTCCTGCTCAATACACCGAGGTGTACTAGTGTAACTCTATGTTCAAGATAAAACAATACCAAGCTACACTACAACCATGCCAATGGTTTGTCCAAAACCATCTTGGTTGTGAGCCTCTACTTATATTCTACAAGGAACTGATAACATGATCTTCTGTGCCACACCAAGCACCATGTTATCTACAATGTAAAATATTAGACAATTTTGCATAACTATAAAAATATGCAAACAATGATCATGTGATTCTTATTTCAAAATAAAGATGTTCATACAAAAGAGCAAGGCTTTCAGTATACATCCCAACAATCTCCCACTTATACTAAAAGACTATGCTGTCATCACACTACTATACATCTGATTCCCCTTCCCTCCACATGCCTATCAAAGCTCTCGCTAGAAGGGCCTTAGTGAAAAGGGTCTACCGGGTCATCCTCTGATGCAATCTAGGCGACAACAACTTCTACTTCCTTTACGATTTCTCGTATCAGGTGGTACTCGCGCACTATGTGTTTACTAGCCTTATGGGCTCGTGGTTCCTTCGAGTTTACAACTGCACCATTATTATCACAATAAATTTTGATAGTTCTGGGCAAACCAGGAATCACATCCAAGTCCATCAGGAAGTTCCTGAGCCACTCAGCTTCTTTGGCCGCCTCATAGGCTGCCACATACTCAGCTTCCATGGTGGAGTCCGCCACGCATTTCTGCTGGGCACTCCTCCATACAATGACTCCACCTTCTAAAGTAAACACAAAACCCGAGGTAGACTTACTGTAGTCCCTATATGATTGGAAATCAGAATCCGTGTAACCCACAGGGAGCAATTGGTCTGCTCGGTAAACTAGCATATAATCCCTAGTCCTTCTTAGGCACTACAATATATGCTTTACCGAAGTCCAATGTCCCTGTCCTAGATTACTCTGATATCTGCTGACCATGCCCACGGCAAAGCAGATATCTAGTCTAGTAAAGAGCATCGTATACATGAGGCTTCCTACTACCGAAGCATAAGGAACCGCCTTCATCTCCTCTATCTTCTTTGATGTTGGGACACATCTCTTTAGATAAAGGTACTCCATGCCAAAAAGGTAGAAAACCTTTCTTGGAGTTCTGCATGCTAAAATGATCAAGATTGTGTCTATGTATGAAGCTTGGGATTAGCATACTAACCTTGATCCCAAGGATGTGTCCCACTTCTCCCAAGTCCTTCAAAACTGTTTGGACAACCATACCCTTACATCTGATAACACTCTGATATTGTTGCCAACTACCAAAATGTCATCTATGTATAGTACAAGAAATACCACTACGTTTTCGTCACGTCTCTTGTATACACAAGACTCATCCGGACTTTGAATAAATCTATAAGTCTGGATTTACCTCATCAAAGCGGATGTTCCATGACCTTAAAGCTTGCTTCAGTCCATAAACGGACCGATTAAGCTTACATACAATACACTCTTTGCCCTTAGCAATGAATCCCTCTGGTTGCTTCATATAGATGTTTTCCTCAAGACTTCCATTAAGGAAAGTTGTCTTGACATCCATCTGCCACACCTCATAATCCATATGAGCTGTTGTGCATAAGAGCTCCCAGACCTGACTTGAATCCATAGATTCAATCTCAGTATTCATTGCACTTTGCCAAGATGCCGTATTTATATCTTGGATTGTCTCGTCGTATGTATAGGGATCAGGTTTATGTTTGCTAGGGACCAAATCAGAAGATTCACCCAAAAACATGAATCTAAGAGGTTGTCTAACAACCCTCCCACTATGACGAGGTATCATCTCTGTATCCTTTGTGACACGTGGTGCAGTGACATGTGGTATATCCTCTTGTACCGGTGGTACTAAAGAAGTGACTTCCCTTTTTAACTCTTCCAGAATAATTTTACTCTTGGGCTTGTGGCTTTATCACATAGTCTTCCTCTAGAAATCTGGTGTTCGTGTTAACGATCACCCTCTGATCTCTAGGACTATAAAACAAGTCAGAATAACTCATCATCAATCTAACCATCTCCATAAGAGTCCTATTCCTTCGCTCTACTACACCGTTCTGTTGGGGTGTGCCAGGTGCAGTCAATTGGGATTGAATCCCAACCTCTGATAAGTAGTTCCTAAACTCTCCCAAGAGGTTGTCACCACCACGATCAGATCGTAGTGTCATCCATATCTTGAATAATCATCTACAAAAGAGACAAAATATTCAAGATTACCTCTTGCCTAGATAGCCATAGGACCACACAAATCAGAATGAACCATCTCTAACACATCTTTGGCTATATACCCCATGGCCTTAAAAAGGCCTATTGGTCATCTTACCCTCCAAGCAAGATTCGTAGGTTGGGAGATCCTCCACCACTAATGAACCCAAAGGTCCATCAGCTTTCAACCTTTGAATTCTGCTTAGGTTAATGTGACCAAGCCTAAGAAGCCAAAGATATGTTTGGTTCATCTTCGAAGGTTCTTTTCTATTATTGGAATTAGAAGATGAGTTATTAACTTCAATTTGCATCGTGGGAGGTTTTGGTTCAAATTTCCTTTCAATGTACCTGAATAGATATTCTCCCTATTCCTTTTATAACAACTCTGTCATTAAAAGAAATAGAATATCCATCCATAATAATTTAGAAACTGAAACTAAATTCTTTCTAAATAAAGGTACATAAAGGGAATTTTCCACAACTAAAGTTTTATTATTCTCAAGAGATAAATAAAACTTCTCCCACTGCAATAGCCGCCACCATCATGGCATTGCCCAAGTAAATGGTAATCTCCCCTTTAGCTAGTCATCGGGTTTCCTGGAACCCCTTTGTTCTGTTTTGGATTGGGACAGTCCTTCTTCCAATGTCCATCCTGCTTGCAAGTGAAGTACTTGCCTTTCGGCTTCTTCACTCTTCCCTGAGATCCTCCCACCATCTTTGCTCCACCTTGTTTCTTCTTCTTCTTGCCTTTTGGCTTAGAAGTAGAAACCCTTTTTGAGCAACAATGGCTTGAGGACATTATTTGAAGAGCGCATACTTGTACTCCTTAGCAGATAAGACAATATCTAGAATCTTTTCCAATCAACATTATTTAGGTACAGTAAGTTTATTTCCTTTAGTATCACAGTAAGTGGACTGAAAGTCAATTTTGAAAATCCTAAGAATCATATAGATCATTACTTTAGATTTCAAAAAATTATTGATTCCTCAAACAATAAAATTTCGAAATCAACCAACACCTCAAAACACCGAGAATATCGCATGCCACGATAGTGTGGACGTATACGAATTCTACATTTGTAAGAGGAGGTTTTACCCATTAATTTTATTATCTTGTCAACCTTACTTTTTGACAAATAAAATTAATAGTTGGTTCCTCTTTGGCCCTACAAATAAGCGGTGACTCGATGGGAGGATACTTTTTATTTGCATCTAAGTGTGCACCATTACACGGTACTAAGGGAATTATTTCGGATTATGTGCCTTACCGCTGTGGAAGTACACACGCTCCTAGATAATTTCTTATAACCATTATTTGACCTAGTGATCCGCAAACAAACTCATCCGATGGGGAGGAAGGCACTCAGAGCCGATGCACAAGTTTGTTGCATCACATGTCAAATTGTAATGGAGGCCGCGGGAATTAATTAAAATGTCCCTCTCCCACTTAGTAAATTGAAAATGAGGAATTTTCAAGCACACACAACACGCTTATTATTACTGTAGATTTCAATAAAAATTATTGATTCCTCAAACAATAAAATTTCGAAATCAACCAACACCTCAAACACCGAGAATATCGCATGCCACGATAGTGTGGACGTATACGAATTCTACATTTGTAAGAGGAGGTTTTACCCATTAATTTTATTATCTTTTCAACCTTACTTTTTGACAAATAAAATTAATAGTTGGTTTCTCTTCATCCCTACAAATAAAACTACTTTTTATTTGCATCTAAGTGTACACCATTACACGGTACTAAGGGAATTATTTCGGATTATGTGTCTTACCGTTGTGGAAGTACACACGCTCCTAGATAATTTCCTATAACCATTATTTGACCTAGTGATCCGCAAACAAACTCATCCGAAGGGAGGAAGGCACTCAGAGCCGACACGCAAGTTTATTGCATCACACGTCAAATTGTAATGGAGGCCGCGGGAATTAATTAAAATGTCCCTCTCCCACTTAGTAAATTGAAAATGAGGAATTTTCAAGCACACAAAACATGCATATAAAACAAATCAGCAATAAATATGGAAAAATCAGAATTTTTCCAACTATTATGGCATTGTTCTCCAATATGCATCCCGTCGTGTCGCCACCTCGTCCGCTCCTCCTACGCCATGTACGAGCCATCCGGAGATCCGAGCCGAGAATAAAACCTATTTTACTTTACATCCATCGATCCTATACTGCACGAGGGAGTGTACATGAAATCTATATCGAAAGTAAAATAAAATAAAGAGTGGGTAAACAATGTCGTATTTAATTACAAAAATTAAATACTAATCTAGCCTCGTCAACCCCGAGGATTCAAATAATATACATACAATCACACACAAACAACCACATACACACATATAGCCATAATAGTCGGATCTTATGCCTGCAACCAAAAAGTTAGCCTACGCACATCCTACTATTATCCGGCATACTCAATATATAATATGTGCATGAAAGTAACCGAATCCTAAACACACAAAACCGAAAACCGTGGCTCTGATACCAATTGTTGGAAATCATGCTAGCCCTCGGAATGCTCATCGGCTCCCATGTCCCCGGATTAAAATTTTCACTAATGAAAACTAATCCGGATGGGATGAGTTTCCTAAGCTCAACCAATTCGTCATCGTGCTAACGACTCGAGCGATCGCTTGAACAAACTAGTCGTTCAAGTAACCAAACTCTTCTAGTCAATTAGCCGCGGAAGAGACGACGGACGGATCGCCGGTTTTTGTGTTTATCTTCGGGGTACATGATTATACAAATACATACAAATGTAAGCTAGTATAATCAACACATACTAACATAAAGAACATAAGCTATCATATCAATAAGAACATGCAAAGATCAATAATAAAAGTTATAAAACTTTTATATCTCTTGATCTTCTATCGTATGTCCTAACCTCCTTGCAGACTTCGTGTGGGCGAAGATCCTCCACAAGTTGAAGCTTCCTAGATCTTCTTCAATCCAAGAAAAAAGAACTCTCCTTCCCTTTCTTGCTTGAGCCAACAACCAATCCACAAAGGATTTATGCCGCCGGCCCCAAGAATAGAGAGAACTAAATGGAAACCACCAAGGAACCAAACTAGGGACAAACCCTAGCTTCTAGTGACGCCGGCCAAGATGTAGTGAAGAGGAGAAAGGGAATATGTTGGGCGCCGGTCAAGGTGGAGGGAATAGAGGAAGGAGCCGGCCACACCCTAGGAAGAAGAAGAGCTCCTCTCCTATTGTTGCCGCCCACCTTCTTGCAAACCCTAGCCGCCCAACCATAGGAGCCAAACCCTAATTAGGGTTTCCTCTTTAGGCTTTCTTGCCGCCCAACCAAGGTGGAAGGAATAGAGATAGGAACCGGCCACCTTCTAGGAAGAAGAAGAGATCCTCCACAAGTTGCCGCCCACTCTTCCTTCCAAACCTTGCCGCCCAACCAAAGGAGCCAAACCCTAATCTAATTAGGGTTTCCTCCTTAGGGTTTCTTGCTGCCCAAGCAATGAGAGGCTAAACCCTAATTTCCATCATCCATCATCCTCACTTTGCCGCCCACCTTAAGCCTATATATATAGAGTTAGGTTTAGGCCTTGGTTTAATCTCCACCGTCAGTTCTAGGGTTTTAATCTCAACCGTCGGATCTAGAGATTTAATCTCAACCGTCGGTTCTAGGGTTTTAATCCCAACCGTCGGATCTAGAGATTTAATCTCAACCGTCGGTTCTAGGGTTTTAATCCCAACCGTCGGATACAGAGATTTAATCTCCACCGTCGGTTCTAGGGTTTTAATCCCAACGGTCGGATCTAGAGATTTAATCTCCACCGTCGGTTCTAGGGATTTAGTCTGAACCGTCGGATCTAGAGATTTATTTTCCATCATTTTATCTAGACTTCATGAGGTTTATATTAGGCTACGATAGGGACTATGAGGAGGAGTTGGGTTTTGGCCACCCGATGGATCGGAACCACACAAACTTGATCCATCAATGATGTTCCATTCCACTAGAGGATCATCATTGAACTACCTCACCAACCCCCATAAATTAATATGGGCTCCATATATTTTTTGTACATCCATCTCCCCGTGTTTAAGATATCAAATGTCCGTCAATTAATTGATTTACTAACCATCAATTAATTAACATCTAACTCCTCGAGTAGTACCACTCAACCTTATCATCATGTTGACTAAGTCAACCTGCAGGGTTTACATGATGAACCTCATGAGCTCCTCAAGGGGACATCATCAACCTAATATATAGGACAGGGTTTCCTCTTATAATCAACGGCACACCATGTAAATAATATTATTTCCCAACCTACCGAGCATATTGATTTAATCCATAGAAATCTCACCCTTTGGTAAATCAAAGAAATAAATACTAAGTACATGTGCCCGTTATTATATCGGGATTAAGAGCATGTACAACATAATATCTGAGGTCCGATTCAATTATGTAGTCAGCAATAAATTGAATCACCTCTATGTCGGTCCTGCTCAATACACCGAGGTGTACTAGTGTAACTCTATGTTCAAGATAAAACAATACCAAGCTACACTACAACCATTCCAATGGTTTGTCCAAAACCATCTTGGTTATGAGCCTCTACTTATATTCTACAAGGGACTGATAACATGATCTTCTGTGCCACACCAAGCACCATGTTATCTACAATGTAAAATATTAGACAATTTTGCATAACTATAAAAATATGCAAACAATGATCATGTGATTATTATTTCAAAATAAAGATGTTCATAGAAAAGAGCAAGGCTTTCAATATACATCCTAACAAGTTTTTGCTAGTTTAACTCAGCCAAGTGAACAAAGCTAGATACGCCTTATCTAGCTCGAATACACGAACTTCGTTTCCCTAACGTACTATCATCTCATTGCGTCTTGATACTATGTTATCAAAGTTAACTAACTATTTTTCCTATCTAGCCGTTCTAAAAATTAAAACAAAGATTAACTAAGCCTTCATCAGTCGACTGATGCCAGTAGTAGTCGACTGCCAGCTATGTTACTAAACTTCAACATAGAGTTAGCACGAAACAAAAGAAAGATAGTAAATATGACGGTTCCTTTCCGTCCGATCTCGACCTAGGCCTTCCACTGGAAGTCTTAGTCGGATCGCCGCCTACGATCGTCCCCATATGGAGGACATGACCTTACCATCTCTCTTCGCACTCATGCTTACCTCAAGTCCTTTCCGACCTTTAGCTTAGCTTCCAGTCTTCCACCTAGGTTCCTCGACTCCACGAGGTTCTCCTGGTGTCGCCTGACCACCGCGATTTCTCAACTCGAGATTCTCCAGGTGTCGCTGACCTTCAGCATAGCTTAAATACTTCCTGCACACTTATTTCAGCTCATTAGATAACAATAAGAACTTATCTTTTGTTGGGTTTCCGGCACGGCGGCGTGTGTGTGTTCGATCACGTTTCATAAACATGAGCACAGTGGAAGCAATAAAAATAATAAATCTACATTTATTACAACACACACAACACACGCATGCATAGTACAACAAGTGTAGACATAACCATAAATTTAAATTTGCAATAAAAGGAAATTTAACTACGTTATACATTTCGTATTACGTGTAGCGGGAACGGCATCAACCGGAACGATCCTCGCTAGAATCGTCTTTATCCGTATCCACGCCGAGTATCCTTAGGATAACTTCGCTAAGCCACGAGCTTCATCTTCATACGGGTTACTAGCCTCGTGTTGAAGACGACGTGATCGAGAGATGATCACGATCCGAATCCAAATTCGGATTCAAAATGAGTCCTCAAAACTCGCTTCTCCGGAGAGGTATTCGTCAACCGATTGACGAATCCTTCGTCCTCCACCTCAGAGGATTACCGGAGATCAAATCCCCGGTAAGTTAGCCACTGTCGGAGCTCTAACCATTGTCCAAACGACGCTCCGACGAGAGGAGAACAAGCTGTCCAGAAAACTGGACAGCTTTGGTGGAGGTGATAGGCGCCGGCCAATCAAGGGAAGATAGAGCTCACCTTGATGCCAAACCTAAATGAGATCACCGGAACTATTCCGCAGCTGACTCGGCAGAATGGGAGAAGCGGCGGTGGTGGCCGGTTGGAGAAGAGGGGTGGCAGCTTAGGGTTGGCACCGAAAACTCCTTCAATGGGGTGGGCGGCAACTTTTTGCTAGGGTTTTGGATTAGGGCTTAATTATCCCTTAAGCCCTCTTTTATAGAGAACTAATTCTCTTAATGGTTATTGGATCATAACCATTAGGCCCGTTAACCCGCTCCATTAAGATAAGTTAAAATAAACCAAACCATGATGGTTTATTTTAAGTTAAAACGAACCGAACCAACTTTTGGTTCATTCGTTTAAAATAAACCAAACCCTTTGGTTTATTCTCCTCCATTGGATTAGAACCAAACCATTTTGGTCCATCCATTATGTCTTCATAAGACACGACCCATCCACGCTTCCATTGCGACTGAAACGATTTCATGCTCGCTTTATGTTTGGTCCAACCAAACTTAGTTTCTCTCGGTCTGAGAATCCCATTCTCAAGCTCGTTTTAAATCCTTCGGATTACTCTCATTGTGCGTGTGAAAAAATAGGTTCTCGGTTTATGTTGGCCGTCTATAATTAACCATTAATTATAGAACGATCATGAGTGGCACCTAGTAGTACATCATGATCCCCAAATAACCGAAAAGATCAACGGTTGATCCAGAACTATTTCTGAAACTCTTCAGCAGCTCGTATGATTCGTGCCCCGTTCCCTTCACTCATCTTATACCCACTTGGTTCATGACATGGTCTATAGTGTCAGTCCCCACTAGGCTGACTACGTCACACCTAGCCCAAGTATCATTTCCTCGTCCTACGGATTCTAGTTACTGCACATGTATCGTAGAGTACCTTACTCTAAACATGTAATGCTTTGGCCAAAGACTTTAGTAACAATCTGACGAGAGGCCATGTGTATACATCTCCTCGCAAGGAGTGGTGAATCCTTTATAGGCTATTCAAACACCTTCGATCACTTCGACTTATACCCAATCATCCCGGGTCCACATCTCCTTAGAGATGTTTGCTTAAGATGTCAAAGCATAAGTCTCCATGATCAAGATGACTTGAATACCGCAAGTCAAAGGAACATCGCACTTATGCTACAGTAAGAACTTCATTGACATATCTATATATGCAGAGAATCATATGAAGTCATACGGATGGTCACTCCAATGAACTAATTACCATAACTAGCATCCACGATCAACTCCGTACATCACAATGTCTCCAGCCAGTGAGAATCAGTTGCTTGGATACACCAAGGAGTAAACCTCGTGCTAGTCTCGACAGAATTGATGGTGTCCAAATCCATCAATTCATCGACTAGGGATAATTCCGATACATCACAATTACACATGTAGAGATACTCACTAGTTGTGATCCAATCACAAATTCTCTCATGCTGTGAATCGCATCGTGGACATTTAGTAAATGAGTTTAAGATCCAATGAAATACATGAAACATGTATTCTCAAATAGTGAATCTTCATTTATCATATAAATGGCTCATACATAAGGCGATTGCCTTAGGACATCTCTCATATATTACTAACAGACTCCCACTTGGCCTAATGCCAATCGCTACGGTATCCAATACCATAAGCTCTAACATGACCCTCAAACTTATTTTGAGGTAATGCCTTAGTCAAAGGATCCGCTAAGTTCCTTTCAATGGGAATTTTCTCGATTTGTATTTCGTTCCTACTGATCTCTGATAAGATGATAGCGGCGAAGCACATGTTTGGATCATTGATGAGACCACATCAAGTTCAGAGATGAACTTCTTGATCCAAACCGCTTCCTTTGCTGCTTCCAAAGATGCAATGTATTCTGCCTTAGTGGCAGAATCCGCTATAGCGTCAAGCTTGGAACCTTTCCAACTTATTGCGCCTCCATTCTAGGTGAATACATACTCAGACTGAGACATGGAATCATCCTTGTCTGTCTGGAGCTGGCATCCGTATACCCACGTATCACCATGTACCCTTCTCCATATATTAGGAACGCATCCTTAGTTCTTCTTAAGTACTTAAGGATGGTCTTAACAGTCACCCAATGATCCATTCCTAGATCAGACTGGTATCTGCTCGTGACACTCAGAGCATACGATACATCGGGCCTCGTACATAACATAGCATACATGATAGATCCTATTGCGGATGTATAGGGAATCTTACTCATGCAAATCCTCTCGTCTTCTGTGCGCGGACACATAGACTTCGAAAGGTGTACCCCATGCCTGATGGGTAGGAAACCTTTCTTGGATTCCGACATGCTAAACCTCTTTAGCACTCGGTCTATATATGTAGACTGTGAAAGACCAAGCAACCATTTCGATCTATCTTTATAGATCTTAATCCCGAGGATGTAGGTTGCTTCTCCCAGGTCTTTCATGGAGAATGTCTTGGATAACCAAACCTTAACTGACTGTAAGATTGACACATTGTTTCCTATAAGTAATATGACATCGACATACAATACTAGGAACACGACTGCACTCCCACTAACCTTCTTGTACACACAAGGTTCGTCTGGATTTTGTGAGAAATCAAACTTTTTGATGGTCTCATCAAAACGGATATTCCAGCTCCTGGATGCTTGCTTCAATCCATAAATGGACCGTCGCAATTTGCATACCTTGGTTTTATCAACCGATGTGAAACCCTCAGGTTGTATAATATACACGTCCTCAAGCAGGTTTCCATTAAGGAAAGCTATTTTCACATCCATCTGCCATATCTCATAATCATAATGAGCCGCTATGGCCAGGAGCATCCGAATGGATTTAAGCATAGCTACAGGCGAATAGGTTTCGTCATAATCAACACCTTGTTTTTGACGATATCCTTTCACCACCAATCTAGCCTTATAGGTAATCACATTA
This sequence comes from Wurfbainia villosa, assembly GCA_025175895.1. Classification (NCBI taxonomy): domain Eukaryota; kingdom Viridiplantae; phylum Streptophyta; class Magnoliopsida; order Zingiberales; family Zingiberaceae; genus Wurfbainia; species Wurfbainia villosa. Next base: position 60,550,098 of record CM045990.1, on the reverse strand, counting down.
CCATCCATGTCGGTTTTCCTCTTGAAAACCCACTTGCACCCTATAGGCTTTATGCCTTCAGGTGGGTCAACCAAGTTCCAAACTTGGTTTTCATACATGGAATCCATTTCTGACTTCATGGCACCAAGCCACTTATCCCTTTCTGAACTTGTCAGCACTTCTTCATAACTGGTAGGCTCCTCATCATCAATGAGTAACACGTCATTCAATTCACTTACGAGAAATCCATATCTCTCGGGAATATTGCGTGTTCTACTAGATCTACGAAGATGTGGTGTTACAATAGGTCCAGCCGATTGCTCATCACTATGAGTTGTCGGCTGTTGTGCTTCACTAGGTATCTCATCAATGTTTATTTGAGTCTCTCGAGCCTCCTCAAGCTTGACGACACTCCCACTGTTTTCTTGCAAGAGAAACTCTTTCTCTAGAAACACAACATGCCTTGAAACAAACACCTTTTGTTCCACAGGATGATAGAATTGGTAACCCCTTGTTTCCTTAGGGTATCCAATAAATAGACATTTATCAGGCTTAGCATCCAATTTGTCTGATACAGTCCGCTTCACATAAGCAGGACAACCCCATATCTTCAAGTAAGATACATGAGGTTTCTTACTATTCCATATCTCATATGGAGTAGTTGAGACTACCTTGGTAGGCATTCTGTTTAACAAGTAAACATCTGTCTGAAGTGCATAACCCCAAAAGGACTTGGGAAGAGTCGCATGATTCATCATTGACCTGACCATGTCCAACAAGGTCCGGTTACGCCTCTCAGATACACCATTATGCTATGGTGTATAGGGCGGAGTCCATTGAGACAATATACCATTGTCTCTTAGGTAATCAAGAAACTCCTGACTCAAGTATTCACCACCTCGATCCGATCGAAGTATTTTAATACTCTTGTCATGTTGTTTCTCTACTTCATTTATGAACTCTTTGAACCTTTCAAAGGCGTCAGACTTGTGTTTCATCAAGAACACATACCCAAACCGTGAGTGATCATCGGTGAAGGTAATGAAGTAGCTATAGCCTCCTAATGCTTGAGTTGACATAGGTCCACATACATCAGTATGTATTAGACCTAGTAACTCTCCCACTCGTTCACCTTTTCCAGTAAAAGGTAACTTAGTCATCTTGCCTTTTAAGCATGATTCGCATGTATCGTATGAATCCAATTCAAACGATTCCAGAATTCCATGTCGGTGTAATTCGGACATGCATTTCTTGCTTACATGGCCAAGACGACAATGCCACATATAGGAGTCTAATTGATTACCCTTTCGAGCACGCGTGTTGCTCGCTTCGATATTGAAAATGTCACTGGATACGTCCAACGTATAAATGTCATTACTAAAAGTTCCAGTTCCATAAAGAACTCCATTCAAAGTTATGTAACAACAATTGTTACTAAAAGTCAAATGGTACCCATTTCTATTTAAACAAGAAATAGAAATGATGTTCTTTATCAACGAAAGAACATAAAAGTAATTGTCCAGTTCTAAGACAAGTCCTGTAGGGAGTTTCAACAAATACGTTTCGATGGCGAGTGCAGCAACCTTTGCTCCATTCCCAACACGTAGATTTGACTCTCCCTTGACGAGTCTTCTTCTATTCCTTAGCCCATGTATGTCATTACATATATGTGAGCCACGCCCAGTATCCAATACCCATGTGTTTAAGGAAATAGAATGACAATCAATAACGAAGATATCTAAAGAAGATGGGGCATCCGATGCCTAATTCTTCTTCACGAACTCAAGATAAATCTTATAATTTCTTCGCCAATGACCCTCCTTGCCATAATGATGGCAAGTGCCCTTTTGAGCTGGTTCTGCCTTTTTAGCCTTTTCCTTCTTCCCCTTCTATTGTTCCTTTGACTCCCTCTTAGAACCTTTCTTTGAGGAATCAACTAACAACACCATCCCCTGCTCATGCTTCTCAGAAGGCTCCACAGTCTTCAGCATGTTGAGCAGTACCACAGATGAACCTTCTTGCATCTCAGAGGTGAAGAGGAGCTTGGAGACTTCGAACCTTTCGAATCTCACTTGCTTATCAAACAACTCATAAAGATGAAGGACTACGATATGAGCATCCATATGCTCATGCTGCTTTCGTAGCTTGGGTTCCATCGCGGCTAGCATGATGCAACTCATTTGTTCAGAATCACTCACATGTTTCTGATAGGCCAACAATTGGTCCAGAGTTGCATCGTCACTAGGATGGGCAGGAAGAGGCGCTTCGAGAACATACGCAAGCTTTTCCGCCTTGAGAACAATTCTCAGGTTTCTAAGCCAGTCCAGGAAGTTAGGCCCAGTCAGTTTGTTTGAATCCAAAATAGTTTGCAAATTCAAAGACGTCATGATCAATTTTAGAAAAACAAAACGAGCATATATGAGAAAATGATTTTAAAATGCATCAATATACATTCATAAATCTCATTCATTTTTCGAATTTCAAAACCCCAAAATCACTTCGGGAGATCATAGGTCCATCTTCGAATGGGCTGATATCCATCATAGTTATGAACAACCTTGGAGAGAGTCCAACAAGCCATTCATAACTACGACGGTAGGTATCAACTATACGGATTGCATATCACGTATATGCAACTATCACAATGTGCTATCAACTAATTGAATGTTCACACATACATCGGGTTGTTAACACATTAACAAGTATGCATCATATGCATAGTGTTAGTGAAAGCCCTAGAGCCAATCATGTGATGATTGTTGTATGGACTTTATTGTATCATATTCCTATTTATAAATGCATGGTTATTATATTTACTTGTATTGGTGCCAAATAACTAAATATAATAATGTCCTTGAGTAGTAGGTTCTTATCTATATCAATCGATTGGTTGAATCGATAATGAGATGATATAGAGAACACTACTCTTAATCATTCCTAGTCGAGTATTAACATTCAGGGACAATGTTAATGCGTAGAGACTAGCATGTAGGTCAACACGATGACTTGATCTCACAAGTCATGGATATGAGATATCAAGTTGACACATGGGTATGCATTGGAGAATGTATACTGAATGACCCGCCATGAGAAAGTATCATGGATCATTATATGAGTGTCATATACTTTCTCATGTGGCTATTAGTATGACTATTAGTCCTTAGACCTGAAGTCACCATGGTTCCCTACATAAGGAGTTGCATACTTTGGCTTCGTTAAACGTCACCCGTAAATGGGTGGACTATAAAGGCGATTACTGGGTATGTAACAAATTATGCGGAGGGATGTGAGTTATGTAGATGGGATCTATCCCTCCTATATGACGGGGGTGACATCGATATTCTTGATAGAGTGAGACCACGAAGTGCATGGCCATGCCCAAATGAGTCAATATGAGATATTGAGCTCATTTGATTAGAGTGAATCTACTTGGAGTTCAAGATTTAGATTGTACCGAGGATGACATGGTCTATACCTCGATTGGTCAATCTAGATGTCAAGGATAGAGGGACAATGTCACATATTGTGAGAGTCACAATTAGTAGTCACAAAGGTGATGTTGGAGCTCAACATTCTTGTAACTTGGGTAGCAATGATGTGTTGCTAGATACCACTTATTGCTTATGTTCCTAAATCGGTTTAGGGACATTGCCAACGTTACAAGAACCTATAGGGTCACACACATAAGAGCAATTAGATGGAGATTAGGTTCATATGATGAACCATGAGGATTAGGTTCATGGGATGAACCAAATTGGATTAAGAGTAATCCAAATTAGACTAATTGAGTTAGACTCAAGTTGATTCAAGTGTTGAATGAGTCTAATTTAGATTTGATTCATCAAATCAATTTAAATTAAATGAATAGAGATTCATTAAATTAAATTGACTTGAGTCAAGTGGTTAGATTTTATCAACCATGGGAGATTAGAGGTCAAGTTTGACTTGACTTGAGAGGGAAGATGAAAGGTCAAGTTTGACTTGACCAAATGCAATGTCATGATGTTGACTTGGCATGGCCGGCCAATGATGATGCTCCACATCATCATTGACTTTGTCAATTGGTGCCACATCATGAGGAAGACCAAGAGGCATGGGAGTTACAAGCATGCATGTAACCTCCCAAGCCATAATGTGGCCGGCCAACACCATTTGGGGTTATGATGGTGAAATTCATTTTTGTGAGTCATTCCAACTTCATCTTCTTCCTTGGAATTTTTCTCTCAATCTCTCTACCTCTCCCAACCTCATCTTGCCAAGATCTTCTGGGAGTGCTAGCACACTCAAGTTTGTCTCTTTCTCCACCTATTTCTTGTGTGGATACAATAGAGGAGTGTGCACTTGACACTCTCGAGTTCCGGCGAACTTTTGGACTAGCGGGATAAGCGAAGGGCATCGCTACGAGGGTAATGTTCTAACATCTTAGATCTAAGGTAGATATAGGGTTTTTGTAAGCACATACATGTTTTTATATTTTTTATACTTCGCACAGATCCGTGGCCGCGGCTTCCGAGGTTTCCACAACACAAAAAGCGGTTTTCGCGGCTCGGAAAAACCCAACAGTGGTATCAGAGCCACGTGCGAAGCATGTATGTGTTTCGTCTTTGTAATTTTTGTATTAGATATAAAAATTAAATATTTATATGTTTCTGTAAATTTCCTAATTTTATAGAATTTTTGGGTATTTTTCTCAAAGAGTCGAAGCAACAAGTGTTGGGACACTTGTAGGCTTCCACCGTCGAGAAAAACTCTCCGAAACGGCGAGTTCTCGGTTTAGATTTTTGGGACAGCGACTTAAGTTGTTGTAGGATCATAGTAGGGACACTCGCAAAGTTAATTTTGCGAGTATGGGCGCTGCCCTATCCCCGAAAGGGGCTTTGTCCCGCGATCGCGCCCGTAAACCGCTTAGCGGGACCGTTACGGAGAGGTGACTCATTAATTTGAAAAACAAATTAGGAAAAATTATAGAAATTTATGTAAAAATACATAATTTAGAATTATGTATAATTCTGTGATTGTCATGGCCCAATGACCCCAATTTGATTGGATTATGTGTGTTGTAATTCATAATACGGCCTACGTGCCGTTTTGTGGTTGTGCGTGTTGTATAGTGTATGCGACCTGCGCGTCGTACCTCTTCTTTTGATATTCTAGTTGTAATTAGTTTTTAGACTCGAATGTAACTCGAGTTTCATATTTGTAATGTACAAAATGGAGCGGTGGAAAGTCCACTCGAAGACGAGATTACGAGAAGGGTGACGACGACACATGGCGGTCAAAGGAAGCGCTTGGAGAAGCCGCTAGCCTTAGGTTGACCGTCCGATCTTCTCATTGGCTTGAGAAGATCGTAGTAGGGCCATGACTATATCACATTTAATTATATATATATATATATATGTTGATATATATATATATATTTAATTGATTTTGCTTGTATGTATGTGATGCATGCTAGTAGAATAATGCTTGTATGTATATGATGCATGCTAGGATAATTTTCTTGTATGTATATGATGCATGCTAGAATAATGAATGTATGTATATGATGCATGCTAATATAGGATAATAAAGGCCTAAATGCGTATAAGATACACATTACGATTAGATTAGATCATAATCGAATCAACTCGAAAATGCCTACCGAGCCTTGATACCCATCACTACCTCGATCATTTGTTGTTGTTGAATCTGCCAAAGCAGAGCAACGCATATTATCTTGGTAGGGTGCGGAGGGACAATCTTGGTCCCGCCTATCACGCTTGGGTTAGAGTAAGCTCAATTAGATTGAGCAAAACTAGTTAAACTCAATTGGATCGAGTAGAACTATAGGCATATTCCAATCGTTGGAACGATAGGTCAAGATCGCATTTACACTAAATCTTGGGCGATTTAGCCAAAGCTAACTCAAGGTCTTTTGTAAATGTGGGTCTTGATCCTATAAACAAGAGTTGCATAGAGATGTAATCGGTAATGTGTTACCCACCGATCATACTAAGTCTTGGACGATTTAGAAAGCTAACTCAAGGCTTAGTATGATGTGGATCTTGTCCATGAGAATTATAGCTAGTTTGTATGAATCTAGTAATGTGGTTTGACCACATCCATAACTCGATTCTACAAAATTCCTATAATTCGTGGGAGCATCATTTGATTAAAGGCCTAATTAAATGATAAAAGGAATATGATATTAATTTCTGCATTGTATGTTGTAGATAACTATGTCGATAAACACGAACACTCTCTCTCTCTGCGTCACCTTGAGAAGGACAAGCTCAATGGAGCAAATTTCTGGTGATGCAGAACACGAGAATTGTTCTCACCCAAGAAAGGAAGTTATGTCTGGGCAGCCCATTCGAGGCACCTCCGCCAATGCCTCGCGGTGACAAAGATGCTTACAAGAAGCATCAAGATGATGCATTAGATGTGTCATGTCTAATGCTCGCGACCATGAACTCTGAGCTTCAGAAGCAACACGAGTTCATGAATGCTTATGATATGGTTGGACATCTTCGTCAACTATATCAAGGACAAGCTAGGCATGAGAGATATGAAGTCTCTAAGGCATTATTTGGTCCAAAATGCAAGAAGGGACTCCCGTAGGTACATATGTACTCAAGATGATTGGGTACGTAGAAAACCTACAAAGGCTGGGATTCCCACTTGGCCAACAGCTGGCCACTGACCTGATCTTGCAATCTTTTTCATAAGCCTTCAATCAATTTGTCATGAATTATAACATGAATGAAATTGATAAGTCACTGCCTGAAATGCTCAGCATGTTGAGAACTGCTGAGCTTAACCTTGAGAAGGGAAAATCTGACACCATTTTGATGGTACAAAAGAAGAAAGGCAAGGGCAAGCCTAAAGGTAAGGGAAAGTCCCAAGCCAAGGGCAAAGGCAAAGAACTTAAACCCAAAGGAGGGGTAGCCAAGGAAGGGGCTTGCTTCTTCGCAAGCGAGACAACAGGCGTAGCTATAGCATACGGAAGATCTTAAGAAGAAGAGAAGTGAGACTTCTACTTGGTATAAATGTTATAGAAGTCAATCTATCTATTTCTTCATCATGGGTATTAGATACCGGATGTGCATCTCACATTTGTACCAATGTGCAGGGGCTGAGCAATCGCAGGGCCTTGACAAAGGGCGAGGTGGACCTACGAGTAGGCCAGGGAGCAAGAGTTCTTTTTATTCTTTGTAGGAACTTATGATCTATCTTTTCCCTCCTGGGCTTGTATTAGAATTAGATGAATGTTGTTATGTACCTTTAACTAAGAACATCATTTCAGTTTCTTGTTTGGACAAGAAAGGTTTTTCATTTATAATAAAGAACAAATGTTGTTCAGTTTATTTAAATGATATGTTCTATTGTAGTGCACCTCTAATGAACGGACTCTACTTTCTAGACTTAGAGAGGCCTATCTATAACATAAGTACCAAGAGGTTCAAGTCAAATGAGTTGAACCAAACCTATCTCTGGCATTGTCGCTTAGGTCACATAAATGAGAGTCGCTTATCTCAGCTCCATAAGGATGGGCGTCTAGACTCATTTGATTTTGAATCATATGAGACATGCGAGTCTTGCCTTTTAGGCAAGATGACCAAGACTCCCTTTAGTGGACACAACGAAAGAGCAATAGATTTGTTAGGACTTATACATAGTGATGTATGTGGTCCTTTCAATGTTGCTGCTAGAGGTGGTTACAGGTACTTCATTACATTTACTGATGACTTCAGTAGATATGGTTATGTGTATCTCATGACACACAAATCAGAATCCTTTGAAAAGTTCAAAGAATTCAAGAATGAAGTACAAAACCCGACTTGGCAAGAGTATTAAGATACTTCGATCAGATCGAGGTGGTGAATACCTTAGCCATGAGTTTCGTGACTATCTAGCTGAGTGTGAGATTCTATCCCAACTCACTCCTCCTGGAACACCACAGTGGAATGGTGTATCCGAAAGGAGGAATCGTACCCTATTGGATATGGTACGATCTATGATGAGTCACACAGATCTTCCTATATCCTTTTGGGGATATGCTCTAGACACAGCAGCCTTTACCCTTAACCGTGTACCATCCAAGGCTATGATAAAGACACCATATCTGATATGGATAGGAGAAATCCCAAGATGTCTTTTATGAGGATTTGGGGTTGTGAGGCTTACGTTCGACGTCAAGTCTTGACAAGGGACCCAAATCCGATAGGTGCTATTTTGTTGGATATCCCAAGGATACAAAGGATATTACTTCTACATTCGATCAACACAAAGTGTTTGTGGCAAGATGGAGTTTTTCTAGAAAGGGATTTTGTTTCTAGAAAAACTAGTGGGAGTACTTCGATCTTGAAGAAATTCAAGATAAGGACCATAGGCGAGGCCTTGATGGAGGTTGAGCAGAACCACAAAGTGTTGTGGGTGATGAGGTTATTGCACAAAGAGTTGTGGAACAACCACATTCATGTAGACCTACCTCTTGCGATCCGATAAGTAAGTCGTCGACTGAGAGATACTCATTTCTCTTGTCTGACCATGATGACGTTATGCTCATTGAGAATGAGCCTACCTCCTATCAGGAAGCTGTGATGAGCCCAGATTCTGAGAAATGGCTAGAGGCCATGAGATCCGAGATGGAATCCATGTACACTAATCAAGTATGGACTTTGGTTGATCCACCTGAAGGGGTCAAACCCATTGGGTGTAAGTGGGTCTTTAGGAGAAAGAATGACATGGATGGACTTACGCATACCTATAAGGGCCGATTGGTGGCTAAAGGTTTCAAGCAAATTCATGGTATTGACTATGATGAAACCTTTTCTCCAGTGGCGATGTTTAAGTCCATTCGGATCTTGTTTGCTATTGCGATACCACGATTATGAGATCTGGCGGATGGATGCCAAAACCGCATTTCGAATGGTAAACTTGCTCGAGGATGTGTACATGACACAACGAGGGTTTTGTAGATCCACAACATACTTTGGGAAGGTATGCAATTTGCAAAGGTCCATTTATGGGCTAAAGCAAGCTTCTCGAGCTGGAATCTTCGATTCGATGATGCAATCAAGCAGTTTGGTTTCATCAAGAATGAAGATGAACCCTGTGTCTACAAGAGGGTTAATGGGAACACAGTTGTCTTCCTTGTATTGTATGTGGATGACATACTACTCATTGGGAATGACATCCCTTCGCTCTGCTGTGAAGACTTGGTCGGGATGTGCTTCTCAATGAAGGACTTAGGTGAAGCGACGTATTCTAGGCATCAAGATCTATAGAGATAGATCTAAGAGATTGCTTGGCCTAAGTCAGAGTACATATATTGACACGGTATTACTTCGGTTTGCCATGCAGAATTCCAAGAAAGGACTTCTGCCGATGTCACATGGTGTGAGTCTTTCGAAGACTCAAAGTCCCTCTTCTAGAGAGGAGAGAGTCCGCATGGATAAGATCCCTTACGCATCTGCTATAGGATCTATCATGTACGTCATGCTATGTACTCGTCCTGATGTCTCGTATGCTTTGAGCATGATGAGTAGATACCAGTCAGATCCAGGTGAGCATCACTGGATAGCAGTCAAGAATATTCTTAAGTACTTGAGAAGGACTAAAGAATATTTCTTGATATTTAGAGGCGATAAGGAGCTAGCTGTAAAGGGTTACAGCGATGCCAGCATCCAAACTGACCAGGATGATTATAGATCGCAGTCAGGGTTCGTGTTTTGCTTGAATAGTAGCGCTGTGAGCTAAAAGAGTTCCAAGCAGGACACAGTTATTGATTCTACAACAGAGGCCAAATATATTGGTGCTTCTATCTCATTCGAGAGATTGTTGATAGAGGAGATGTGAAGATTTGCAGAGTACCCACAGAGGCTAACATCGGAGATCCCTTGACCAAGGCTTTGGCACAGAAAAAGCATGATGGTCACACTAGGTCATTGGGTATTAGATAATACGGTGATTGGCACTAGTGCTAGTGGGAGATTGTTAGTGAAAGCCCTAGAGCCAATCATGTGATGATTGTTGTATGGACTTTATTGTATCATATTCCTATTTATAAAGGCATGGTTATTATATTTACTTGTATTGGTGCCAAATAACTAAATATAATAATGTCCTTGAGTAGTAGGTTCTTATCTATATCAATCGATTGGTTGAATCGATAATGAGATGATATAGAGAACACTACTCTTAATCATTCCTAGTCAGTATTAACATTCGGGGACAATGTTAATGCGTAGAGACTAACATGTAGGTCAACAAGATGACTTGATCTCACAAGTCATGGATATGAGATATCAAGTTGACACATGGGTATGCATTGGAGAATGTATCTTGAATGACCGCCATGAGAAAGTATCATGGATCGTTATATGAGTGTCATATACTTTCTCATGTGGCTATTAGTATGACTATTAGTCCTTAGACCTGAAGTCACCATGGTTCCCTACATAGAGTTGCATACTTTGGCCGTTAACGTCACCCGTAAATGGGTGGACTATAAAGGCGATTACTGGGTATGTAACAAATTATGCGGAGGGATGTGAGTGATGTAGATGGGATCTATCCCTCCTATATGACGGGGGTGACATCGATATTCTTGATAGAGTGAGACCACGAAGTGCATGGCCATGCCCAAATGAGTCAATATGAGATATTGAGCTCATTTGATTAGAGTGAGTCTACTTGGAGTTCAAGATTTAGATTGTACCGAGGATGACACGGTCTATAACTCGATTGGTCAATCTAGATGTCAAGGATAGAGGGACATTGTCACATATTGTGAGAGTCACAATTAGTAGTCACAAAGGTGATGTTGGAGCTCAACATTCTTGTAACTTGGGTAGCAATGATGTGTTGCTAGATACCACTCATTGCTTATGTTCCTAAATCGGTTTAGGGACATTTCCAATGTTACAAGAACCTATAGGGTCACACACATAAGAGCAATTAGATGGAGATTAGGTTCATATGATGAACCATGAGGATTAGGTTCATGGGATGAACCAAATTGGATTTAGAGTAATCCAAATTAGACTAATTGAGTTAGACTCAAGTTGATTCAAGTGTTGAATGAGTCTAATTTAGATTTGATTCATCAAATCAATTTAAATTAAATGAATAGAGATTCATTAAATTAAATTGACTTGAGTAAAGTGGTTAGATTTTATCAACCATGGGAGATTAGAGGTCAAGTTTGACTTGACTTGAGAGGGAAGATGAAAGGTCAAGTTTGACTTGACCAAATGCCATGTCATGATGATGACTTGGCATGGCCGGCCAATGATGATGCTCCACATCATCATTGACTTTGTCAATTGGTGCCACATCATGAGGAAGACCAAGAGGCATGGGAGTTACATGCATGCATGTAACCTCCCAAGCCATAATGTGGCCGGCCAACACCATTTGGGGTTATGATGGTGAAATTCATTTTTGTGAGTCATTCCAACTTCATCTTCTTCCTTGGAATTTTTCTCTCAATCTCTCTACCTCTCCCAACCTCATCTTGCCGAGATATTCTGGGAGTGCCAGCACACTCATGTTTGTCTCTTTCTCCACCTATTTCTTGTGTGGATACAATAGAGGAGTGTGCACTTGACACTCTCGAGTTCCGGCGAACTTTTGGACGAGCGGGATAAGCGAAGGGCATCGCTACGAGGGTAATGTTCTAACCTCTTTGATCTAAGGTAGATATAGGGTTTTTGTAAGCACATACATGTTTTTATATTTTTTATACTTCGCACGGATCCGTGGTCGGGGCTTCCGAGGTTTCTGCAACACAAAAAGCGGTTTTTGCGGCTCGGAAAAACCCAACAGTGGTATCAGAGCCACGTGTGAAGCATGTATATGTTTCGTCTTTGTAATTTTTGTATTAGATATAAAAATTACAGATTTATATGTTTCTGTAAATTTCCTAATTTTATAGAATTTTTGGGTATTTTTCTCAAAGAGTCGAAGCAACAAGTGTTGGGACACTTGTAGTCTTCAACCGTCGAGAAAAACTTTCCGAAATGGCGAGTTCTCGGTTTCGGTTTTTGGGACAGCGACTTAAGTCACTGTAGGATCATAGTAGGGACACTCGCAAAGTTAATTTTGCGAGTATGGGCGCTGCCCTATCCCCGAAAGGGGCTTTTTCCCGTGATCGCGCCCATAAACCAATTAGCGGGACCGTTACGGAGAGGTGACTCATTAATTTGAAAAACAAAATTAGGAAAAATTATAGAAATTTCTGTAAAAATACATAATTTAGAATTATGTATAATTCTGTGATTGTCATGGCCCAATGACCCCAATTTGATTGGATTATGTGTGTTGTAATTCATAATACGGCCTGCGTGCCGTTTTGTGGTTGTGCGTATTGTATAGTGCATGCGACCTACGCGTCGTACCTCTTCTTTTGATATTCTAGTTGTAATTAGTTTTTAGACTTGAATGTAACTCGAGTTTCATATTTTTAATGTACAAAATGGAGCGGTGGAAAGTCCACTCGAAGACGAGATTACGAGAAGGGTGAAGACGACACATGGCGGTTAAAGGAAGCGCTTGGAGAAGCCGCTAGCCTTAGGTTGACCGTCCGATCTTCTCATTGGCTTGAGAAGATCGTAGTAGGGCCATGACTATATCACATTTAATTATATATATATATATATATGTTGATATATAAATATATATATTTAATTGATTTTGCTTGTATGTATGTGATGCATGCTAGTAGAATAATGCTTGTATGTATATGATGCATGCTAGGATAATTTTCTTGTATGTATATGATGCATGCTAGAATAATGAATGTATGTATATGATGCATGCTAATATAGGATAATAAAGGCCTAAATGCGTATAAGATACACATTACGATTAGATTAGATCATAATCGAATCAACTCGAAAATGCCTACCGAGCCTTGATACCCATCACTACCTCGATCATTTGTTGTTGTTGAATCTGCCAAAGCAGAGCAACGCATATTATCTTGGTAGGGTGTGGAGGGACAACCTTGGTCCCACCTATCACGCTTGGGTTAGAGTAAGCTCAATTAGATTGAGCAAAACTAGTTAAACTCAATTGGATCGAGTAGAACTATAGGCATATTCCAATCGTTGGAACGATAGGTCAAGATTGCATTTACACTAAATCTTGGGCGATTTAGCCAAAGCTAACGCAAGGTCTTTTGTAAATGTGGGTCTTGATCCTATAAACAAGAGTTGCATAGAGATGTAATCGGTAATGTGCTACCCACCGATCATACTAAGTCTTGGGCGATTTAGCCAAAGCTAACTCAAGGCTTAGTATGATGTGGATCTTGTCCCGCAAGAATTATAGTTAGTTTGTATGAATCTAGTAATGTTGTTTGACCACATTCATAACTCGATTCTACAAAAATTCCTATAATTCAGTGGGAGCATCATTTGATTAAAGGCCTAATTAAATGATAAAAGGAATATGATATTAATTCTCTGCATTGTATGTTATAGATAACTATGTCGACAAACACGAACACTCTCTCTCTGCGTTCTGTCCTTGAGAAGGACAATCTCAATGGAGCGAATTTCCTGGACTGGTACAGGAACCTGAGAATTTTTCTCACCCAAGAAAGGAAGCTGTATGTTCTGGAGCAGCCCATTCCGGAGGCACCTCCTGCCAGTGCCTTGCGAGCTGACAAAGATGCTTACAAGAAGCATCAAGATGATGCATTAGATGTGTCATGTCTAATGCTCGCGACCATGAACTCTGAGCTTCAGAAGCAACATGCGTTCATGAATGCTTATGATATGGTTGGACATCTTCGTCAACTATATCAAGGACAAGCTAGGCATGAGAGATATGAAGTCTCTAAGGCATTATTTGGTCCAAAATGCAAGAAGGGACTCCCGTAGGTACATATGTACTCAAGATGATTGAGTACGTAGAAAACCTACAAAGGCTGGGATTCCCACTTGGCCAAGAGCTGGCCACTGACCTGATCTTTGTCAGCTCGCAAGGCACTGGCAGGAGGTGCCTCCGGAATAGTAGCGCTGTGAGCTAAAAGAGTTCCAAGCAGGACACAGTTATTGATTCTACAACAGAGGCCGAATATATCGGTGCTTCCATCTCATTCGAGAGATTGTCGATAGAGGAGATGTGAAGATTTGCCGAGTACCCACAGAGGCTAACATCGCAGATCCCTTGACCAAGGCTTTGGCACAGAAAAAGCATGATGGTTGTTAGTGAAAGCCCTAGAGCCAATCATATGATGATTGTTGTATGGACTTTATTGTATCATATTCCTATTTATAAAGGCATGGTTATTATATTTACTTGTATTGGTGCCAAATAACTAAATATAATAATGTCCTTGAGTAGTAGGTTCTTATCTATATCAATCGATTGGTTGAATCGATAATGAGATGATATAGAGAACACTACTCTTAATCATTCCTAGTCGAGTATTAACATTCAGGGACAATGTTAATGCGTAGAGACTAGAATGTAGGTCAACACAATGACTTGATCTCACAAGTCATGGATATGAGATATCAAGTTGACACATGGGTATGCATTGGAGAATGTATACTGAATGACCCGCCATGAGAAAGTATCATGGATCATTATATGAGTGTCATATACTTTCTCATGTGGCTATTAGTATGACTATTAGTCCTTAGACCTGAAGTCACCATGGTTCCCTACATAAGGAGTTGCATACTTTGGCTTCGTTAAACGTCACCCGTAAATGGGTGGACTATAAAGGCGATTACTGGGTATGTAACAAATTATGCGGAGGGATGTGAGTGATGTAGATGGGATCTATGCCTCCTATATGACGGGGGTGACATCGATATTCTTGATAGAGTGAGACCACGATGTGCATGGCTATGTCCAAATGAGTCAATATGAGATATTGAGCTCATTTGATTAGAGTGAGTCTACTTGGAGTTCAAGATTTAGATTGTACCGAGGATGACACGGTCTATGCCTCGATTGGTCAATCTAGATGTCAAGGATAAAGGGACATTGTCACATATTGTGAGAGTCACAATTAGTAGTCACAAAGGTGATGTTGGAGCTCAACATTCTTGTAACTTGGGTAGCAATGATGTGTTGCTAGATACCACTCATTGCTTATGTTCCTAAATCGGTTTAGGGATATTGCCAACGTTACAAGAACCTATAGGGTCACACACATAAGAGCAATTAGATGGAGATTAGGTTCATATGATGAACCATGAGGATTAGGTTCATGGGATGAACCAAATTAGATTAAGATTAATCCAAATTAGACTAATTGAGTTAGACTCAAGTTTATTCAAGTGTTGAATGAGTCTAATTTAGATTTGATTCATCAAATCAATTTAAATGAATAGAGATTCATTAAATTAAATTGACTTGAGTCAAGTTGTTAGATTTGATCAACCATGGGAGATTAGAGGTCAAGTTTGACTTGACTTGAGAGGGAAGATGAAAGGTCAAGTTTGACTTGACCAAATGCCATGTCATGATGATGACTTGGCATGGCCGGCCCCACATCATCATTGACTTTGTCAATTGGTGCCACATCATGAGGAAGACCAAGAGGCATGGGAGTTACATTCATGCATGTAACCTCCCAAGCCATAATGTGGCCGGCCAACACCATTTGGGGTTATGATGGTGAAATTCATTTTTGTGAGTCATTCCAACTTCATCTTCTTCCTTGGAATTTTTCTCTCAATCTCTCTACCTCTCCCAACCTCATCTTGCCGAGATCTTCTGGGAGTGCTAGCACACTCAAGTTTGTCTCTTTCTCCACCTATTGCTTGTGTGGATACCATAGAGGAGTGTGCACTTGACACTCTCGAGTTCCAGCGAACTTTTGGACGAGCGGGATAAGCGAAGGGCATCACTATGAGGGTAATGTTCTAACCTCTTAGATCTAAGGTAGATCTAGGGTTTTTGTAAGCACATACATGTTTTTATATTTTTTTATACTTCGCATGGATCCGTGGCCGGGGCTTCCAAGGTTTCCGCAATGCAAAAAGCGGTTTTTGTGGCTCGGAAAAACCCAACACATAGCACCCAACTTCACCTCCTTTTACATCGACCTTGGAGAGAGTCCAACAAGTCGATTCTCCAGGTTAAAGCCAACCCATTAATCGAGAAATAGTTTTAATATGGTTAGAGCGCATTCAACCAATTAGCCCAGCTTGGAGAGAGTCCAACAACTAAAGCTAACGATTGACCTCTGACTTTTACCATATTAGTATTAAACTATTCCATGGTTTGAACATGTTCGGGTTCGAGCCGGGCTTGGAGAGAGTCCAACAGCCCAAACAAGAAATAGAACTCTGGTTCTAACCATATTAATGGAAGGTGTAGGCTTTAATATTATTTAAGGGTTTTTATGTCTCATCCTCTTTGCATGCAAATAACTATTATTTATATGGCATGGCATACATGACATACATCTACATGTCATGACACGCATGGCATAATGGTATGCATCTAATGCAATTACATGACATACAATTATGTCATGTACATAATTTCCTTATTTGTCATAACTATTTATGGAAATAAAATATGTTTAAGATTTGATTCTCCAAATCAAATCATGATTAAATTAGGAAACAAATTTCCAAATCTAATCACATATTTTATTTGTGGAAATAGTTGATTAAGGAAAGTCAATTTAGGAAACCAATTTCCTAAATCTTCAAAACTACTTATGGAAATAAAATATTTTAAGATTTGATTTCCCAAATCAAATCAAGATTAAATTAGGAAACAAATTTCCAAAATATAATCAAATATTTTATTTATGGAAAATATCAATTTCCATAAATACTTCCAACTTTCCAAAAGTGAAAGATTTCCAAAAATACTTCTAGACATTCCAAAATTGAAAATTTTTCATAAATACTTCTAATTTCCAAAATTAGAAAATTTCCAGAAATAACATTATGACTATCGCAAAACCATTTTATGATTATGTGGGCTCGATACCCTTTGTTGGAGTTTACGCACTTGGCGTGTGTGTGTTCGATCACGTTTCGTAAACATGAGCACAGCGGAAGCAATAAAAATAATAAATCTACATTTATTACAACACATACAACACACGCATGCATAGTACAACAAGTGTAGACATAACCGTAAATTTAAATTTGCAATAAAAGGAAATTTAACTACGTTATACCTTTCGTATTACGTGTAGCGGGAACGGCATCAACCGGAACGATCCTCGCTAGAATCGTCTTTATCCGTATCCACGCCGAGTATCCTTAGGATGACTTCGCTAAGCCACGAGCTTCGTCTTCGTACGGGTTACTAGCCTCGTGTTGAAGACGACGTGATCGAGAGATGATCACGATCCGAATCCAAATTCGGATTCAAAATGAGTCCTCAAAACTCGCTTCTCCGGAGAGGTATTCGTCAACTGATTGACGAATCCTTCGTCCTCCACCTCAGAGGATTACCGGAGATCGAATCCCCGGTAAGTTAGACGCTGTCGGAGCTCTAACCGTCGACCAAACGACGCTCCGATGAGAGGAGAACAAGCTGTCCAGAAAACTGGACAGCTTTGGTGGAGGTGATAGGCGCCGGCCAATCAAGGGAAGATAGAGCTCACCTTGATGCCAAACCTAAAGGAGATCACCGGAACTCTTCCGGCAGTAGCTTGACGCTGGCAATGGGAGAAGACGGCAGCAGCTAGTGGCCGGTTGGAGAAGAGGGGCGATAGCTTAGGGTTGGTGCCGAAAACTCCTTCAATGGGGTGGGCGGCAACTTTTTGCTAGGGTTTTGGATTAGGGCTTAATTATCCCTTAAGCCCTCTTTTATAGAGAACTAATTCTCTTAATGGTTATTGGATCATAACCATTAGGCCCGTTAACCCGCTCCATTAAGATAAGTTAAAATAAACCAAACCATGATGGTTTATTTTAAGTTAAAACGAACCGAACCAACTTTTGGTTCATTCGTTTAAAATAAACCAAACCCTTTGGTTTATTCTCCTCCATTGGATTAGAACCAAACCATTTTGGTCCATCCATTATGTCTTCATAAGACACGGCCCATCCATGCTTCCATTGCGACTGAAATGATTTCATGCTCGCTTTATGTTTGGTCCAACAAAACTTAGTTTCTCTCGGTTTGAGAATCCCATTCTCAAGCTCATTTTAAATCCTTCGGATTACGCTCGTTGTACGTGTGACCAAATAGGTTCTCGGTTTATGTTGGCCATCTATAATTAACCATTAATTATAGAACAATCATGAGTGGCACCTAGTAGTACATCATGATCCCCAATTAACCGAAAAGATCAACGGTTGATCCAGAACTATTTCTGAAACCCTTCAGCAGCTCGTATGATTCGTGCCCCATTCCCTTCACTCATCTTATACCCACTTGGTTCAGGACATGGTCTATAGTGTCAGTCCCCACTAGGCTGACTACGTCACACCTAGCCCAAGTATCTGTAGCGCCCGCCCTTATCTGCTCTCAGGGCGGCGCTACTTGTGTCTATATATTTTTTTTTTATTAGCATACTACATATGCATCCGTTCAAAGTCTACATGCTTGAACAGGTTATCATAACTGAAACCTTCTTTGGCACATGCATCACCTATCTTATTCATCATTAGCATGACCACATATCTTATCTTATTTCATAACATGCATAGCGAAAGGATTCGTTCATGAGTTCTAACATGTCGAACCTCTTAAATTAAGGGATACTCATTAAACACAAGTCTTATAAGCGGAAGCAATGTCTTAAATTGTTCTTAGAGCATATAAATATAAGCAGATAGTGTAGGGTCTTCTTTCACCATGCCACTATCACACACGCACATGGCCCCTCCTGCCACTCCCTCTAGTGCAGACTTCCTTTATCTGCAGTATATGGACAACATAAACTATAAGCATATAGCTTAGTAAGATCCTTGCCTACTCACAAAAACCACGATTTCATCAAACTATTATAACATGAGCATGCTGGCATAGAAAATGACCTAAGCATTTCATAGCAACACTAATCAACAACATATCCAGGTAATAGTACAAAAAGAACTAAGCATGGCATAGAATTGTTCATAAGCAGGTTAAGCATAATTAATCTAAGCAGGGCATACTTTGAACATGAGCGTTATAACTGCATAAACTAAGCGTGCATGAAAGAATGTAATCCTAAGCATTTGGTTAACTTGAGCATAAACATTTGTAATAACATAAACCCTAATCATGCAGAAGGAACATAGTCGCAAGTATTCTTAACCTTACCCTTAACCTTCACCACATCATAAATTCTAAACTAGCATAAAGTACATAGTCACCACATACTTAGACTTAACTCTAAACATCATAACTTCATAACATCTAGCATGCATAAAGAACCTAGTTCGTAAGCATTCAGAGCATTTAACATAAGCATACACAATATCATAGAAGTCTTTTCTTTTCAAACATACACTTATAATTAATTCAATATCATCGTAACTTCATAACATCTAGCATGCATAAAGAACCTAGTTCGTAAGCATTCAGAGCATTTAACATAAGCATACACAATATCATAAAAGTCTTTTCTTTTCAAAACATATACTTATAAATACTTCAATATCATCATAACTTCATAACATCTAGCATGCATAAAGAACCTAGTTCGTAAGCATTCAGAGCATTTAACATAAGCATACACAATATCATAGAAGTCTTTTCTTTTCAAACATACACTTATAATTAATTCAATATCATCAGTAACTTCATAACATCTAGCATGCATAAAGAACCTAGTTAAGTAAGCATTCAGAGCATTTAACATAGGCATACACAGTATCATAAAAGTCTTTTCTTTTCAAAACATATACTTATAAATACTTCAATATCATCATAACTTCATAACATCTAGCATGCATAAAGAACCTAGTTCGTAAGCATTCAGAGCATTTAACATAAGCATACACAATATCATAGAAGTCTTTTCTTTTCAAACATACACTTATAATTAATTCAATATCATCGTAACTTCATAACATCTAGCATGCATAAAGAACCTAGTTCGTAAGCATTCAGAGCATTTAACATAGGCATACACAGTATCATAAAAGTCTTTTCTTTTCAAAACATATACTTATAAATACTTCAATATCATCATAACTTGTTTGGGGGGCCCCAGGTTAAGTACCACATAATGCGCGTTCCCTAATAGGCTGGGGTAGCGAGCCACCAGTCCTATTAGAGCAAGACCTCTTACGTCTTACCAGGGCAAGACCTCTTACGTCTTCTTGTGTCCCTATGGATTTGATTAACGACCACCTGACGGGTCGGGTACTTAACCTCTTGCAAAGTAAAATACTTAATTCTTTTCTTTTCTGGACATAATATAAAGAATGCTCTTGATCCCCATCATATGAAGGAAGCATCTTGATCTTATCTTGACATAAGGAGAGCTCTTGATCCCTACTTGAAAGGGAAGCATCTCCATCTTATCTTATCATAAGGAGAGCTCTTGATCCCTACTTGAAAGGGAAGCATCTCCATCTTATTTTATCATAAGGAGAGCTCTTGATCCCTACTTGAAAGGGAAGCATCTCCATCTTAGTCATTTTATAAGGACACATGCATTCATAACATAAGAGTACCCTAAAGGGGTCCTAAAGCATAAACGGGTTCATCACATAAGCATGTTTCATGACATATTGCATCGTCAACATGAAGCATATTTCCTAAGCATATTCATGACATATTAAATCACAAAACATATTCTTCACCTAGCTATATTTCATGGCACAATACTCCATAACTTGAAGCACATTCCCGAAGCATATACATGGCATATTACTTCACACAACATGTTCATCATGGCATATTACATGGCACATTACATCATAACAAGAAGTATATTTCCTAAGCTTATTCATGGCATATTAAATTGTAAAACATGCTCATCACATAGCCTAATTTCATGTTGCATTGAATCATAACATATTCATCACCCAAGCAAAGTTCATGTCATATTAAAAACTATACACATAGCACAATTACATATAGGGTGTTTTCATGAAACCCTAACCCTAAAACCATGGGTTGGCCGAAACTTGTAAGGGGGCTCAAGCTTAGGTTTGGTCCCCAAAAATTCATTCATAAAGCATTATAACCTAGCTTAGCATCATGAGGGATATATACATGCAACCCTAATTACCTAGGGTGGCGAAACCTACAAGGGGCTCAACTAGGGTTCTTGCCACCTAATATTCATTCATGAGCATTATCATCTAGCATAGCATCATTAGGGATATTTTCATACAACCCTAACCCTAATTACCTAGGGTGGCGAAACCTACCAGGGGCTCAACTAGGGTTCTTGCCACCTAATATTTATTCATGAGCATTATCATCTAGCATAGCATCATTAGGGATATTTTCATGCAACCCTAACCCTAATTACCTAGGGTGGCCGAAACCTACAAGGGCCTCATCTTGGATGGTGGATACCCAAGGGTCTTACTTGAAACATACCAACCAAGAATATCACTTTAGGATCAAGTTCATGCAACCCTAACCCTAAAATCTTGGGGGTGGCCGAACCATATAGGGTCATCACCTTTGCACTTTGGTCTCCTAAAGGTATCTACTTGAAACATATCACCCATAAAAACCTCCCTTAGTAGCATTTTCATGAATCCTAGCCCACCAACTTAGTTTTCCGATACTTATAAGTCTACAATTTCATATTTATTTCAATCAACCAAACCTATCAATCTAAGATACTGGAGTTGAGGGGAATACTTACATCCTTCGCTTTGCTTGGGGAGATGACCTAATGGAGGTCACCTAGCTCTCTCTAGCTTGCAAGGGCTCTCGGCCAAAGGAGGAAGAAGGGCTTGGGGTTTGGTGAGAATGAAGAGAAGAGGAAGAAGGAAGGAAGAAGTGGCCAAGTGGAACTTCTCTCTTCTTTATAAAGGGGAGGAAGAGAAGTTTCTCTTCTCCTTGTCAAGCCTCTTCATTTACCCTCCTCCCATTTATCTATAGGTTCCCCCTTTCCTCTAATGATATGATTCTATTGGGCTTATGGTTAGTGGGTGCATCTATAAGGCTTGGCTATCTCTAGAGGTGGGGGGTTCAATTCCTAGGCTTTGCATCTCTTTTTGGCTTATTTTATTTTATTTCTCCAAAAATGCCTACATAAAGACCATCCTCATAAAGCCAAAAATTCTCGTAAAATTGCTAGAATTTCACGGGCGTTACAATCCCTCATACCTTGTAAAAGTTTCATCCTCGAAACTTAAAACAATTCAGGTATACGCCTCATGTCCTCCTCGCGTTCCCAAGTAGCCTCCTCATATTGCATGCACCTTGCCACAGGACCTTCACTAAGGGCACCTCTTTGTTCCTTAGTCTCTTGACATCTCGGTCTAGTATCTGGATAGGCCGACTTCCGATACTCAGGTCCTCTTGAACGTGTACAATTTGTGGCTCGACCACTTGGTCCGCTCTGGATATGCATTTCTTGAGCATAGAGACATGGAACTCGTTGTGTATTGCTGACATCTCTTGGGGCGATTCGGCTTATGCGCCACCTTGCCCACTCTCTGTGATATCGGATAGGGTCCCACGTAGCGTGGATTGTTTACCCTTCCTTCGAATCTCATCACTCCCTTCATAGGGTCACTCGAGGAATACGGGTCCCCGACCGAACTCTAGCGGTCTCGCCGCATATCCGCATAGCTCTTTTATGTCGGCTCAGCGGTTCGATTCTCAGCGGATACATGATAGCGGTGGTATTGTCAATAATATCGGCACGAAGACCCATTTCCCTCCTTTCACCACCCTCGTACCAACGGATAGGAGACTGCATCTTCTCCGTATAGAGCTTCATAGGGTGCCATTCCAATGGTAGCACAGTAGTATTGTTGTAAGCAAGTCTGCGAGCACAAATATCGACAGGCTCCTTAAAGTCTAGAGCACAGGCCCATGACATATCTTCGGCATGGTTCACTCTTTCCGTCGCCGTCGTGATCGAGGATGAAAGCAACGATCTTGAATCTCAACTTAGTGCCAGAGCCTTGAACACATTCCCGAGATGGGAGGTAAAGCGGCCATCCGTCGGAAATAATAGCCTTAGGCACTCCATGTAATTTGATAATTTCCTTGACATATAATTGAGCTATTGCTCAACCGAATAGTCATCTTGATTGCGAAATGGGCGGACTTTGTCAATCGGGTCTATGATTACCCATATAGCATCGTAACCATTTGTGTTACAGGTAATCCGAGATGAAATCCATGGAAATTTCTTCCCATTTCCACTCGGGAATCTGTATTAGTGCAGTAATCCCGAGGTTTACGGTGTTACGCCTTCACCTTGGCAGGTCGACAGTGTTGACATCTTGAGCCACATCCCTTTTCATGCCGGACCACCAAAATTTATCCCTTAAGTCCTGATACATTTTATTAGATCCAGGATGCATGGTATAAGGTGTTCCATGGGATTCCTCGAGTATCTTCTGCCGTAACTCCGGATCGTTCGGAATGCATGCGATCCGGAAGTATAATAATCGCCGTCGGTGATGCGGAATCCATTATCCCTTCCTTCGGTACTTCTTGTCTGAACTTCTGGATGTCTGAATCACCATCTTGCTTTCCCTTTATATCGTCGAACAGCGTCGGCGTTATAGTCATGGTGGAAAGTTGCCCAGAAATGATTTCTATTCCGTAATTCATTACTTCCCTTTTCAGGGGTTGAGATAGCATCGATAAGGACATCAAAGCGGCACCGGACTTTGTTTCCACTCATTATTCGTATGTTCGATCTAGCAGCATTGATCAATTATACCATACACTTCCCATGCAGCGAACTCATCTTTAATTTCAAAGAGCGACTCATCATCTTTTATTCATATCTTTGGACTGGAAGGAATAATGTTAACATATAACATTCTTTATTCCTAATTGGAACAATGAAACTACTTAAGAAGATAGTTCATTATGACTCCCACTAGGAACAAACCCTAGTGCGGTTGTAACTATTTTTAGTCCTATCTTCCACTGGCCTCACTAGGGTAGTCTCATTTGGCCACTAAGTTGTTGTTCACGGAACCCTCTTCCTTCCTCTTGAGGCCAGCTACCACCGGATTTTCTACCACAGCTTCTCTTGAACCTTGTGCTCCGGTAGCTCGGCACAACTCCGCATATGTTATCCGCCCTTCATGGCGGCCCCATCGTGATCTTGCGACTACCATGAAATCGTTTGGCGAGGCGTACCAAGGCCCATATCCGATAATTATCGATGTCGGAAACTCCTGCTCGAGTCTCCTAAAGAGACCATCGAGTCTCCTCATGTGTCCGGCGACCCCACCATCAGGTTTATAAACTATCTCTTCAATAGCTTCCCTCAATCGGTTTGGGACACATCACGGCCGGGTCATGGTAGTCATCGTCGTACCATAAATTGAAAAATGAAGTCAAGATAAGACCGACTAACCCGTACTAAACCGGCTTATTTCAATTCATATGAGCATAGACCCGACACGATAATTGCGAAAATCGGATCTTGAAATTTTTGGAATGGTATATGCAGGTTAAAGACATGTTTCCATCATATAAAGCATGGTAAGGTATTGTTGCCATCTCAATCACAATGTACGGTTCCATTATACTAAACATAACGAGGTCTTATTTCTATCTAAGTCACAAGTGTGATTCCAATCTACTAAAACATGATAAGGTATTATTTCTATCTAGATCACAAGTGTGATTCCAATCTACTAAAACATGATGAGGTATTATTTCTATCTAGTTCACAAGTGTGATTCCAATCTACTAAAACATGATGAGGTATTATTTCTATCTAAGTCACAAGTGTGATTCCAATCTACTAAAACATGATAAGGTATTATTTCTATCTAGATCACAAGTGTGATTCCAATCTACTAAAACATGATGAGGTATTATTTCTATCTAGATCACAAGTGTGATTCCAATCTACTAGAACATGAGGAGGTATTATTTCTATCTAGATCACAAGTGTGATTCCAATCTACTAAAACATGATGAGGCATTATTTCTATCTAGATAGGAGTCATTCTTCATTATAAAAGAAACTCAGTATGCATAAAGTTACTTACTTGGAAATAGCAGGATGGAGGCTTGATGTGTGATAGTGGAAAGGTGAACCCGCTCTGATACCACCTGTAACGCCCGCCCTTATCTGCTCTCAGGGCGGCGCTACTTGTGTCTATATATTTTTTTTTTATTAGCATACTACATATGGATCCGTTCAAAGTCTACATGCTTGAACAGGTTATCATAACTGAAACCTTCTTTGGCACATGCATCACCTATCTTATTCATCATTAGCATGACCACATATCTTATCTTATTTCATAACATGCATAGCGAAAGGATTCGTTCATGAGTTCTAACATGTCGAACCTCTTAAATTAAGGGATACTCATTAAACACAAGTCTTATAAGCGGAAGCAATGTCTTAAATTGTTCTTAGAGCATATAAATATAAGCAGATAGTGTAGGGTCTTCTTTCACCATGCCACTATCACACACGCACATGGCCCCTCCTGCCACTCCCTCTAGTGCAGACTTCCTTTATCTGCAGTATATGGACAACATAAACTATAAGCATATAGCTTAGTAAGATCCTTGCCTACTCACAAAAACCACGATTTCATCAAACTATTATAACATGAGCATGCTGGCATAGAAAATGACCTAAGCATTTCATAGCAACACTAATCAACAACATATCCAGGTAATAGTACAAAAAGAACTAAGCATGGCATAGAATTGTTCATAAGCAGGTTAAGCATAATTAATCTAAGCAGGGCATACTTTGAACATGAGCGTTATAACTGCATAAACTAAGCGTGCATGAAAGAACGTAATCCTAAGCATTTGGTTAACTTGAGCATAAACATTTGTAATAACATAAACCCTAATCATGCAGAAGGAACATAGTCGCAAGTATTCTTAACCTTACCCTTAACCTTCACCACATCATAAATTCTAAACTAGCATAAAGTACATAGTCACCACATACTTAGACTTAACTCTAAACATCATAACTTCATAACATCTAGCATGCATAAAGAACCTAGTTCGTAAGCATTCAGAGCATTTAACATAAGCATACACAATATCATAGAAGTCTTTTCTTTTCAAACATACACTTATAATTAATTCAATATCATCGTAACTTCATAACATCTAGCATGCATAAAGAACCTAGTTCGTAAGCATTCAGAGCATTTAACATAAGCATACACAGTATCATAAAAGTCTTTTCTTTTCAAAACATATACTTATAAATACTTCAATATCATCATAACTTCATAACATCTAGCATGCATAAAGAACCTAGTTCGTAAGCATTCAGAGCATTTAACATAAGCATACACAATATCATAGAAGTCTTTTCTTTTCAAACATACACTTATAATTAATTCAATATCAGTAACTTCATAACATCTAGCATGCATAAAGAACCTAGTTCGTAAGCATTCAGAGCATTTAACATAAGCATACACAATATCATAAAAGTCTTTTCTTTTAAAAACATATACTTATAAATACTTCAATATCATCATAACTTCATAACATCTAGCATGCATAAAGAACCTAGTTCGTAAGCATTCAGAGCATTTAACATAAGCATACACAATATCATAGAAGTCTTTTCTTTTCAAACAAACACTTATAATTAATTCAATATCATCGTAACTTCATAACATCTAGCATGCATAAAGAACCTAGTTCGTAAGCATTGAGCATTTAACATAGGCATCGTATCATAAAAGTCTTTTCTTTTCAAAACATATACTTATAAATACTTCAATATCATCATAACTTGTTTGGGGGCCCAGGTTAAGTACCACATAATGCGCGTTCCCTAATAGGTCAGTAGCGAGCCACGAGTCCTATTAGAGCAAGACCTCTTACGTCTTACGGGCAAGACCTCTTCGTCTTCTTGTGTCCCTATGGATTTGATTAACGACCACTGCCAGGTGGTACTTAACCTCTTGCAAAGTAAAATACTTAATTCTTTTCTTTTGGACATAATATAAAGAATGCTCTTGATCCCCATCATAAGAAGGAAGCATCTTGATCTTATCTTGACATAAGGAGGCTCTTGATCCCTACATGAAAGGGAAGCATCTCCATCTTATCTTATCATAAGGAGAGCTCTTGATCCCTACTTGAAAGGGAAGCATCTCCATCTTATTTTATCATAAGGAGAGCTCTTGATCCCTACTTGAAAGGGAAGCATCTCCATCTTAGTCATTTTATAAGGACACATGCATTCATAACATAAGAGTACCTAAAGGGGTCCTAAAGCATAAGCGGGTTCATCACATAAGCATGTTTCATGACATATTGCATCGTAAACATGAAGCATATTTCCTAAGCATATTCATGACATATTAAATCACAAAACATATTCTTCACCTAGGTATATTTCATGGCACAATACTCCATAACTTGAAGCACATTCCCGAAGCATATACATGGCATATTACTTCACACAACATGTTCATCATGGCATATTACATGGCACATTACATCATAACAGTATATTTCCTAAGCTTATTCATGGCATATTAAATCGTAAAACATGCTCATCACATAGCCTAATTTCATGTTGCATTGAATCATAACATATTCATCACCCAAGCAAAGTTCATGTCATATTAAAAACTATACACATAGCACAATTACATATAGGGTGTTTTCATGAAACCCTAACCCTAAAACCATGGGTTGGCCGAAACTTGTCAGGGGCTCAAGCTTAGGTTTGGTCCCCAAAATTCATTCATAAAGCATTATAACCTAGCTTAGCATCATGAGGATATTTTCATGCAACCCTAACCCTAATTACCTAGGGTGGCCGAAACCTACAAGGGGCTCAACTAGGGTTCTTGCCACCTAATATTCATTCATGAGCATTATCATCTAGCATAGCATCATTAGGGATATTTTCATACAACTCTAACCCTAATTACCTAGGGTGGCCGAAACCTACAAGGGGCTCAACTAGGGTTCTTGCCACCTAATATTTATTCACGAGCATTATCATCTAGCATAGCATCATTAGGGATATTTTCATGCAACCCTAACCCTAATTACCTAGGGTGGCCGAAACCTACAAGGGCCTCATCTTGGATGGTGGATACCCAAGGGTCTTACTTGAAACATACCAACCAAGAATATCACTTTAGGATCAAGTTCATGCAACCCTAACCCTAAAATCTTGGGGGTGGCCGAACCATATAGGGTCATCACCTTTTCACTTTGGTCTCCTAAAGGTATCTACTTGAAACATATCACCCATAAAAACCTCCCTTAGTAGCATTTTCATGAATCCTAGCCCACCAACTTAGTTGGCCGAAACTTATAAGGCTACAATTTCATATTTCTTTCAAGCAACCAACCCTATCAAACTAATATACTGCAGGTGAGGGGAAAACTTACATCCTTCGCTTTGCTTGGGGAGATGACCTAATGGAGGTCACCTAGCTCTCTCCTAGCTTGCAAGGAGCTCTCGGCCAAAGGAGGAAGAAGAGCTTGGGGTTTCGGTGAGAATGAAGAGAAGAGGAAGAAGGAAGGAAGAAGTGGCCAAGTGGAACTTCTCTCTTCTTTATAAAGGGGAGGAAGAGAAGTTTCTCTTCTCCTTGTCAAGCCTCTTCATTTACCCTCCTCCCATTTATCTATAGGTTCCCCCTTTCCTCTAATGATATGATTCTATTGGGCTTATGGTTAGTGGGTGCATCTATCAGGCTTGGCTATCTCTAGAGGTGGGGGGTTCAATTCCTAGGCTTTGCATCTCTTTTTGGCTTATTTTCTTTTATTTCTCCAAAAAGGCCTACATAAAGACCATCCTCATAAAGCCAAAAATTCTCGTAAAATTGCTAGAATTTCACGGGCGTTACAGTATCATTTCCTCGTCCTACGGATTCTAGTTACTGCACATGTATCGAAGAGTACCTTACTCTAAACATGTAATGCTTTAGCCAAAGACTTTAATAACAGTCCGACGAGAGGCCATGGGTATACATCTCCTCGCAAGGAGTGGTGAATCCTTTATAGGCTATTCAAACACCTTCGATCACTTCGACTAATACCCAATCATCTCGGGTCCACATCTCCTTAGAGATGTTTGCTTAAGATGTCAAAGCATAAGTCTCCACGATCAAGATGACTTGAATACCGCAAGTCAAAGGAACATCGCACTTAAGCTACAATAAGAACTTCATTGACATATCTATATATGCAGAGAACCATATGAAGTCTTACGGCTGGTCACTCCAATGAACTAGTTACCATAACTAGCATCCACGATCAACTCCGGACATCACAATGTCTCCAGCCAGTGAGAATCAGCTGCTTGGATACACCAAGGAGTATACCTCATGCTAGTCTCGACAGAATTGATGGTGTCCAAATCCATCAATTCATCGACTAGGGATAATTCCGATACATCACAATTACACATGTAGAGATACTCACTAGTTGTGATCCAATCACAAATTCTCTCATGCTGTGAATCGCATCGTGGACATTCAGTAAATGAGTTTAAGATCCAATCAAATACATGAAACATGTATACTAAAATAGTGAATCTTCATTTATCATATAAATGGTTCATACATAAGACGATTGCCTTAGGACATCTCTCATATATTACTAACATCTTTGAACCATTTCCATAATCAAAACTCAGGTTCGATTATCTGGTGCCCCTACACCAACACTTAGGTTTGTATATTTATGCCATGACATTATGATTATTGGAAAATGCTTTAAATCATGCAAATTCTTATGCCAAGATCATATTCCAGGCATAGAGATCAATTAATTTGAATTTAAGAACAATGACATGATTTGAAGTCCCAAGTATAAGGGAATCAAATAGAGTTGTCTAGAAAAATGCATGAAACTGTTGGGATATATACTGAAAAGTCTATCTTTTCTATGAACATTATTATTTTTGAAATAAAAATCACATGATCATTGTTTGTATATTCATGGTTATGCATATTGTCTAATACATTACATCATAGATAACATGGTGTGTAGTGTCACACGGGAGATCATGTTATCAGTTCCTTGTAGAGTATAAGTAAAGGCTCACAACGGAATGGTTTTGGACAAACCATTGGTATGGTTGTAGTGTGATTTGGTATTGGTTTATCTTGACCATAGAATTACACTAGTACACTTTGTGTGTATTGAGCAGGATCGACTTAGAGGTGATTCTATTTATTGCTGACTACATAATTGAATCGAACCTCAGATATTATGGTGTACAAGCTCTTAATCCAGATATAATAATGGGCATATGTACTAAGTATTTATTTCTTTAATTTACCAATGGGCGAGATTTATAGATTAAATCGATAGGCTCGGTAAGTTGGGAAATGATATTATTTACATGATGTGTCGTTGATTATAGGCGAAAACTGTGTCCTATATATTAGGATGATGATGTCCCCTTGAGGAGCTCATAAGGTTCATCATGTAAACCCTGCAGGTGGACTTGGTCTGGCATGATGATAAGGTTGAGTGGTACTACTCAAGGAGTTAGATGTTGATTAATTAATTGTCAGTAAATTAATTAATTGATGGACATTTGAGATCTTAAACACGGGGAGATATTTGTACAATTAATATATGGAGCCCATATTTATTTATGGGGGTTTGTGAGGTAGATCAATGATAATCCTCTAGTGGAATGGATTATCATTAATGGATCAGACTTTATATGGGATTGATCCATTGGGTGGCAATGATCCAGCTCCTTCACATGGTCTCTATTGTAGCCTATTAAAACCCTCATGAAGCCTAGATCCGATGGTGGAAAATGGAACTCTAGATCCGATGGTGGAGGTTAAATCTCTAGATGCGATGGTGGAGATTAAATCTCTAGATCCGACGGTTGAGATTAAATATTTAGATCTGACGGTGGAGATTAAAAAAAGGCTTAATCCTAACTCTATAAAAGGAGGGCTAGGGCTTGGGTGGCAACTAATGTTTTTGGATGCTAGGGTTAGGGTTTGGCTTGGGCGGCAAGGAGGAGAAGTGGTGTTAGGGTTTTGTATCCTTGCCCAACGGCACAAGAGGGTTTAAGGTTTGTTTTCCTTGGTTTCTCCCTCTTGGCCGGCACACCACCATCTTCTCCTAGGGCCGGCGGTGCCACCCTTTCCTCTTCTCCTTTCGGCGGCTGCAAGATATACATCTTGGTCGGCAATTCCATCTCCCTCTCCTTGGTGGACGGCGACAACAACAAAGAGGAGAAGGTGGCTTGATCTTTCTCCAAAAATATTGTATCTGAAACTAGATAGGAGAAGAAGGGAGCTTATTTTCTTCCTTTTGTTCAGAGCGAGCAAGGAAAGGAAGATTGTGATATAAGAGGCTTCAACTCTTTGTGGATCGTTTCCCACACAACGTCCAAGAGGAGGATAGGACATACAATAGAAGACCTTGAGGTAAACATAAGGTATAATTCTTGTTTTGGTTTCCTTTTGTTTTATTGTATGATGTAATTAATTACATGTGACTAATTTACTTGGACCCCAAAGACAAACACAAAAATCGGTGATCCGTACATCGTCTATTCCGTGGCTAATCGTAGATAAGAGGTAGGTTGCTTAAACAACAAGTTTGTTCAAGTGACCACTATAATCGAATATCATGACGATGGATCGGTTGCTTGGGTAATCCTTCTTCGTCAAGGATTAATTTTTTTTAATCCGGGGACATAGATGGGATCACCATGCACAAGCGACCAAGTTGAAGTGGGAAGCGAAGCTTCATCCCTTCATGTGGTATCTGAGCCACGATTTCCGATTTTGTGTGTTTTGGATTTGGTTAATTTTATGCACTTATCATATATTATATGTGCCGGATGATAGTAGGATGTGCGTAGGCTAACTTTTTGGTTGCATGCATAAGATCCAACCATTATGGCCATATGTGTGTGTATGTGATTGCATGTGTGTAATATTATTTGAATCATCGGGGTTGACGAGGGTATTATTTAATTTTTGTAATTAAGTACGACATTATTTAGCCACTCTTTTTATTTTAGTTTACTTTTGATTTAGATTTCATGTACACTCCTTCATTGAGTATATGATCGACGGATATAAATTAAAATAATTATTCTCGGCTCGGATCTCCGGATGGCGTGTACATGACATAGGGAGGAGCGGATGAGATGACGATACGATGGGAGGCATATTGGAGAACAAAAGCCATAATAGTTGGAAAATATTTTTTTTTCATATTTATTGCTTCTTGTTTGATATGCATGTCGTGTGCTAGGAAAACTCCTCAATTTTAAATTACTAAGTGGGAGAGGGATATTTTTATAAATTCCCACGGCCTCCATTACGATTTGACATGTGATGCAAATAAACTTGCATGTCGGCTCTGAGTGCCTTCCTCCCCATCAGATGAGTTTGTTTTGCGGATCACAGAGACGAATATAGTTATAGGAAATTATTAAGGAGCGTGTATACTTACACATCGGAAGGCACATAACCCAAGATAATTGCCATGGTACCAAGTAATGGTGAACACTTAGATGCAAATAGGAGTATCATCCCTATCAGAGTCACTGCTTTTATTTGTAGGGCCAAAGAGGAACCAACTATTAATTTTATTTATCAAAAAGTTAGGTTGACAAGATAGTAAAATTAATGGGTAAAATATCCTCTTACAAATGTAGAATTCGTATACGTCCACACGATCGTGGCATACGATATTCTCGGTGTTTTGAGGTGTTGGTTGATTTTAAAAATTTATTGTTTGAGGAATCAATAATTTTTTGAAATCTAATGTTTTGATCTATGTGATTCTTAGGTTTTTCAAAAATGACTTTCAACCCGCTTGCTGTGATACTAAAAGAGAATAAACTTACTGGACCCAATTATGTTGATTGGAAAAGGAATCTTGATATTGTCTTGACTGTTGAGGAGTACAAGTATGTACTCTTCGAAGAGTGTCCTCCTAAGCCTGCGGATGATTCTGGGGAAAAGGAGAAAGAGAGTTATAAAAAGTGGATTAAGGCTGATGAGATAGTGCAGTGTTACATTTTGGCTTCTATGTCAAATGTATTGCAACATCAGCATCAAGTCATGCCCACTTCTTATGACATGATGCTCAATCTCAAGGAGCTTTTCGGACACCAGAATCGGGCTGCTAGGTAAGAAACCATGAGGAACTTGATGATGACCACCATGATCGAGGGAACACCCGTGAGGGATCATGTTCTCAAGATGATAGCTCATTTGAATGAGTTGGAAGTCCTTGGAGATGAGATCAATGGGGAAACCCAGGTCGATATCATTCTCCAGTCTCTACCTATTGGTCTAGTCGTTGAAACATGTTTAGCGGTATTATCTACCGGCACCTGGTGTGTAGATACGAGAGCCACTGATCATTTCTGCAATACTTTGCAGGGGTTCTAGGAAACCAGACGATTGGTTGAGAGGGAGATTACTGTTTACTTGGGCGATGCTACGAAGGTGGTGGTTGTTGCAGTGGGAGATGTTTATTTATCTTTTGATATGAATAAAATTTTAGTTCTGAAAAATTGCATTTATGTACCTTTATTTAGAAAGAATTTAATTTCGGTTTCTAAATTGTTTTGGATGGATATTCTATTTCTTTTAATAACAGAGTTGTTATAAAAAGGAATTGGGAGATTATCTATTCTGGTGTGTTGGTAGGCAATTTATATACCCTTGAACCAAAAGATCCCACGATGAAAATAGAAATAAATAACTCATCTTCTAATTCTAATAAGAGAAAAGAACCTTCGAAAATGAACCAAATATATTTTTGGCATCTAAGGTTAGGTCATATTAACCTAAGTAGAATTTAAAGGTTGATAGCTGATAGACCTCTAGGTTCATTAGTGGTGGAAGATTTCCCAACCTACGAATCTTGCTATGACGGTAAAATGACCAAGAGGCCTTTTAAGGCCAAGGGGTATAGAGCCAAAGATGTGTTGGAATTGGTTCATTCAGATTTGTGTGGTCCTATGTCTATCCAGGCAAGAGGTGGTTTTGAATATTTCATCTCTTTTATAGATGATTATTCAAGATATGGATACATTTACTTGATGAGCCGCAAGTCTGAATGCTTTGACAGGTTCAAAGAATTCAAGGCTGATGTGGAGAAACATCAAGGTAAAAGTATCAAGACACTACGATCTGATCGTGGTGGTGAGTACCTCTTGGGAGAGTTTATGAATTACTTATCAGAGGCTAGGATTCAATCCCAATTGTCTGCACTTGGCACACCCCAGCAGAATGGTGTAGCGGAGCGAAGGAATAGGACTCTTATTGAGATGGTTAGATCGATGATGAGATATTCTGAGTTGCCAGATTCGTTCTGGGGGTATGCTCTAGATACGGAAGTGTATATTATGAACTTGGTACCATCTAATCAGTGCCTTCTACTCCCACAGAAGTGTGGACTGGGCAAAAGCCTAGTCAGAGACATATTCGGATTTGGGAGAGTCTAGCACATGTGCTAAAGGCAGATGCTGGTAAGTTGGAACCTCGTACAGAAGTGTGCATGTTCGTTGGCTATCCTAGAGGAACGAAAGATGGTTTGTTTTATAGTCCTAGTGATCAGAGGGTGATCGTTAGCATGAACGCTAGATTTCTAGAGGAAGACTATATGATAAACCACAAGCCCATGAGTAAGATTGTTCTGGAGGAATTGAGAGGGGAAGTCACTATTTCAGTACTACCGGTACAAGAGGATATTGATGGTAGGAAACTTCGCTTCCCACTTTAACTCGGTCGCTTGTTCATGGTGATCCCATCTACCTCCCCAGATTAAAAAAAATGAATCCTTGACATAGAGGGATTACCCAAGAAACCGTTCCATCGTCGTGCTATTCGATTAGAGTAGTCACTTGAACAAACTTGTTGTTAAAGCAACCAACTTCTATTATTCGAATAGCCACAGACTAGACGATGTATGGATCGTCGGTTTTTGCGTTTGTATTCGGGGTCCAAGAAAATTTAGCCACATGCCATATATACAATATACAAAGAAACAAACAAGGAAATCAAAATAAGATTTATACCACTTGTTTACCTCAAGATCTTCTATCGTATGTCCTATCCTCCTCTTGGATGTTGTGTGGGCAACGGTCCTCCAAGAGATGAATCCTCCTAGATCACGATCTTCTTTCCTTGCTCACTCCGAACAAGAAGAAGTATAGAAACGAAACTCCTCCCTATCTAAGACCGGCCACCAAGTCAAGGGACTTGATGATGCCGTCGGCCAAGGATTGGAGGAGGGAGAGGGCGCCGGCCAAGAGCTCCAAGGATAAACCCTAACCCTTGTTTCCACCAGCCAAGGAGAAGAGGAAGAGGGGAAGAGCGCCGGCTAAGGTTTAGAGGAGGAAGAGGGGCGCCGGCCAAAACCCTAGGAAGAAGGAAGCCTTGTCGCCCAAGACTTCTAGCCGCCCAATGCTTCTCCAAAAGCCTAGCCGCCCAAAACCCTAATCCCCTTTCCATGCTCTTGCCGCCCACCCTTATGCCTCCTTTTATAGAGCTAGGCCTAAGCCTTTCTTTAATATCCACCATCGGTTCTAGGGATTTAATCTCAACCGTTGGATCTAGAGATTTAATCTCAACCGTCGGACTTGGAGATTTAATCTCCACCGTCGGATCTAGAGTTCTATTCTCCACCATAGGATCTAGGCTTCATGAAGGTTTTAATAGGCTAGGATAGGGACCAAGAGGATTTTAATAGGCTACGATAGGGACCATGAGGAGGAGTTGGATCATGGCCACCCAATGGATCAAGCCCACATAAAGTCTGATCCATTAATGATAATCCATTACACTAGAGGATTATCATTGATCTAACTCACCAACCCCCATAAGTTAATATGGGCTCCATATATTATTTGTATATTTATCTCCCTATGTTTGAGATCTCGAATGTCCGTCAATTAATTAATTTACTGACAATTAATTAATCAACATCTAACTCCATGAGTAGTACCACTCAACCTTATCATCATGCCGGACCAAGTCCACCTATAGGGTTTACATGATAAACCTTATGAGCTCCTCAAGGGGACATCATCATCCTAATATATAGGACACGGTTTCCTCCTATAATCAACGGCACACCATATAAATAATATCATTTCCCAACTTATCGAGCCTATCAATTTACTCTATAAATCTCGCTCATTAGTGAATCAAAGAAATGCATACTAAGTATAAGAGCCCGTTATTATATGGGGATTAAGAGCATGTACAACATAATATCTAAGGTCCAATTTGTTTATGTAGTCAGCAATAAATCGAATCACCTCTATGTCGGTCCTACTCAATACACACAAAGTGTACTAGTGTAATTCTTTGGTCAAGACAAACCAATACCAAATCACACTACAACCATGCTAATGCTTTGTCCAAAACCATCTCGGTTGTGAGCCTTTACTTATACTTTATAAGGAACTGATAACATGATCTCCCGTGTGACACTACACACCATGTTATCTACAATGTAATGTATTAGAAAAAATACATAACCATAAATATGCAAACAATGATCATGTGATTCTTATTTCAAAATAAAGATGTTCATACAAAAGATAGACTTTTCAATATACATCCCAACAATCTCCCACATATACTAAATGACTATGTTGTCCTCAAACTGCCATACATCTGATTCTCATTCCCTCCACATGTCTATCAAAAGCTCTTGCTGGAAGGGCTTTAGTGAAAGGATCTGCCAGGTTATCCTCCGATGCAATCTTGGCCACAACAACTTCTCCTCTCTTTACGATTTCTCGTATCAGGTGGTACTTGCACTCTATGTGTTCACTTGTCTTATGGGCTCGTGGTTCCTTCGAGTTTCCAACTACACCACTATTATCACAATAAATTGTGATAGTTCTGGGCAAACTAGGAATCACATCCAAGTCCATCAAGAAGTTCCTGAGTCATACAACTTCTTTGGCTGCCTCAGAGGCTGCCACATACTCAACTTCTATGGTGGAGTCCGCCACGCATTTCTGCTTGACACTCCTCCATACAATGAATCCACCTCCAAATGTAAACACAAAACCTGAGGTAGACTTACTGTTATCCCTGTATGATTGGAAGTCGAAATCTGTGTAACCCACAGGGAGTAATCGGTCTACCTGGTAAACTAGCATAAAATCTCTAGTCCTTCTCAAGTACTTCGATATATGCATTACCGCAGTCCAATGTCCCTGTCTTGGATTACTCTGATATCTGCTAACCATGCCAATGACAAAGCAAATATCTAGTCTTGTACACAACATAGCATACATGAGGCTTCCTACTGTCGAAGAATAAGGAACCGCCTTCATCTCCTCTATCTCCTCAGATGTTCTAGGACACATCTCCTTAGATAAAGGAACTCCATGCCTGAAAGGTAGAAAACCCTTCTTGTAGTTCTGCTTGCTAAAATGAGCCAAAATGGTGTCTATGTATGAAGCTTGAGATAAGCATAACATCCTTTTTCTGTGATCCCTTATAACCTTGATCCCAAGGATGTGTCCCACTTCTACCTAGTCCTTCATATCAAACTGTTTGGACAACCATACTCTTACGTCCGATAACACCTTGACATTGTTGCAAATTAACAAAATATCATCTACGTATAGTACAAGAAATACCACTACGTTTTCATCACATCTCTTGTATACACAAAACTCATCCGGACTTTGAATAAATCCATAAGACTGGATTACCTCATCAAAGCGGATCTTCTAAGACCTCGAAGCTTGCTTCAATCCATAAATGGACAGATTAAGCTTACACACAAGATGCTCTTTGCCCTTTGTAATGAATCCCTTTGGTTGCTTCATATAGAGGTTTTCCTCAAGACTTCAATTAAGGAAAGTTGTCTTGACATCCATCTGTCATACCTCATAATCCATATGAGCAACAATATTGTTCAGTTACGTATTTGCTAAGGTTTACAGCCTGAATGGAGTGTTTACTTCTAGAACTCATTACATGAAGCTCCATTAATTCATTGATGGTAAGATTGGAGTTTGGTGATGTAGAACACGGTTCAGTTAGGTCGATGAACATGGGCAGAAGTACGATTATTGAGGGCGGACGAGCGACTATAGCGTCAGAAGGCTCAGTAGGCATCCATAGATTCAATCTCAGCATTCATTGCACTTTTCCAAGATACCGCATCTTTATCTTGGATTGCCTCATCATATGCCCAGGGATCAGGTTCATGTTCTCCAGGGACCAAATGAGAAGATTCTCCAAAGAATATGAATCTATCAGGCTGTCTCACAACCCTCCCACTACGACGAGGTAACACCTGTGTATCCTCTGTGACACGCGGTGCAGTGACTTGTGGTATATCCTCTTGTACCGGAGGTACTGAAGTAATGACTTCCCCTTTCAATTCCTCTAGAACAATCTTACTTATGGGCTTGTGGTTCATCACATAGTCTTCCTCTAGAAATCTGGCGTTCGTGCTAACGATCGCCCTCTGATCTCTAGAACTGTAAAACAAACCTCCTTTTGTTCCTCTAGGATAGCCAATGAACATATGTACTTCTGTAGGAGGTTCTAACTTACCAGCATCTGCCTTCACCACAAGTGATGGACTCTCCCAAATCCGAATATGTCTTAGACTAGGCTTTCGCCAAGTCCACAATTCTGTGGGAGTAGAAGGCACTGTTTTAGATGATACCAAGTTTAGAATATACATTGTCGTATCTAGAGCATATCCCCAGAAAAAATCTGGCAACTCAGAATAACTCATCATCGATCTAACCATCTCCATAATGTTAGGACCTGTGTGCCCGCTAGAGGGGGGGGGTGAATAGCGCGTTGCTCGTATGTCGATGGAAATCGTTCGTGATCGCGTCTACAAATCATGTTAGCATAGTGGAATAATAATAATAAAAACAATAACACGAAACACAATCACAAACACAATGACACGAGAATATAATGTGGTTCGGAACCGAACGGTTCCTACTCCATATATTGGGTTTGTACGAACCGTAGCGAAGCCACAAACAC
The DNA here is from genome assembly GCA_025175895.1 of Wurfbainia villosa. Taxonomy (NCBI): domain Eukaryota; kingdom Viridiplantae; phylum Streptophyta; class Magnoliopsida; order Zingiberales; family Zingiberaceae; genus Wurfbainia; species Wurfbainia villosa. The sequence continues at coordinate 60,511,087 of CM045990.1, read as the reverse complement.
CACTAAGCACAATAAACTCCTTCTCGACAATACGTCAGAGGTGGAGAAACCTCATACAAAGATTACACTAAGTAATACAAAGTAAGACAAGCAAATACAACAATAATACAACAATCTATGCAAAGAAAACTTTACAAATGCTCTTTGGATTAATTGCTTTTGGTTGCCTTGGACTAGCCTTGAAGGACTGGAAAAGCACCAACTATTCCCCTTCAAATCGCCCAAGAAAATGCTTACATGAAACCCTCCACGAATAGCTACATTTAACCTGCATCTGGCTAGATTTTTGCCGATCAGTCAACTGCCATAAGTCACCAGTCGACTGATGTCACTATTGTCGTGAGTCAACGGGTCGATCCACGCTGGAAAAACTCCAATGTATCTCTTGGCAGTCGACTGCCAACATTGGCAGTCGACTGCCAGCCGCATAGTCAACTGCCCAGTCGGCTACGGAGCATTCTGTGCTCGCGGCTAAACTAGTAGTCGACTGTCGTCCCTTGGCAGTCGACTGTTGTCGACATCAGTCGACTGCTCCAATGAGAAGTCCACTGCCAGAGCCATTTTTGCTCTAAACCAGTAGTCGAACTCTAGAAAACTCACAGCAGTCGAACCGGCCATAATGTCAGTCTACTGCCAACCTCAAACATGAGGTTTTAACCCAAGTATGGTGCCCCCATACTTGCTAGACCACCCTTAGCCTAGACCTAAGCTTTCTAGCCACCTCCATCAGCCTCACGCCTCTTGGATCCCTCCAAGTCATCCATGACTTGTTCATCCATCGTGCTAGCCTTCAAGTGCTTCCATCGGCTATGTCATGCTAACGGTGTCTACACTGCCAAGGTACATTGGACTTACACCGCCAAGACTCCGCTTGGACTTTACGCCGCCAACCATTGGACTTATGCTACCAAGACTTCACCCTTAGACTTTACGCCGCCAATATTCCCCTTGGACTTCTCAAATGCCAAGACTCAAGCTTGGACTTTCCCTTACCAACCCATGTTGGACTTTCCATGCCAAGTACTCAAGACTTGGACTTTACCTTGCCAAGACCCATGCTTGGACTTTCCCAAATGTCAAGTGTCCCACTTGGACTTTCCCTTGTGCCAAGTACACAAGACTTGAACTTTCCCAAATGCCAAGTGTCCCACTTGGACTTTCAATTCCAAGTACCCATGACTTGGACTTTACCTTGCCATGACCCATGCTTGGACTTTCCCATAATCACATGGTCAACCCTAGTCAACCATAAAAGTCTCCCTCGAGTCAAACTCGAGTCTGGTCAATTATAACCTGGGTCGATTGTATAAATAATCTCCCCAAAACATTAACCGACATCAATGTCAAACATCAATGTCAAACATCAATGTCAAACATACTATGTCAAACCACTTTGTCAAACATCAATACATCAGTCGAGTCAAACTCGAGTCTAGTCAATCGTGACCTGGGCCGATTGCACCAACAATCTCCCCCTTTTTGATGTTTGATAAAACAAACCTTGAGTTAGGCCCCTAACACAAATTTCCTTACCAATTATCCCAAATTGGTAATCCCAAACACTCTCCCAATACTTCTCCCCCTTATTGACTTACATGAAAAAGGTCTTCTCTCCAAGGAGGTCAATGTCTCATGTCCCAATGAGATCTTACAATCTCCCCCTTGGTCCAAAATTCCTAGGATGCCTTCCGTCTTCCTAGTGATAAGTCCCATATCACTCAAGAGAGGCAATCCTATACTCTCTCCCAATTTCCAATTGGGTTTCTCAAAAACTCATCAATTTTCCCAATTGATGTCTTTTTCCCAATAACTTCTCCTCTTCAAGAAGAGAAAACACATCCATCATCCCAAGATGGATAACTCCCCCTAAAGGCTTGCTCCCCCTTGACCATTGCACCAACAATGTCCTTGAGAAGTCCCTAAGCCAATAGGAACTCTAAACCACTAAAAATAAGGTTAAACGTTCAAACATGAACTCTCCCTATCTTAAATTTGATACATTACCCTAACACCTCTCCTAATCCATATCCAATGGATTTTCACCCTTTATAATGCTTCCCAAAGCATATCCTAGGGTTAGGAGTGGTTAGGGACTTTTACCATTGCTGAAAATGGGATAAACAACCTTGTTTTCCCGAAATCGACTTAGCGACTACTTACGATGTCGATGTTGCCACCCATATCGATCATTGCCACTAGAAGCGATCAGCGATAGAAAATCTCGATTTTCACTTATCAGAAATGAGATTTGGAAAAGCATAAATAATTATACGTAGTTTGAAAAATCATGAAATTTGATACGTATACTACCTATCACCAATACAATGGTTGAAAAATATTTTACCCATAAAATACTAAAATTGATACAAAATCCAAAAGTGAAGAAAACTTCTAAGTTTTAGCTCACTTTGTATCAATCTCATCAATGGTTATTGCTATCAAAAGATAGACTTCACCAAGGTTTTTCAAAATGATTTTAAAATGTTTTCAAAACCTTATTTTGGATCATATTCCTTGGGTTCAATGTATATGACTTGTACACAAGCTTTCCCAATGATCCACATTTGAATTAAGATGAGTTTTGGTTCAACTAGATGCAAGAACTATGCACCTTGAACTCAACTCATATCCTAGCATCTCACATGTATCTAGAGTGTATAAATACACATACATGTCAATGTGATGTGAGATGTGGGTTTTGTTCTCCCTAATCTAGGGTTTCATGCATTTTTCTAAGGCAACTCTACTTGATTCCCTTATAAATGGGACTCCAAGTCATGTCATTGTCCTTAACTCAATTTTAGTCAATTTAAATGCATGAAATGATCATGTCATAATGATAACAATAATTAAACATGGCCAATGATCATGATGTCATGACATATGATATAATCTAAAAACACATGACATTCATCCTTATTCCTAAAACATGATCATGACATATTAAATGATTAAAATAAACATGATGTCATGTCATGGCATATGGCAAATCAAAGCATGGCAAATAAGATATTAAGGTATATAATACCTAAATTTTAATATTTATTGCCATTTGTTGGGATTAAGTTCATTTTGCCATAAAACCTAATTATCCCAAGTGTGCCAAAAACCCAAAATTACACACTATGACCTCTAAACCTAAATTTTGCCAATTTAATCATTTTATCAAACTTCTCAAATAATATTGACACATCCTAAACTCTTTTAGGATCAAAACTCAAATGTATTTCCAAGGTAACCATAACCTTGAAAATAACCTAAAGTGCCACCTTTACCATGGTTAGGTTAACTACCCATCCATTTAAGGTTGACACACTCTAAACGCATCTAGTGTGAATCAATCACGCTCTTAGGAATCCAAAACCTATTTGAGCTCCTAGGGTTACTAGGTATTCCTTAGGGATAACCTCCCTAGATACTTTCTAATGACCCTTCTAGGCTTGTTAGCCTTGGACATTGTGGTCTTGCCTAGGTTGACTCTAGGGGTAACTCCCCTTGTAACCTTCTTAGTGGCCACCCTAGGTTTCTTTGAAACCCTAGCCACTAGGCACTTACCATGGTTACTCTTAGGGATAACTTCCCTAGTAACCTTGGTCTTCCTAGACCTAGTCAGTGTTCCATAATCTAATGGAACACTATGATAAGCCACCTTAGGCTTAGGTTTGTGACCCAAACCTTTCTTGCCCTTGGTTGACTTTTGTCTTTTAGGTCCTAGGTGTTGAATTTGAGATTTGGACCCTTGACTTTAACCATTAGACCCTTGAAATTGATTTTGTATCCTATTTAGGGTATTTTCCAATTTCTCAAGCCTTGACCTCAAGGCTTGATTTTCTAACTCTAATTGCCCAATTGATTTTTGATTAGGTTCTTGGGCATGGGACTTCCTAGGCATATGCCTAGTCCATTTAGGGTTGAGACCAAGATGCTCTTGTACCTTTCTAATGGTCTGCCTAGGTAGAATTTGTCTAGAATTTTTTGACCTAGGGCTGTCCTTAGGTAGAATATTTCTAGGGACATTAGTCGTAAATTTCTCCTTTTTTGAAAGGTAGACATTTTTGGCTCCTAAACACAATTACCTATGTCTAGCATGCTCTTTATGTTGGACTTTCCGAGCCGCAAAAACCGCTTTTTGCGTTGCGGAAACCCCGGAAGTCCGGCCACGGATCCGTGTGAAGATATATTAAAATAAAAACATGTATGTGCTAAGTAAACCTAGATCTACCTTAGATCTAGAAATTGAGAGTGTTACCCTCGTAGCAACACCCTTCGTTTATCCCGCTCGTCCAAAAGCTTGCCGGAACTCAAGAGTGTCAAGTGTACAATCCTCTATTGGTATCCACACGGACAAATGGTGGAGAAACTCAACCTAGAGTGTGCTAGCACTCATGGAAATTTCGGCCAAGAAGGATTGAGAGAGCAAGAGAGGAAGAACTAAGGAAGAAGATGAAGTTACACAACTTAACTTCACACTTTCATAACCCACTATAAGGGGGTTACATGCATGCATGTAACTCCAAGAACCAATGGCTCTTGGTCTCCCTCATGAGGTGACACCCCATGATGTGTCCATGATTATGTGAAGCATCATCATTGGCAGGCCCCATGCCAAGTCACCATGACTTGGCAATTGGTCAAGTCAAAATTGACCATTCATCTTCCCTCTCAAGTCAAGTCAAACTTGACCTATTATCTCCCATTGTTGATCAAATCTAACCACTTGATTCAAGTCAATTTGATTTAATGAATCTCTATTCATTAAATTAAATTGACTCAATGAATCAAATCTAAATTAGACTAATTCAACACTTGAATCAAATTTAGTATAACTCAATTAGTCTAATTTGGATTACTTTTAATCCAATTTGGTTCATCCCATGAACCTAATCCTCATGGTTCATCATATGAACCTAATCTCCATCTAATTGCCCTTTGTGTGTGACCCTATAGGTTCTTGTAACGTTGGCAATGCTCCTAAACCGATTTAGGAACATAAGCAATGAGCGGTATCTAGCAACACATCATTGCTACCCAAGTTACAAGAATGTTGAGATCAAACATCACCTTTGTGACTACTAATTGTAACTCTCACAATATGTGACAATGTCCCTCTATCCTTGACATCTAGATTGACCAATTGAGGCATAGACCGTGTCATCCTCGGTACAATCTATATCTTGAACTCCAAGTAGACTCACTCTCTCAAATGAGCTCAATATCTCATATTGACTCATTTGGGCATGGCCATGCACTTCGTGGTCTCACTCTATCAAGAATAACGATGTCACTCCAGGTATATAGGAGGGATAGATCCCATCTACATCACTCACATCCCTCCGCATAATTTGTTACATACCCAGTAATCGCCTTTATAGTCCATCCATTTACGGGTGATGTTTGACGAAGCCAAAGTATGCAACTCCTTATGTAGGGAACCATGGTGACTTCAGGACTAAGGACTAATAGTCATACTAATAGCCACATGAGAAAGTATATGACACTCATATAACGATCCATGATACTTTCTCATGGTGGGTCATTCAGTATACAATCTCCAATGCATACCCATGTGTCAACTTGATATCTCATATCCATGACTTGTGAGATCAAGTTTTCGTGTTGACCTACATGCTAGTCTCTACGCATTAACATTGTCCCTGAATGTTAATATTGACTAGGAATGATTAAGAGTAGTATTCTCTATATCATCTCATTATCGATTCAACCAATCGATTGATATAGATAAGAACCTACTACTCAAGGACATTATTATATTTAGTTATTTGGCACCAATACAAGTAAATATAATAACCATGCCTTTATAAATAGGAATATGATACAATAAAGTCCAAACAACAATCATCACATGATTGGCTCTAGGGCTTTCACTAACAATCTCCCACTAGCACTAGTGCCAATCACCGTAGTATCTAATACCCAATGACCTAGTGTGACCATCATACTTTTCCTGTACCAAAGCCTTGGTCAAGGGATTTGTGATATTAGCCTCTGTGTGTACTCACAGCGCCACCATTCAAACAAAACACGAACCCTGACTGCGATCTATAATCATCCTGGTCAGTTTGGAAGCTGACATCGCTGTAACCCTTTACAGCAAGCTCCTAATCGCCTCCAAATATCAAGAAATATTCTTTAGTCTTTCTTGAGTACTTTAGAATATTCTTGACTGATATCCAGTGACGCTCACCTAGATCTGACTGGTATCTACTCGTCATGCTCAAAGCATACGAGACATCAAGATGAGTACATAGCATGGCGTACATAATAGATCCTATAGCAGATGCATAAGGGATCTTATCCATGCGGTCTCTGTCCTCTCTAGAAGAGGGACTTTGAGTCTTCAAAAGACTCACACCATGTGACATTGGCAGAAGTTTCTTCTTGAAATTCTGCATGGCAAACTGTAGTAATACCGTGTCAATGTATGTACTCTGACTTAGGCCAAGCAATCTCTTAGATCTATCTCTATAGATCTTGATGCCAAGAATACAGGCTACTTCTCCTAAGTCCTTCATTGAGAAACACGTCCCTAGCCAAGTCTTCACAGACTGTAGCGAAGGGATGTCATTCCCAATGAGTAGTATGTCATCCACATACAATATAAGGAAGACAATTGTATTCCCATTAACCCTCTTGTAGACACAGGGTTCATCTTCATACTTGATGAAACCAAACTGTTTGATCGCATCATAGAATCGAAGATTCCAGCTCCGAGAGGCTTGCTTTAGCCCATAAATTGACCTTTGCAGCTTGCATACTTTCCTAGTATGCTGTGGATCTACAAAACCCCCAGGTTGTGTCATGTACACATCCTCGAGTAAGTTTCCATTCAGAAATGCAGTTTTGACATTCATCTGCCAGATCTCATAATCGTGGTATGCTGCAATAGCAGGCAAGATCCGAATGGACTTAAACATCGCCACTGGAGAAAAGGTTTCATCATAGTCAATACCATGAATTTGCTTGAAACCTTTAACCACCAATCGGCCCTTATAGGTATGCGTAAGTCCATCCATGTCAGTCTTTCTCCTAAATACCTACTTACACCCAATGGATTTGACCCCTTCAGGTGGATCAACCAAAGTCCATACTTGGTTGGTGTACATGGATTCCATCTCGGATCTCATGACCTCTAGCCATATCTCAGAATCTGGGCTCATCACAGCTTCCTGATAGGAGGTAGGCTCATTCTCAATGAGCATAACGTCATCATGGTCAGACAAGAGAAATGAATATCTCTCAGGATGACGATGTACCCTATCAAACCTGCGAGGAGGTAGGTCTACATGAACAGGTGGTTATTCCACAACTCTTTGTGCAATAACCTCATCACCAACAACACTTTGTAGTTCCTATTCAACATCTATCAAGGCCTCAGTGCTATGGTCTTTATCTTGAATTTCTTCAAGATCGAATGTACTCCCACTAGTTTTTCTAGAAACAAAATCCCTTTCTAGAAAAACCCCAGTCTTTGCCACAAACACTTTGTGCTGACTGAGAATGTAGAAGTAATATTCCTTTGTATCCTTGGGATATCCAACAAAATAGCACCTATCGGATTTGGGTCCCAGTTTGTCTGAGACTTGACGTCGAACATAAGCCTCACAACCCCAAATCCTCATAAAAGACATCTTGGGATTTCTCCCTGTCCATATCGTATATGGTGTCTTTATCACAGCCTTGGATGGTACACGGTTAAGGGTAAAGGCAGCTGTGTATAGAGCATATCCCCAAAAGGATATAGGAAGATCTGTGTGACTCATCATAGATCATACCATATCTAATAGGGTACGATTCCTCCTTTCGGATACACCATTCCACTATAGTGTTCCAGGAGGAGTGAGTTGGGACAGAATCCCACACTCAGCTAGATAGTCACAAAACTCATGGCTAAGGTATTCACCACCTCGATCTGATCGAAGTATCTTAATACTCTTGCCAAGCTGGTTTTGTACTTCATTCTTGAATTCTTTAAACTTTTCAAAGGATTCTGATTTATGTGTCATAAGATACAGATAACCATATCTACTGAAGTCATCAGTAAATGTAATGAAGTACCTGTAACCACCTCTAGCAACAACATTGAAAGTACCACATACATCACTATGTATAAGTCTTAACAAGTCTGTTGCTCTTTCGCTGTGTCCACTAAAGGGAGTCTTGGTCATCTTGCCTAAAAGGCAAGACTCACATGTCTCATATGGTTCAAAATCAAATGAGTCTAGCAGCCCATCCTTATGGAGCTGAGATAAGCGACTCTCGTTTATGTGACCTAAGCGACAATGCCAGAGATAGGTTTAGTTTAACTCATTTGACTTGAACCTTTTGGTACTTATGTTATAGATAGGGCTCTCTAAGTCTAGAAAGTAGAATCCGTTCATTAGAGGTGAACTACAATAGAACATATCATTTAAATAAACTGAACAACATTTGTTCTTTATTATAAATGTAAATCCTTTCTTGTCCAAACAAGAAACCGAAATGATGTTCTTAGTTAAGGCAGACACATAACAACATTCATATAATTCTAGTACAAGAACAGAGGGCAGAGATAGATCATAAGTTCCTACAACAACAGCAACAACCCTTGCTCCATTGCCTACTCGTAGGTCCACCTCGCCCTTTGTCAATGCCCTACTATTTCTCAGTGCCTGCACATTGGTACAAATGTGAGATGCACATCCGGTATCTAATACCCATGATGAAGAAATAGATAGATTGACTTCTATAACATTTATACCTGAAGTAGAAGTCTCACTTCTCTTCTTCTTAAGATCTTCAAGGTATGCCTTGCAGTTACGCTTCCAGTGTCCAGCTTCCTTGCAGTGGAAGCAAGCCCCTTCCTTGGCCACCCCTCCTTTGGGTTTCAGTTCCTTGCCTTTTCCCTTGGCTTGAGACTTTCCCTTACCTTTAGGCTTGCCCTTGCCTTTCTTATTTTTGCACCATCAAAATGGCATCAGATTTTCCCTTCTTAAGGTTGAGCTCAGAAGTTCTCAACATGCTGAGCATCTCAGGCAGTGACTTATCAATTTCATTCATGTTATAATTCATGACAAATTGATTGTAACTTTGCGGTAAAGATTGCAAGATCAAGTCAGTGGCCAGCTCTTGGCCAAGGGGGAATCCCAATCTCTTTAGGTTTTCTACATACCCAATCATCTTTATTACATATGGACCTACGGGAGTCCCATCTTGCATTTTGGAACCAAATAGTGCCTTAGAGACTTCATATCTCTCGTGCCTTGCTTGTCCTTGATATAGTTGATGTAGATGTTCAACCATATCATAAGCATTCATGAACTCGTGTTGCTTCTAAAGCTCAGAGTTCATGGTCATGAGCATTAGACATGACACATCTAATGCATCATCTTGATGCTTCTTGTAAGTATCTTTGTCAGTTTGCGAGGCAGTGGCAGGAGGTGCCTCCGGAATGGGCTGCTCCATGATGTACAGTTTCCTTTCTTGGGTGAGAATGATTCTCAGGTTCCTGTACCAGTCCAGGAAATTTGCTCTATTGAGCTTGTCCTTCTCAAGGACAGAACGCAGAGAGAGAGTGTTCGTGTTTGTTGACATAGTAATCTACAATATACCATGCAGATAATTAATATTATATTCCTATTATCATTTAATTAAGCCTTTAATTAAATGATTCTCCCACTGAATTATAGGAATTTTATAGAATCGAGTTATGGATGTGGTCAAACCACATTACTAGATTCATACAAACTAGCTATAATTCTTGCAGGACAAGATCCACATCATACTAAGCCTTGAGTTAGCTTTGGCTAAATCGCCCAAGACTTAGTACGATCGGTGGGTAACACATTACCGATTACATCTCTATGCAACTTTTGTTTATAGGATCAAGACCCACATTTACAAAAGACCTTGAGTTAGCTTTGGCTAAATCACCCAAGATTTAGTGTAAATGCGATCTTATCCTATCTTTCCAATGGTTGGAATATGCCTATAGTTCTACTCGATCCAATTGAGTTAACTAGTTTTACTCAATCTAATTGAGCTTACTCTAACCCAAGCCGTGATAGGCGGGACTAAGATTGTCCCTCCGCACCCTACCAAGATAATATGCATTGCTCTGCTTTGGCAGATTCAACAACTACAAATGATCGAGGTAGTGATGGGTATCAAGGACTTGGTAGGCATTTACGAGTTGATTCGATTAAGATCTAATCTAATCGTAATGTGTATAATATACGCATTAAGGTCTTTATTATCCTATATTAGCATGAATCACATACATATAAGCATTATTCTAGCATGCATCATATACATACAAGAAAAATATCCTGGCATGCATCATATACATACAAGCATTATTCTACTAGCATGCATCACATACATACAAGCAAAATCAAATATATATATATACATATATATATATATATATATATATATATATATATATATATATAAAATTAACTATGATGTGGTCATGGCCCTACTACGATCTTCTCAAGCCAATGAGAAGATCGGACGGTCAACCTAGTGCTAGCGGCTTCTCCAATTGCTTCCTTTGACCTCCATGTGTCATCGGCACACTTCTCTTAACTTCGTCTAGAAGTGGAATTTCCACTGCTCTATTATGTACATTATAAATATGAAACTCGAGTTACATTCGAGTCTAAAACTATTTACAACTAGAATTTCAAAAGAAGAGGCACGACGCACAGGTCGCATACACTACATAACACACACAACCACAAAAATGACACGCAGGCCGTATTATGAATTACGACACATTAACGTCCAATCAAATTGGGGTTATTGGGCCATGACAATCACATAATTATACATAATTCTAAATTATGTATTTTTACAGAAAATTTCTATAATTTTTTCTATTTTTTCAATTTTATGAGTCACCCCTCCGAAACGGTCCCGCTAAGCGGTTTCCGGGCGCGATCGCGGGACAAGGCCCCATTCGGGGATAGGGCCAGCGCCCCTACTCGCAAAATAAACTTTGTGAGTGTCCCTACTATGATCTTACAGTGACTTAAGTCGCTGTCCCAAAAACCTAAAGCGAGAACTCGCCGTTTCGGAGAGTTTTTCTCAATAGTTGAAGCCTACAAGTGTCCCAACAGTCGTTGCTTCGACTCTTCGAGAAAAATACCGAAAAATTCAATAAAAATAGGAAATTTACAGAAACATAAAAATATGTAATTTTTATATCTGATACCAAACTACACCAACGAAACACATACATGCTTTGCACGTGGCTCTGATACCACTATTGGACTTTCCGAGCCGTAAAAACCGCTTTTTGTGTTGCGGAAACCCCGGAAGTCCGACCACGGATCCGTGCGAAGATATATTAAAATAAAAACATGTATGTGCTAAGTAAACCTAGATCTACCTTAGATCTAGAAGTTGAAAGTGTTACCCTGGTAGCGACGCCCTTCGCTTATCCCGCTCGTCCAAAAGCTTGCCGGAACTCAAGAGTGTCAAGTGTACACTCCTCTATTGGTATCCACACGGACAAATGGTGGAGAAACTCAACCTAGAGTGTGCTAGCACTCATGGAAATTTTGGCCAAGAAGGATTGGGAGAGCAAGAGATGAAGAACCAAGGAAGAAGATGAAGTTACACAACTTAACTTCACACTTTCATAACCCACTATAAGGGGGTTACATGCATGCATGTAACTCCAAGAACCAATGGCTCTTGGTCTCCCTCATGAGGTGGCACCCCATGATGTGTCCATGATGATGTGAAGCATCATCATTGGCCGGCCCCATGCCAAGTCACCATGACATGGCAATTGGTCAAGTCAAAATTGACCATTCATCTTCCCTCTCAAGTCAAGTCAAACATGACCTATTATCTCCCATGGTTGATCAAATCTAACCACTTGATTCAAGTCAATTTGATTTAATGAATCTCTATTCATTAAATTAAATTAACTCAATGAATCAAATCTAAATTAGACTCATTCAACCCTTGAATCAAATTGATTATAACTCAATTAGTCTAATTTGGATTACTCTTAATCCAATTTGGTTCATCCCATGAACCTAACCTCATGGTTCATCATATGAACCTTATCGCCATCTAATTTCCCTTTGTGTGTGACCCTATAGGTTCTTGTAACATTGGCAATGCTCCTAAACCGATTTAGGAACATAAGAAATGAGCGATATCTAGCAACACATCATTGCTACCCAAGTTACAAGAATGTTGAGATCAAACATCACCTTTGTGACTACTAATTGTGACTCTCACAATATGTGACAATGTCCCTCTATCCTTGACATCTAGATTGACCAATTGAGGCATAGACCATGTCATCCTCGGTACAATCTATATCTTGAACTCCAAGTAGACTCACTCTAATCAAATGAGCTTAATATCTCATATTGACTCATTTGGGCATGGCCATGCACTTCGTGGTCTCACTCTATCAAGAATAACGATGTCACTCCAGTTATATAGGAGGGATAGATCCCATCTACATCACTCACATCCCTCTGCATAATTTGTTACATACCCAGTAATCGCCTTTATAGTCCACCTATTTACGGGTGACGTTTGACGAAGCCAAAGTATGCAACTCCTTATGTAGGGAACCATGGTGACTTCAGGTCTAAGGACTATTAGTCATACTAATAGCCACATGAGAAAGTATATGACACTCATATAACGATCCATGATACTTTCTCATGGCGGGTCATTCAGTATACATTCTCCAATGCATACCCATGTGTCAACTTGATATCTCATATCCATGACTTGTGAGATCAAGTTATCGTGTTGACCTACATTCTAGTCTCTACGCATTAACATTGTCGCTGAATGTTAATACTTGACTGGGAATGATTAAAGTCCATACAACAATCATCACATGATTGACTCTAGGGCTTTCACTAACACTTTATGATAAATAGCAAGATTACTAAAATTATTTCTATCATGCTTTTTACTATAATTTAAGGAATGAGAATTGTTTAAATATACCTTAGGGTTTGCTATAGAAGCTCCCCCTACTTGTAATGCTCCTTCTTTCCCCTTCTTCTTCCCCCTAGGGCATTGATGTTAGGGCAATCTCTTGCCGTAATATGGTTTTGATGGTGTGGCAAAGGGTTTAAGTTAGTTTGATATGTTGATGTGATATGTGCGTTGAAGTCGTGTAGGACTTAGTAATTCGCACATGGAGCCATGGCGAGTTTCACATCTCATGACTCGTGCCTTGAGTCGGTGAAGGATAGCTTTGCGGAAGCCGTGCGCTTGGAGCATCCGAGGGACCGCCGGACGAGAAGCTTGGAGTGAAGCCGGAGGAAGTAGACTTCGAGGCAAGAGGCGAAGGAGCATTGCGAGCCGTCGCGATCTTTGAGGGCGTGGCCGAGAACGAGAGAACGAAGGCGAGGACTCAGAAATGAGAGTGAGCGATTGTAACCCGGGGAAGGGTAGCTCTTAGGTGAAACTTGGCCATTTGGCCAAGTGTCGGATGGGTTTTCCAGACACCAGTCGACTGCCATGTCATGGCAGTCGACTGCTCTGAGTCGAGTGAGTTCATGGTATCTGATCGATGGATTGTGGCTAGCGATCGCCATCGTGGCGATCAGCCAGACCATCGATCATTCTTGGCGTGATCGGTAGTCAATGGGGTTTCGACCACGCGCTCGTAGCCGATGGCGGTCGACTACGGAGCGGCGATGATGAGGTCCATCGGTCGGCCAAGAGTTCCGTTGAACTACACGGTCGGGATCCGGCGTGTTCGGAGGCCGTTGTAGTAACGACGATCGACTACCGAGGCGTGATCGGTGATGGCGGCCATCGGGAAGATGTTAGCCCTCTCTATAATAAGAGAGGGTGTGAGCCTTTGAGAGGCTAATGCTCATACTCCAAACGATCTTCCTAGTGCCCCACAAGCTCTAAACTCTTCTTACTTGTCTTTACTTCAATCCTATTGTAAGAAGAGTGATCTTGGTTGTAAAGGTTACCTCCACCTAGCTTAGTGCAAAGGAGAGACCATTTAGTGGATTGGTTTAATGGAGTGATTCACCGAGGACGAATCGGGGACCGTGGATTAGCGGCGTAGCCGTGAACCACGTTATACCATCGTGTTAGCGTTTGTTTTATTGTTTGTCTTTTGCTTTGTATTTGTATATTCCGCTTGCGCTAATCTTTTGTAGACGAGCAATTTACGACGTCCAACGTACGAGGGCTATTCACCCCCCTCTAGCCGGCCATACCGATCCCCTACAAGTGGTATCAGAGCCAAGGAAAGCTTGTCACCGGACTAACCGCCGCAACAAGCCCTACATCAAAAATGGCCGGCTCCAACATCCATCCTCGAGTTTGAAGGAGAATTCGGTGGAAGAAGCAAATGGAGGTATTTTTCAAAGATTTTGATATAATGATTACAATGGAATCCGGTTTCGTTTTGCCTAGGGATGAAGAGGGGAAGCCAATAGAGAAATCTAGGTGGACCAAGAGGCAAAGAGAGGAGCACCTTGCAAACTCCAAAGCCAAGCACCATCTCTACAATGTGCTCCCCCAACAAGAAATCAACCGAATAGGAGAATGCCTAAGCGCCAAGGAGATGTGGGAGAAGCTAATTGAGCTTCATGAAGGCACATCCGAGGCAAAGCTAGCAAGGAGAGATCTCCTCCGCTCCCAACTATCCAATATAAAATTAGAAAAGGGAGAAAAGGTAACCTCACTACACTCTAGGTTTAAAGAAATTTTAATTGGGCTAACAAGTGTAGGTGAGAAGCTATCAAACCGGGATATGGTAATGAAGGCCATAGATGCCTTTCCCCGGCCCTCAAAATGGAGCTCCATGGTGGACTCATTTTATATCTCCAAGAACCTAGAAGTGAGCACCTTGGAGGAATTCTTTTCAACCATGGAGCTTCACGAAACTAGGCTTGAAGGAATACAAGAGGAGCCTAGAATTCAACCCTCAAGAGGAGTAGCCTTGATGGCAAACAAGGGGAAGAAGAAGATAGAAGTCCCCTCCTCCTCATCCGATGAAGCCTCCTCCTCCTCCATGGATAGCACCAAAGAAGCCTACATGGTAAGGAAGGTGAGGCGTGTATTTAAGAATTTTAGATTTGATAAATCTAATGATAGGAGTAGAAGACCAAGGGGGAAGGTCATATGCTACAATTGCCAAGGAGAGGGACACATAAGGGACAATTGTCCTCTCCTAAACAAAAGCAAAGAAGAGAAGAAAAAGAAAGAAGAGAAGAGGAAGAAGAAGAAGGGGAGCAAGAGAAAGGAAGAAGAAAAGAAGACAAAAGAAAAGGGGAAGACCAAAGCTCTAAAGGCAAGGACTTGGGATGACCCATCCTCATCCTCCTCATCATCATCGGATGAGGAGAATGCCTTTGTCACCAATTTGGCCTTGATGGCCTTTGATGACTCGGATTGCTCTTCCTCCGAAAATGAAGGTTCAAGCTCAAGAGGAGAGAGCTCAAGTGAAGGGGGAGTTTCATCATCCTCATCATCCGAAGAAGAAGAGGACATGGAAACTATGGTAACCAATCTCTCACCTAGTAAAATAGTTTCTATGATTTCTAGTTTAACTAAGGATTTATTTAGGGCAAAGAAGAAAAATAAATGCATGCTTGAACAAATTAAGGAATTAGAACAAAAATTAGAAAAGGCATGCTTAAATGATAATATTTCTTCTAGCTTAGATGATGCATGCTCACATGATTATATGCCTTTAAATGTTAATGATGCATGCATAGAGGAAAATAGGGCATTAAGGGAAAAGGTAGATTACTTAACCAAAGCCCTAGAGAAATTCACAATTGGCTCCAACACCTTAAATATGATCTTAGGGAGCCAAAGAGCTAGTTTCGACAAGAAAGGCCTAGGATACAAAGAAAAGAAAAATGAAAAGGCCTATAAATGCCTAATAGCTAGGGGACAAGATAAAAAGAAAGCAATAGCTAGAAAATGGATCCCCAAGGAGTATTTAGTGAACCCAATAGGAAAGAATCTATTTTGGGTTCCAAAATCCATTCTTAAGGGTTAGAAAACCCCTAGGGTAGTCAACCATATGAACTTGACCTATATCATATTTTGGATGACTTAGGATGACGGGACAACATTTTTTTTGATAGTGTTGGGTGATGATAACGTGCCCATAAATAGGTAATAATGCTTAAATCATGATGATTGATGTAATTCCTATGTATGTTTTAAATCATGATTTATGATTTTGATATTTGGCATGTTATCATGAGAAATAGGGTTAAATCATGCTTTAGGTGATAATTTGTTTATTATCATCATATAATACCTAATGCATGACTATTATTTGATGGATACATGAGTTTCATGATCATAATGTAGAATTGATTGATATATGTCATTATGATCATGTAGAATGTTAGGTTGATACTTAACCATGATAGAATTGCATGAATATATGGGTTAAGTATATACAAATACCCCCTAGGATACATCTCACACTCACTATAGGCTAACTTGATTGCAAACTTAGCATGGGTGAGATATTAGGATGATACAAATGTCCACTAATGCCTATGGCATTTAGATGGTCATTTAAAGTATCAAAATAACAATAATAGACCAATCATGGGGAAGGCTTATGTTTAATTCATAGACATATTGCCCAAAGATCATGGTTGGATATTTCATATGTTTTCAAAACAATTTCTTACCTTAAAATACATGTATTCATGTTTTGAAACAATTGGATGCAAAACTAGGTAGCTAACTTGATACTAGAATAATCAAAAACTAGTGGTTTTTCAAGTGTTTGGATTTTTGGCAAAAACAAGAAAATATAATGAGTTTTCATGAAAAACTATTTTTCCTTGATAGATATACTTAATAGAAATATGTTCCCCAAATTTCATGATTTTTAGAATTTTCTGGAATTTATAATGCATTTCTGAAATTCGTCCAGAAAATCAAAAATTCGGATTCCTTTGTGCCAGTCGACTGCCATACTGATAGCAGTCGACTGGTGGCCTATAAATCAGAATATTGAAGGCCGAATTCAGTTTGTAAACCTACAACAAGTGGTAGAAATATACTTGATGCCATCAACAAGTGGTACCCAATTTTAAATCAACTTGTCATATTTTTCCTCCAGTATACTTGATGCCATGAGCTTATAAGTTAGTGTTATTCTTTTTGATGGTGTCAAAGGGGGAGAAATAAGTATGTTTAAGTTAATCACTTTAGGGGGAGAAATATATTTTAGGGGGAGAAATATATGATAGGGGGAGAAAATTTGCATAGAGAGTTTCATGGATTAAGGGGGAATTGCATGTTGTTATATCATGTTTATCTTTACATGCTTTCTTACCTTAGAATTTATATCAAATGTTTTTACCTAACTTTAGCAGTTGCCACACATCAAAAAGGGGAGATTGTTAGGGCAATCTCTTGCCGTGATATGGTTTTGATGGTGTGGCAAAGGGTTTGCTAGTTTGATATGTTGATGTGATATGTGCGTTGAAGTCGCAGACTTAGTAATTGCACATGGAGCCGTGGCGAGTTTCACATCTCATGACTCGTGCCTTGAGTCGGTGAAGGATAGCTTTGCGAGCCGTGCGCTTGGAGCATCCGAGGACCAGCCGGACGAGAAGCTTGGAGTGAAGCCGGAGGAAGTAGACTTGAGGCAAGAGACGCCGGAAGGAGCATTGCAGCCGTGCAGCTGATCTTTGCTGAGGGGCGTGGCGAAGCGAAGAGAACTTCAAGGCGAGGACTCAGAAATGAGTGAGCGATTGTAACCCGAGGAAGGGTAGCTCTTAGGTGAAACTTGGCCATTTGGCCAAGTGTGGATGGTTTTCGACACCCGGTCGATGTGCCATGTGGCATCGCGAGCCTCAGTCGAGTGAGTCGTATACGATCGGTAGATTGTGGCGTGATCGCGCCATCGTTGGCGGTCGAGCCAGACATCGGACCATTCTTGAAAAGCGGCGATCGGTAGTCAATGGGGTTTCTGGCCCGCAGAACCGCTCGTGGCCGTAGGCGCGTCGACTCTGAGGCGGCCGATCGGTGAGAGGTCCATCGATCTGCCAAGGTTCCGTTGGACTACAACGGTCGATCCGACGTGTTCGGAGGCCATTGTAGTAACAGCGATCGCCAAGCCATGGCGGCCCGATCGTGATGGCGGCAAACGGAAGAAGTTAGCCCTCTATAAAAAGAGAGGGTGTGAGCCTTTGAGAGGCTAATGCTCATACTCCAAACGATCTTCCTAGTGCCCCACAAGCTCTAAACTCTTCTTACTTGTCTTTACTTCAATCCTATTGTAAGAAGAGTGATATTGGTTGTAAAGGTTACCTCCACCTAGCTTGGTGCAAAGGAGAGACCATTTAGTGGATTGGTTTAACGGAGTGATTCACCGAGGACGAATCGGGGACCGTGGATTAGCGGCGTAGCCGTGAACCACGTTATACCATCGTGTTAGCGTTTGTTTTATTGTTTGTCTTTTGCTTTGTATTTGTATATTCCGCTTGCGCTAATCTTTTGTAGACGAGCAATTTACGACGTCCAACGTACGAGGGCTATTCACCCCCCTCTAGCCGGCCATACCGATCCCCTACAATTGACTCCTATAATGTCCCTTTGAGTTGCACTTGAAGCATATGATATGCTCCTTGCTCTTTTGACTTGGGGCACCGGCATCCTTGACTTTTGGAGCCAGTTGAGCCTTCTTGACCCTTTTTGGACACTTACTCTTGTAGTGTTCAGATTCCCTACACTCAAAGCATATTATATGAATTTTATTATTAATTAACATTCTTGAGTTACCTAGGGTGGTTGTAGGTGCCGGAATCGGATTTTGAGCTTCTTCATCTTGACCGGATGTCGAAGCTTCTTCTTGATGTTCCGGTGTGAAAGTTCTCTCATCTCCCTCAATCCTTGATGTGGATGCTTCTTCCACTTCCTCCACCTATCCGGAAGTTGACTCCCTATCAACTTCTGACTCCTCGAGCTCTTTAGATGGCGATGTGCTTGCTTGAGCTTGAGAGGGTGAGCACTCCTCTTCTTCTTCTTCTTGGACCGATGATAAATTTTCATTGAGCTTTGCCACTTGTCTCCATAGCTCCTTCGCATCTACATAATTACCTAACATACACAAGATATTGTTAGGAATTAAATCAATTAAATTTTTTATCACCTTATCATTTTACTCGGATGCTTGGACTTGCTCTTCGGTCCATCTCTTCATTTTGAGGAATCCACCCTTGGCCCTCTTGGATATTCAAATCCATCCATCAAAATGGACCATTCCTCAAAATCTCTCATCATAATAAACTCTTCAATTCTTCTCTTCCAAGAATTGAAGCCTTCTCGTCCATATTAATTGTCGGGCATCGGTGTGTTGATATCCCAACCTAATTGATCTTAGACTTTCATCTTCACCCTCTAGCATGCACCCTTAGTTGTTAAACCTTGAAGAGCGGCCTCGCTCTAATACCACTTGTTAGGACCTGTGCTCCCGCTAGAGGGGGGGGTGAATAGCGCGTTGCTCGTATGTTGATGGAAATCGTTCATGATCGCGTCAATAAATCGTGTTAGCACAACGGAATAATAATAGTAAAAACAATAACACAAAACACAATCACATGAGAATATAACATGGTTCGGAACCGAACGGTTCCTACTCCACGGATTGTGTTCGTACGAACCCTAGTGATGCCACAAACACCACTAAGCACAATAAACTCCTTCTCGACAACACGTCGGAGGTGGAGAAACCTCGTACAAAGATTACACTAAGTAATACAAATTAAGACACACAAATACAACAATAATACAACAATCTATGCAAAGAAAACTTTACAAATGCTCTTTGGATTGCTTGCTTTTGGTTGCCTTGGACTAGCCTTGAAGGATAGGAAAAGCACCAACTATTCCCCTTCAAATCGCCCAAGAAAACGCTTGCTTGAAACCCTCCACAAATAACTTTTAACGACCAATTGTCATTCCATCGTCGATCAGCCATAAGATCGACCGATAGCCAATCATCATGGACAATCATGAGTGCCACCGCTGGAAACTCAAACCATTGACTCTTGCGATCGACTACCAACATTGGCATCGGACCCCCAATCCGTGGATCGGATCACGGGCATTATGTAGTCAGTAAAGCTAAGTCTTGTAGTCCTTGCGATCATCTACCGAATTTTTGCTCTAAAATGACATTCTCTTCTTGTGGACTCAAGGCGTCTAACCGCCATAATGTCTTTTTCTCCAACTTCAAACATGAGGTTTTAACCCAAGTATGGTGCCCCCATACTTGCTAGACCACCCTTAGCCTACACCTAAGCCATCTAGCCACCTCCATCAGCCTCACGCCTCTTAGATCCATCTATGTCATCCATGACTTGTTCATCCATCGCGCTAGCCTTTAGGTGCTTCCATTGGCTATGTCATGCTAATGGTGTCTACACCGCCAAGGCACATTGGATTTACGCCGCCAAGACTCCGCTTGGAATTTACGCTGCCAACCATTGGACTTATGCCGCCAAGACTTCACCCTTGGACTTTACGTCGCCAATATTCTCCTTTGACTTCTCAAATGCCAAGACTCAAGCTTGGCCTTTCCTTTGCAAACCCATGTTGGACTTTCCATGCCAAGTACTCAAGACTTGGACTTTACCTTGCCAAGACCCATGCTTGGACTTTACATTGCCAAGACCCATGCTTGGACTTTCCCAAATGCTAAGTGTCCCACTTGGACTTTCCCTTATGCCAAGTACTCAAGACTTGGACTTTCCCAAATGCCAAGTGTCCCACTTGGACTTTCCCTTATGCCAAGTACTCAAGACTTGGACTTTCCCAAATGCCAAGTGTCCCACTTGGACTTTCTGTTGGGTTTCCGGCACCGCAGCGTGTGTGTGTTCGATCATTTTTCGTAAACATGAGAACAGCGGAAGCAATTAAAAATAATAAATACTCCTATTTATTACAACACACACAACACACGCATGCTATTACAACAAGTGTAGACATAACCGTAAATTAAAATTTGCAATAAAAAATTAAAATGCTACGGTTATACCTTTATGTAGTAATGGAACGGGTTCAACCGAACGATCCTCGTAAGAATCGCCTCTATCCAGATCCACGCCGAGCCTCGATGACTTCGCTAAACCACGAGCTTCGCTCTTAGACGGGTTACTAGCCTCGTGTTGAAGGCAGCGTGATCGAGAGATGATCACGATCCGAATCCAAATTCGGACCTAAAAACAAGTCTCAAGACTTGCTTCTCCGAGAGGTATTCACAACCGATTTGATCACCGTCCTTCGCCCTCCAGTCAGAGATTACCGGAGATCAAATCCCGGTATATTAGCGCTGTCGAGCACTGCGTACGCCGCCGTCGGCTCCGACGGAGAGAAAGCTCAGTAGCGCCGCCAAGACAAGCTAGAGACAAAGCTCGCTGATGCGAAACTTTTAGGATCACTGGTCGCCGGAGGTTCACCGCTGGAGGCTTGACGGCCGAGCAAGGGTCTTGACGGCAGCACAATCAAGTTTGGCGGCAAGGAGGTTGGGCGGCACAACCAGGTTGGCGGCAACTCCTTGGAGGCTAGGGTTTTGATTTTGGATTAGGGTTTAACAATCGAAGCCCACTTTTATAGAGAACTAATTCTCTTAATGGTTAATGGATCATATCCATAAAGCCCTAACTCCATTAAGATAAGTTAAAATAAACCAAACCATGATGGTTTATTTTAAGTTAAAACGAATTAACCAACTTTTGGTTCCTTTATTAAAATAAACCAAACCTTGGTTTATTCTATCTTATCCATTGGATTAGAACCAAACCATTTTACGTCCATCTATTACGCCTTCATAAGACGCAGCCCATCCACGCTTCCATTGCATGAAACAATTTCATACTGCTTTATGTTTGGTCCAACCAAACATAGTTTCTCTCCTATAGAGAATCTCATTCTCAAGCTCGTTTTAAATCCTTTGGATTACACTCTTGTCGTTGTCCAAATAGGACCAAATAGGTTCTTATGTTGGCCTCTATTAATTACCATTAATTATAGAAGATCATCAAGTGGCACCTAGTAGTACATCATGATCCCCAATTAGGCGAAGAGATCAACGAACTATTTTCAACCCGTGCTTATAAATCGTGCCCCCATTCTTCACTCATCTTATACCCACTTGGTTTAGGACATGGTCTATTGTGTCCCTCGATGCATGATTCACGCCACACCTAGCCCCAAGTATCATTTTATCTCTAAACAGTTCTAGACTTTACTCACGTATCAAGAGTAATCCCTCTAAACATGTAATGTTTTGGCCAAAGACTTTAGTAACAATCCAACGAGAGGCCATGGGTATACATCTCCTCGCAAGGAGTGGTGAATCCTTTATAGGCTATTCAAACACCTTCGATCATACATGATGGTCATTCAATCATCATTTGAGTCCACATCTCCTTCGATCATGTTTTAAGATGTCTAAGCATAAGTCTCCATGATCAAGATCTAATTCAATGTATAAGTCAAACTAAAATGAATATCATCTGACAACATGTTCTTTGTGTGTGACCATATAAGTCTTACGTTGTATGGACTTTATTGTATCATATTCCTATTTATTAAGGCATGGTTATTATATTTACTTGTATTGGTGCCAAATAACTAAATATAATAATGTCCTTGAGTAGTAGGTTCTTATCTATATCAATCGATTGGTTGAATCGATAATGAGATGATATAGAGAACACTACTCTTAATCATTCCTAGTCGAGTATTAACATTCAGGGACAATGTTAATGCGTAGAGACTAGCATGTAGGTCAACAAGATGACTTGATCTCACAAGTCATGGATATGAGATATCAAGTTGACACATGGGTATGCATTGGAGAATGTATATTGAATGACCCGCCATGAGAAAGTATCATGGATCGTTATATGAGTGTCATATACTTTCTCATGTGGCTATTAGTATGACTATTAGTCCTTAGACCTGAAGTCACCATGGTTCCCTACATAATGAATTGCATACTTTGGCTTCGTCAAACGTCACCCGTAAATGGGTGGACTATAAAGGCGATTACTGGGTATGTAACGAATTATGCGGAGGGATGTGAGTGATGTAGATGGGATCTATCCCTCCTATATGACGGGGGTGACATCGATATTCTTGATAGAGTGAGACCACGAAGTGCATGGCCATGCCCAAATGAGTCAATATGAGATATTGAGCTCATTTGATTAGAGTGAGTCTACTTGGAGTTCAAGATTTAGATTGTACCGAGGATGACACGGTCTATGCCTCGATTGGTCAATCTAGATGTCAAGGATAGAGGGACATTGTCACATATTGTGAGAGTCACAATTAGTAGTCACAAAGGTGATGTTGGAGCTCAACATTCTTGTAACTTGGGTAGCAATGATGTGTTGTTAGATACCGCTCATTGCTTATGTTCCTAAATCGGTTTAGGGACATTGCCAACGTTACAAGAACCTATAGGGTCACACACATAAGAGCAATTAGATGGAGATTAGGTTCATATGATGAACCATGAGGATAAGGTTCATGGGATGAACCAAATTGGATTAAGAGTAATCCAAATTAGACTAATTGAGTTAGACTCAAGTTGATTCAAGTGTTGAATGAGTCTAATTTAGATTTGATTCATCAAATCAATTTAAATTAATGAATAGAGATTCATTAAAATAAATTGACTTGAGTCAAGTGGTTAGATTTGATCAACCATGGGAGATTAGAGGTCAAGTTTGACTTGACTTGAGAGGGAAGATGAAAGGTCAAGTTTGACTTGACCAAATGCCATGTCATGATGATGACTAGGCATGGCCGGCCAATGATGATGCTCCACATCATCATTGACTTGGTCAATTGGTGCCACATCATGAGGGAGACCAAGGGTCATGAGAGTTACATGCATGCATGTAACCCCTTCCATGAAGTGGCCGGCCACTTTAGGGTTATTAAGTGAATTCATTTGGTGAGTTACTCATTCCATTACTTCATCTTCTTCCTTGGAACCTTTTCCTCTCAAGCTCTCCCTCTCCTTCCTCATCTTGCCGAGACCAAGGAGTGCTAGCACACACTCAAGTTTGTTTTTCTCCACCTATTGCTTGTGTGGATACCATAGAGGAGTGTGCACTTGACACTCTCGAGTTCGACTTTTGGACGAGCGGATTTGCGAAGGGCATCGATCGAGGGTAATGATCTAACCTCTCTTAGATCTAAGGTAGATCTAGGGTTTTTGTAAGCACATACATGTTTTGTTTTAATACTATCTTCAGACGGATCCGTGGGGGGCTTCCGAGGTTTCGCAACGCAAAAAGCGGTTTTGCCTCGAAAATCCCAACAAAGGGTATCAGAGCCACGTGGAAGCATGTATGTGTTTCCTTTTTGTATTTTTATATTAGATATAAAAATTACAGATTTATATGTTTCTGTAAATTTTCTTATTTTATAGAATTTTTGGGTATTTTTCTCAGAGAGTCAAGCAACGAGTGTTGGGACACTCGTAGGCTTCAACTGGCCGAGAAAACTCTCAAATCGGCAGTTCTCGCTTTAGGTTTTTGGGACAGCGACTTAAGTCGCTGTAAGATCATTGTAGGGACACTCGCAAAGTTTATTTTGTGAGTAGGGCGCTGCCCTATCCCTAAAGGGGCCATGTCCCGCGATCACTACTTGAAACCGCGGGACCAAACGGAGAGTTGACTCATAAATTGAAATAAATTAGGAAAAATTATAGAAAATTACTGAAAAAAATACATAATTTAGAATTATGTATAATTCTTTGATTGTCATGGCACAATAACCCAATATAATTGGATTATGTGTGTTGAAATTCATAATACTCAAGGCCGCTTTTGTGGTCAGGCGTGTTGTAAAGTGTTTGCGACTGCGCGTCACCTATTCTTTAATATTCTAGTTGTAAATAGTTTTAGACTCGAATGTAACTCGAAGTTTCATATTTGTAATGTACAAAATGGAGCGTGGAAAGTCCACTTGAAGACGAGCTTACGAGAAGGGTGACGACACATGGCGGCCAAAGGAAGCGCTGAGAAGCCGCTAGCCTTAGGTTGATCGTCCGATCTTCTCATTGGCTTGAGAAGATCGTAGTAGGGCCATGACTATATCACATTTAATGATATATATATATATGTTGATATATATATATGTATATTTAATTGATTTTGCTTGTATGTATGTGATGCATGCTAGTAGAAACATGTTTGTATGTATATGATTCATGCTAGGTTAATTTTCTTGTATGTATATGATGCATGCTAGAATAATTAATGTATGTATATGATGCATGCTAATATAGGATAATAAAGGCCTAAATGCGTATAAGATACACATTACGATTAGATTAGATCATAATCGAATCAACTCAAAATGCCTAATGAGCCTTGATACCCATCACTACCTCGATCATTTGTTGTTGCTGAATCCGCCAAAGCAGAGCAACGCATATTATCTTGGTAGGGTGCGGAGGGACAATCTTGGTCCCGCCTATCACGACTGGGTTAGAGTAAGCTCAATTAGATTGAGCAAAACTAGTTAACTCAATTGGATCGAGTAGAACTATAGGCATATTCCAATCGTTGGAAAGATAGGTTAAGATCGCATTTACACTAAATCTTGGGCGATTTAGCCAAAGCTAACTCAAGGTCTTTTTAAATGTGGGTCTTAATCCAATAGACAAGAGTTGCATAGAGATGTAATCGTAATGTGTTACCCACCGATCGCATTAAGTCTTGGGCGATTTAGCCAAAGCTAACTCAAGGCTTAGTATGATGTGGATCTTGTCCCACAAGAATTATAGCTAGTTTGTATGAATCTAGTAAAAGTGGTTTGACCACATCCATAACTCGATTCTACAAAATTCCTATAATTTAGTGGGAGCATCATTTGATTAAAGGCCTAATTAAATGATAAAAGGAATATGATATTAATTCTCTGCATTGTATGTTGTAGATTACTATGTCAAACAAACACGAACACTCTCTCTGCGATCTGTCCTTGAGAAGGACAAGCTCAATGGAGCAAATTTCCGGATCGTACAGAACTCGAGAATTGTTCTCACCCAAGAAAGGAAGTCAGACGCCCGAGCACCATTCCGAGGCACCTCTCCGCCAATCGCCTCGACGACAAACAAAGATGCTTACAAGAAGCATCAAGATGATGCATTAGATGTGTCATGTCTAATGCTCGCGACCATGAACTCGAGCTTCGTATAAAACACGAGTTCATGAATGCTTATGATATGGTTGGACATCTTCCAACTATATCAAGGACAAGCTAGGCATGAGAGATATGAAGTCTCTAAGGCATTATTTGGGTCCAAAATGCAAGAAGGGACTCTGAGGTACATATGTACTCAAGATGATTGATGATCGGGTAGAAAACCTACAAAGGTCGGGATTCCCACTTGGCCAAGAGTTGGACCGACCTAATCTTGCAATCTTTGCCAAGAGCCTTCAATCAATTTGTCATGAATTATAACATGAATGAAATTGATAAGCCATATTTGAAATGCTCAAAGATGTTGAGAATCAGAGCTTAACCTTAAGAAGGGAAAATCTGACACCATTTTGATGGTACACTAGAAGAAAGGCAAGGGCAAGCCTAAAGGTAAGGGAAAGTCCCAAGCCAAGGGCAAAGGCAAAGAACTTAAACCCAAAGGAGGGGTAGCCAAGGAAGGGGCTTGCTTCCACCGTAAGGAAGCCGACATTGGAAGCGAATCGCAAGGCATACCTGGAAGATCTTAAGAAGAAGAGAAGTGAGACTTCTACTTCAGGTATAAATGTTATAGAAGTCAATCTATCTATTTCTTCATCATGGGTATTAGATACTGGATGTGCATCTCACATTTGTACCAATGTGTAGGCAGAAATAGCAGGCATTGACAAAGGGCAGGTGGACCAACGAGTAGGCAATGGAGCAAGGGTTGTCGCTGTCAGAGGAACTTATGATCTATCTCTCGCCTCCGGGCTTGTACTAGAATTAGATGAATGTTGTTATGTGCCCGCTTTAACTAAGAACATCATTTCGCTTTCTTGTTTGGACAAGAAAGGATTTTCATTTATAATAAAGAACAAATGTTGTTCATTTTATTTAAATGATATGTTCTATTGTAGTGCACCTCTAATGAACGGACTCTACTTTCTAGACTTAGAGAGCCCTATCTATAACATAAGTACCAAGAGGTTCAAGTCAAATGATCGTTCAGTTACATATTGCTAATATGGGCTCCATTATACTTATTTGTACATTGCTCGCATGTCCAGTATGTTCGCCGGAAGGACTTTCGTTATTTTGAATCATATGAGACATAGTCTTGCCTTTTAGGCAAGATGACCAAGACTCCCTTTAGTGGACATAGCGAAAGAGCAGCGATTTGTTAGGACTTATACATAGTGATGTATGTGGTCCTTTCAATATTCTTTGCTAGAGGTGATTCTGGTACTTCATTACATTCTTGATGACTTGATAGATATGGTTATGTGTATCTTATGACACATAAATCAGAATCCTTTGAAAAGTTCAAAGAATTCAAGAATGAAGTACAAAACCGACTTGGCAAGAGTATTAAGATACTTGATCGGATCGAGGTGGTGAATACCTTAGCCATGAGTTTCGTGACTATCTAGGTGAGTGTGGGATTCTATCCCAACTCACTCCTCTGGAACACCACGGTGGAATGGTGTATCGAAAGGAGGAATCGTACCTATTGGATATGAATGCGATCTATGATGAGTCACCGCAGATCTTCTATATCCTTTTGAGGATATGCTCTGACACGGCAGACCTTTACCCTTAGCAGTGTACCATCAAGGTTGTGGTAAAGACACCATATCTGATATAGACGGGGAAAAATCCCAAGATGTCTTTTATGAGGATTTGGGGTTGTGAGGCTTCGTTCGACGTCAAGTCTCGGACAAGGGACCCAAATCCGATAGGTGCTATTTTGTTGGATATCCCAAGGATACTGAGGATATTACTTCTACATTCGATCGGCTAAAGTGTTTGTGGCAAAAGGCGGGGTTTTTCTAGAAAGGGATTTTGTTTCTAGAAAAACTAGTGGGAATACAACCGATCTTGAAGAAATTCAAGATAAGGACCATGCTGAGGCCTTGATGGAGGTTGAGCAGGGAACCACAAAGTGTTGTGGGTGATGAGGTTGTTGCACAAGAGTTGTGGAGCAACCACTGTTCGTAGACCTACCTCTTGCGGTCGATGATGAGTGCGTCGTCGGCTGAGAGATACTCATTTCTCTTGTCGACCATGACGTTATGCTCATTGAGAATGAGCCTACCTCCTATCGAAGGCTGTGATGAGCCAGTTACGAGAAATGGCTAGAGGCCATGAGATCGAGATGGAATCCATGTACACTAACCAAGTATGGACTTTGGTTGATCCACGAAGAGTCAAACCCATTGGGTGTAAGTGGGTCTTTAGGAGAAAAGGCCCGGCATGGATGGACTTACGCATACCTATAAGGGCGATTGGTGGCTAAAGGTTTCAAGCAAATTCATGGTATTGACTATGATGAAACCTTTTCTCGATGGCGATGTTTAAGTCCATTCGGATCTTGCTTGCTATTGCGACATACCACGATTATGAGATCTGGCGGATGGATGTCAAAGCCGCGTTTACGAATGAAACTTACTCGAGGATGTGTACATGACACAACACGAGGTTTTGTAGATCCACGGCATCTTGGGAAGGTATGCAAGTGCAAGGTCCATTTATGGGCTAAAGCAAGCTTCTCGGGCTGGAATCTTGATTCGATGATGCGATCAAGCAGTTTGGTTTCATCAGAATGAAGATGAACCACAGTGTCTACAAGAGGGTTAATGGGAACACGATTGTGTTCCTTATCTTATATGTGGATGACATACTACTCATTGGGAATGACATCCCTTAAGCTCTGATGTGAAGACTTGGTGAGGGCGTGCTTCTCAATGAAGGACTTAGGTGAAGCGGACTGTATTCTAGGCATCAAGATCTATAGAGATAGATCTAAGAGATTGCTTGGCCTAAGTCGGTACATACATTGACACGGTATTACTTGGTTTGCCATGCGAGAATTCCAGAAAGGACTTACGCGATGTCACATGGTGTGAGTCTTCGAAGACTCAAAGTCCCTCTTCTAGAGAGGAGAGAGCGCATGGATAAGATCCCATACGCATACGCTATAGGATCTATCATATGCGCCATGTTGTGTACTCGTCACGATGTCTCGTATGCTTTGAGCATGGCAGTAGATACGATCGAGATCGGTGGCGTCCGGATAGCGATCAGAATATTCTTAAGTACTTGAGAAGGACTAAAGAATATTTCTTGATATTTGGAAGGCGATGAGGAGCTAGGCGTAAAGGGTTACTGGCGATGCGGCTTCAAAGCCCGGCGGGATGATTATAGATCGCGGTCGAGGGTTCGTGTTTTGCTTGAATGGTGGCGATGTGGTGGAAGAGTTGAGCGAGGACACGATTCTTGATTCTACTACAGAAGTATATCGGCGCATCAGAAGCGTGAGGAAGCGATTTGGATCGCAAGTTCATTCTTGAGCTTGGGGTGGTTCCTAGCATTGGATCCTATAGAGCTCTATTGTGACAACAATGGAGGCGATTACGACCAAACACATACTCTTCCATCTCATTCGAGAGATCATCGATAGAGGAGATGGCTAACATCGCGAGATCCCTTGACCAAGGCTTTGGCATGGTCACACTAGGTCATTGGGTATTAGATACTACGGTGATTGGCACTAGTGCTAGTGGGAGATTGTTAGTGAAAGCCCTAGAGCCAATCATATGATGATTGTTGTATGGACTTTATTGTATCATATTCCTATTTATAAAGGCATGGTTATTATATTTACTTGTATTGGTGCCAAATAACTAAATATAATAATGTCCTTGAGTAGTAGGTTCTTATCTATATCAATCGATTGGTTGAATCGATAATGATGATATAGAGAACACTACTCTTAATCATTCTAAGTCGAGTATTAACATTCGGGGACAATGTTAATGCGTAGAGACTAACATGTAGGTCAACAAGATGACTTGATCTCACAAGTCATGGATATGAGATATCAAGTTGACACATGGGTATGCATTGGAGAATGTATCTTGAATGACGCCATGAGAAAGTATCATGGATCGTTATATGAGTGTCATATACTTTCTCATGTGGCTATTAGTATGACTATTAGTCCTTAGACACGAAGTCACCATGGTTCCCTACATGAGTTGCATACTTTGGCGTCAAGCGTCACCCGTAAATGGGTGGACTATAAAAGCGATTCTTTGGGTATGTAACAAATTATGCGGAGGATGTGAGTGATGTAGATGGGATCTATCCCTCCTATATGGGGGTGACATCGATATTCTTGATAGAGTGAGACCACGAAGTGCATGGCCATGCCCAAATGAGTCAATATGAGATATTGAGCTCATTTGATTAGAGTGAGTCTACTTGGAGTTCAAGATTTAGATTGTGCGAGGATGACACGGTCTATGCCTCGATTGGTCAATCTAGATGTCAAGGATAGAGGGACATTGTCACATATTGTGAGAGTCACAATTAGTAGTCACAAAGGTGATGTTGGAGCTCAACATTCTTGTAACTTAGGTAGCAATGATGTGTTGCTAGATACCGCTCATTGCTTATGTTCCTAAATCGGTTTAGGGACATTGCCAGCGTTACAAGAACCTATAAGTCACACACATAAGAGCAATTAGATGGAGATTAGGTTCATATGATGAACCATGAGGATTAGGTTCATGGGATGAACCAAATTGGATTAAGAGTAATCCAAATTAGACTAATTGAGTTAGACTCAAGTTGATTCAAGTGTTGAATGAGTCTAATTGAGATTTGATTCATCAAATCAATTTAAATTAATGAATAGAGATTCATTAAATTAAATTGACTTGAGTCAAGTGGTTAGATTTGATCAACCATGGGAGATTAGAGTCAAGTTTGACTTGACTTGAGAGGGAAGATGAAAGGTCAAGTTTGACTTGACCAAATGCCATGTCATGATGATGACTAGGCATGGCGACAAATGATGATGCTCCACATCATCATTGACTTATCATCAGTGGTGCCACATCATGAGGAGACCAAGGGTCATGGGAGTTACATGCATGCATGTAACCCCCTTCCATGAAGTGGCCACTTTGGTATTATGGGTTATGGTGAATTCATTTTGATGAGTTACTCTAATTATCATCTTCCTTGGAACTCCTCTCAAGCTCTCTCTCCCTCCTTCCTCATCTTGAGACACCCAAGGAGTGCTAGCACACTCAAGTGTGTTTTCTCCACCTATTGCTTGTGTGGATACCATAGAGAGTGTGCACTTGACACTCTCGAGTTCAGCGGACTTTTGGGCCGAGCGGGATTTGCGAAGGCATCGCATCGAGGGTAACAGCTCTTATCTCTTAGATCTAAGGTAGATCTAGGGTTTTTAAACACATACATGTAATTTGTTTTATACTTCTTCGCCGGATCCGTGGTGGGCTTAGGTTTCATGTAAAAGCGGTTTTCGGCGGAAAAATGTCACTTATGCTAGTCTCAACAAAGAATTGATGGTGTCCAAGTTTATCTTCGATAAATGCTAGATAATTAGATACATTAGACTTGATTACATCAAGGAATGCTCACTTATTATCATAACAAATTACTCTCATGCTTTATCATGGTCATTGATGGACAATATGAGATGTGATTTCATCGATAGGAATTGATGTATACTCAAAGTGAAGCTTCATTTATGTAATAAATTTCATATATAAAGCGATTTTAAAACATCTTGTGCATATATTAACTAAATATAAAGATGTCTAAGGCAATGCCTTATGTATGAACCATTTATATGATAAATGAAGATTCACTATTTGAGTATACATGTTTTAGTATTGGATCTTAAACTCATTCGATTGGATCGATCATGGAGACTTATGCTTTGACATCTTAAGCAAACATCTCTAAGGAGATGTGGACCCGGGATGATTGGGTATAAGTCGAAGTGATCGAAGGTGTTTGAATAGCCTATAAAGGATTCACCACTCCTTGCGAGGAGATGTATACCCATGGCCTCTCGTCGTATTGTTACTAAAGTCTTTGGCCAAAGCATTACATGTTTAGAGTACTCTTGATACATGTAGTAACTAGAATCCGTAGGGCGAGGAAATGATACTTGGGCTAGGTGTGGCGTAGTCGACCTAGTGAGGTGACACAATAGACCATGTCTGAACCAAGTGGGTATAAGATGAGTGAAGGGAATGGGGCACGATTCATTCGAGCTCTTGAAGGGTTTGAAATAGTTACGGATCACCGTTGATCTTTTTGGTTAATTGGGGATCATGATGTACTACTAGGTGCCACTCATGATCGTTCTATAATTAATGGTTAATTATAGACGGCCAACATAAACCGAGAACCTATTTGGTCACACGCACAACGAGTGTAATCCAAAGGATTTAAAACGAGCTTGAGAATGGGATTCTCTGGTTGGACCAAACATAAGCGAGCATGAAATTGTTTGATGCAATGGAAGCGTGGATGGGCCGTGTCTTATGAAGACATAATGGATGGACCAAAATGGTTTGGTTCTAATCCAATGGATGAGAATAAACCAAAGGGTTTGGTTTATTTTAAACGAATGAACCAAAAGTTGGTTAGGTTCGTTTTAACTTAAAATAAACCATCATGGTTTGGTTTATTTTAACTTATCTTAATGGAGCGGGTTAACGGGCTTTATGGATATGATCCATTAACCATTAAGAGAATTAGTTCTCTATAAAAAGTGGGCTTAAGGGATTGTTAAACCTAAACTAATCAATCATCCAAACCTAGCCCGCCCAACACAAAGTTGCCGCCCGGCTTGTGTTGCCGACCTAGCTCCTCCGGCATCGGCTTCCTTCCTCCCCTTGCGTCTCCTCCACCAAGCTGTCCAGTTTTCTGGACAGCTTCTTCTCCTCGTCGGGCGTCGTTTGGGCGGCGGTTGAGTGCTCGACAGCGGCTAACTTACCGGGATTTGATCTCCGGTAATCCTCTGAGTGGAGGATGAAGGATTCGTCAAGCGGTTGTGAATACCTCTCGGAGAAGCGAGTTTGAGAACTTCGTTTTGGATCGAATTTGGATTCGGATCGTGATCATCTCGATCACGTCGTCTTCAACCACGAGGCTAGTAACCCATCGAAGGCGAAGCTCGTGACTTAGCGAAGTCATCGAGCTCGTCGTGGATACGGATAGAGACGATTCTTACGAGGATCGTTCCGGTTGATGCCGTTCCCGCTACACGTCATACGGAAGGTATAACGTAGTTTAATTTCCTTTTATTGCAATTTTAATTTACGGTTATGTCTACACTTGTTGTAATAGCATGCGTGTGTTGTGTGTGTTGTAATAAATAGGAGTATTTATTATTTTTATTGCTTCCGCTGTGCTCATGTTTACGAAACATGATCGAACACACACACGCCGCAGTGCCGGAAACCCAACAGTGGTATCAGAGCCCAGGTTGTGTTTTGACATAATCGTAAAATGGTTTTGCGATAGTCATAATGTATTTCTGGAAATTTTCTAAATTTTGGAAATTTAGAAGTATTTATGGAAATTTTTCAATTTTGGAAAGTCTAGAAGTATTTATGGAAATCTTCCACTTTTGGAAAGTTGGAAGTATTTATGGAAATTTATATTTTCCATAAATAAAATATTTGATTAGATTCTAGAAATTTGTTTCCTAATTTAATCATGATTTGATTTGGGAAATCAAATCTTAAAATATTTAATTTCCATAAGTAGTTTTAAAGATTTAGGAAATTGGTTTCCTAAATAGATTTTCCTTAATCAAATAATTCCATGAATAAAATATGTGATTAGATTTGGAAATTTGTTTCCTAATTTAATTATGATTTGATTTGGAGAATCAAATCTTAAACATATTTTATTTCCATAAATAGTTATGACATATAAGGAAATATAGACATGACATAATTGTATGCCATGTAATTGCATTAGATGCATAACATTATGCCATGCGTGTCGTGACATGTAGATGTATGCCATGCCATGTAGATAATAGTTATTTGCATGCAAAGAGGATGAGACATAAAAACCCTTAATCAATATTAAAGCCTACACCTTCCATTAATATGGTTAGAACCAGAGTTCTGTTTCTTGTTTGGGTTGTTGGACTCTCTCAAGCAGCTCGAACTGAATATGTTCAAACCATGGAATAGTTTAATACTAATATGGTAAGAGTCAGAGGTCAATTTAGCTTTGGTTGTTGGACTCTCTCCAAGC